>CM076579.1:1387257810-1387797090 GCA_034641835.2 Pinus albicaulis
GCTTCAACAATGATAGGTTGTAATTGTAAAGGAAGGAGTTTTCTTTTGCCCTCGAAAACTTGGCACTTGTGGCAAGCTACTATCATTTTATGGATATCTTGGAAGAGGGTGGGCCAGTAGTAGCCAACTCTAAGGATTTTATTAGCTGTGGTTTTCCAGTAGAGATGACCTCTACACTCTCCTTCATGGAATTCATGCTTGATCTTCTCTGCATCAACTTCAGGCAAACATTTAAGCAATAAACCATTAGCATTTTTCCAATATAAACATTCATTCAAAATGCAATAATTCCTAGCTTTCAACTTTAAAAACCTTGCCTTTGTTTTTGATAAATCAGGAGGAGCATTGAGATTTGTAAGTACATACAAGATGTCAGCATACCAAGGTGAGTTTTGGAACTGCTCTTCCACAGTGGGAGTAGGTAATTCTTCCTGTTCATCTAAGGCATCTATCATGTTAATGTCAAGGGCTTGCAGATTAGATTCAGCCATTAATTGACCCAAGCCCTGACCCTTAATGAGTTTGGTGGGTTTGATCTCCAAATCATACTCTAGGATTGCAGCAATCCATTTGCCCCTCTTTCCATCTGGGTCTTGAGACAGGATTTCTTTTACCACAATGTTGGGTACATAGGCAATGATATGGGAATGTAGGATATACACCCTGAAGTCCTTTAAGGCCTTTACCAAAGCATAGGCTTGCTTTTCCATTATGTTATATTTTAAGGGTGCATCTCTTAAAGCCTTTCTGAAAAAAGAAATAGGCTGTTCCTGTCCCTCTGGGTTTTTTTGCAATAGGACAGCAGCCACAGTATGTTCTGAGGAAAAGGAAAAAATAAGGAAATCTTTTGAAAAGTCTGGGCTAATCAGGACTGGTGCTCGGGTGAGTGCATGTTTTACTAATTGAAAGGATTTTTTGGCTTCTACAGTCCATTTCACTCCTACTTCTTTTTTGAGCATATTAGTCATGTTTCTAAGGAGCTCTGCTAAGTTGGGAATAAACCTCCTTAAGAAGTTAATCTTCCCAATAAAGGACTGCAGTTCTTTTATGTTCCTTGGGTGGCTAATCTGTAGTATTCCCTCAACTCTTTTTGGATCTATTTTAATCCCTTTTTCTGATATAATATGGCCGAGGAGTTTACCCTCTTGCAGGCCAAATACTATCTTTTTGGGATTTAAAGATAGCCCAAATTTTCTGCATTTTTCAAAGACCTTTCTTAGATGTTTAAGGTGCTCTTCATCGGTTTTGGAATAAACTATTATGTCATCAAGGTAAATTACAATGAAGTGCCCTATTTCCTCCGAAAATGCAATGTCCATGGCCCTTTGGAAAGTGGCGCCAGCATTCATTAGTCCAAAGGGCATCTTCACATACATGAAAGTGCCCCAAGGAGTGGTGAAAGCTGTTTTGAGTTGGTCTTCTGGGAGTACTAAAACTTGGTTATATCCTGAAAAACCATCTAGCAGAGAAATCCTCTTTGAACCAACTACCTTCTGTAGAATATGCTCCATTTTGGGTAAAGGGTAATTATCCTTTAGGGAAGCTCTGTTAAGGTTTCTGAAATCAATGCACAGTCTTATTTCTCCTGTCTTTTTCCTCACAGCTACAAGATTAGAAACCCAATCTGAAAACCTCACAGGCACAATGATCCCTGCCTCATACATTTTCTTGATTTCCTTTTCCACTAGAGGCAGTTGTATCGGATTAATTCGACGCAGTTTTTGCTTAAAGGGTTTTTGTTTTTCTCTCAAAGGAATCTTGTGCTGGATGATCTCTGCATCGTAGGCCTTTAAGTCTTGATAGCTCCAGGCAAACACATCGACAAAGTCTTTAAACAAGTCAATGTATTTCTTTTTGATGTCTGACGGCAAGGACCTAGCTAATTTAATTATTTTGGGTTGATCCTCAGTGCCTATGTTGCATTCTTTGACCTCAGAGTCTGTATATTCCACTGTGGGTTTCTTTGCCACGTCGTTAAAATCAAACATGTCTTCTAATGGTGCTAGCCCCCTAGGTATGTTCTTGTCCTTTGCTGACAATACCTCAATGTCTTCATTTTCTGTGTCCTCGTATTCTTTAGTATGAGTTTCGATTTTGTTAGTTAACATGTTGATTTCTACGGGACGAGATGGTTCTTCTTCTTTAGGGGGTTGTTCGTTTAGGCAGTCTTCATTGGATTTAGAATCTGAATCATATGATTCAAATTCATTCCTGCCAAGCAGGAAATCCTCTATCTGTTTGTCGTCCTCAAAGACCTGCCAATATTTTTTATTATCAGGCACAGCTGGTCTAAATTTCATCTGAGTTGTGCATTATTTAGTTTCATATGGGGCTAAGCATGTCCTAGCAGCAAAGGCTAAATTGTGTGCGGCAATATTTCGTTTTCTTGGGACAAAAATCAATTTGGACTCCTCAAAAGTTTTCAAAAGGTCGATGACATCGTTTCGATAGGCTCTAAGTCTAGGATGATTTGCATTATACTCCCCGTTGACTTGCCTAATCACTAACTCTGAATCCCCACGGACATTGATTCTTCTGGCTCCTAAATTTTTCAACAGATGCAAGCCTAAGATAAGAGCTTCATACTCGGCGATGTTGTTAGAACACTGAAATTTTAATTTGCAGGAAATGAATTCTGTGTGATTGTTTTCAGTGTTAGTAATCCAGACACCCGCACCAGCAGTGCTCTTAGTGCATGATCCGTCAAAGTACATAGTCCACAGAGGACCGTTTTCGGTTTCATCCTGGTTAGTGCCCTCATCAACTAACGTGCTCTCTGATTGTTGTTGAAAACCAACACTTAGTTGAATTGGTTTCGAGTTCTCTGGTTTTTCGCTGTGTCGAAGGTTTTTGTCTTGATTTTCAAGTTTTGAGGGCGATGGGTAGATGTCCCATGGCTCAAGATCTTTGTTTGGTTTACTAATGCCTTGACAGGTATCAAACTGTTTTGACATTTCTGAGTTGTGTTTCTCTTTCTCGCCATCGGCAATCAATCCTGTTAAAGTGACTGATTCAGCAAGTGTGTCATCATTATGTTCTATTCTGAGATCCAGAAGATGTTGTGTTGGATCTTGTTCCTCAAGATTTTAATGGAGTTGAAGGAGAGGGGAAGTCTGTTGTTTGTCATCTTAGCTATGTTCATTCGGGTGGGTTGTTTCAACGCACTGTTCGAAGGTTTCTATCTCGTTTTCTTCCGTCTCTAGAATTGCATTCATTTCTAGATTTGGGGTTTCTAAACATTCGGCTGAGTCACTATCTTCTAGCCCTGGCTTATTTGAAGGTTCGTCATTATAAAGGATAAATGAATCCAGGTCAGTATGGACAGAGTAAATGGGGGAATTTTCAGGCTTCTCTGGGTTACTGACCATGAATTTCAAGTGTGCCTCATAGTATAGTCTTCTAAGCTGGCTAAAGACAGGGATAGAAGCATATGTTCCATCCATCTGCATTGTACCTTGTAGCTTGGCACCCCATGATCTTGATAACAACATGCCATACTTAGGAGGCACATCAGCCATTACAACATCCATAACCATGCACTTGGTTGGGATTTGAGTCAAACTCACACAAAGGTCTTTGATTAGGCCAAGGCATTTCACTCTGCTAGAGTCAAAAGAATATAAGTCCTTGTAAGGTCTAGTTATTTCTAGCCCTAGCCTTTCCATTATCACTTTTGGCATAAGGTTGTGTGAGGCTCTAGAGTCATGCATAGCATTATGCAAGATTTTGTCATGGACATTTAGGCTGACATAAAAAGGGGGTACTACCCCTTCTTGAAATTTACCTTCAATTTTAGGACCAAAAATAAGCTCTGGCTGGTCATCATTAAAATTGACTGTGTCATTACTATCCTCAATATTTAAAGCCTTCAGAATTTGGGCTCTATATGCATGCTGGGTAGCTAATTTAGTCAAAGGAACAGAGATTTTGATCTTTGAAATTTCCTGCTCTAGGCTGAAAGGAATTTGACTCTTTGAAGTGCTGGCTTCAGTCTTATTAGCTGTCAATTTCTCAGCAACATCAATTTGCTGACTTGTTCTATTTACACTTGAAAAAATGGTTTTCACAGGAGTACTAGCTGAGATGTTAGTACTACTAATGTCTACACTTTGTTTTTCATTGTTTTGAGTGCTTTTCTCTTTACCTTTATCAGAATTCCCAGTCAATGTTTTATCCTTCTGTTTGACAACTTTAGGCTTAGTTACAGGGCTGTTTGGTGAAGATTTGTCAGAGGATTTGGAGTTGGGGGTTTGTTGACTGGTTTTGCTTCTAAGGTCATATTCTTTTTGAGACTCTATAATAACATTTTCTATGTCTTGATAATAATTTTCATCATCATCTCCTGTGTCATCATAAGGTGTATATAGACCTTGTGTTCTATCATAATGAATCTCACAGTCATCATCATCTACCCCTAGCATGTTGACATCCTCTTCCTCTGTTATCTCATCTGTTTCCTCAACCTCACTTACAAAGTTTTGATGAAAGGGAGGGGTGATCTGTTGGTCATCTTCCCTAGGTCGGTTTGGAGGTTGATTTCTTCTAAAATTTTGACCCTGGTTCTGGTTTCTGTTCTGAGAGGCAGTTTGGTTTTGACTGGCTTGTGTTCTCTCAAGAAAGCTCATTTTATTCATCATTTCCTCCATCATTTTCTCCATTTTTGAGTTTGAAGTGGAAGGTGTGGACTCCTCTCTAAAAGATACTCTCTTCTCAGCCTTCATTCTTGCTCTCTTTTCCATTAAATTGACTTCCACAGAAAGAGCACCCCTTTGCATATCTTCAAGAGTTGCAAAGTCTCTCTCTCTTAGCGAATAGGTCATGTAAGAGTCAAACCCTTCAGGAAATTTTTTTAAAGCTGAGCCCTGTGGAGGTTTTAATTCTGGGGGAAGTGCATTATAGATACTGTTGAATCTAGTACAATAAGCTTGTACACTTTCCCCAGTGTTTCTATGGAGGTTGTTGTAATCAGCAAGGATTTGAAGGGTATTTTTCTTTACTTCCCATTTGTTTAAGAATGTTTGATGGAAGGCTTGGAGATCATTGATACTATGGGGGGCTAAACCTTTGAACCATTTTCTTACTTCTCCCCCCAGACTTTGAGCAAACAATCTAAGCTTGATAGAATCATTATCAATTTCATTTCTGTCAAAGTAGTCATTCATCTTATCCACATGTTGTGATGCAGTTGTAGCATTGTTATCATCATATAATGGAATTTTGGACTGATAGTCTTGTGGAAGATTGAATAGGGGTACAGGAAGGACTAAATGAGCATACCATGCAGCCATGGCAGGAGGTGGAGGTGGATTTACAAGAGGGACAGTAGGCTGGAGTGGAGTGGTTTGGACAGTGGATGTAGGGTGAGTGGAAGTAGATGGATCGGGAATAGATTGCTGAGCTGATCTTGGATGAGAGAGACCTAGGTTGTTAAGGAGATGTAAATCAGGAGGTGTGGTTTCTCTACCACCAGGATGTTCACTTGTCTCAGGAGATGAAAGTGAAGACTTAGAATCTGACCGATCTAAATCGCCAAGAGACCTAGTTCTAAAGGGATTTACTAGGTCATCTTGTGATTGTTGTAGAGCTGAAAGATTTTTTGGGGAAGAATTAGCTCTCAAGGGTGATCTGAAAACAGTTGATAATTTAATCCTAGGAGACTTCCAAAGGATGCTTTCTGGGTCATCAACTATTTCAGGTGGATCCGGGTCAGGATGGGCTCTAGTGTGAATCTTTCTAGGAGCCACTATGCTGTATTTTTTAGACCCAAATAACAAGAAAAGTTCAACCAGGTATGACAATCTTTGAGAGGTTAACTAATCTGTTTTACACAAATTTCAATCCTACAGTCCTCTGACTGAGTTTGAAGGATAGTATAGTGATGAGGGTTCTTCCCAGTGGAGTCTTAAGGTCTTTTCAGGATTGTGGAGTCGCCAAGTGGAAGTTTTTAGCTCCTTTTCAGAGGTAAAAGGTTTTATGGTCCACTGCCATGTTTATTAGATACCAATCTGAAATATTTTTGGGTTTTTCAGAGTTGTTTTTCAGTTGTGTGGTTTTGGAGAATGTCCTAACTTTGTTTCAAAACTTAGCTACGGTTATGAGACAAAGGTAGTCTATTCTTGTGGCTAAACCAGCTAATTTTTCAAGGTTAGATAAAGTCTTATGAAATCCTAGGGTTTACCTAGATTGTCATTGATTTCAACACAAGTTTTACTGTTTGGTAGTGCTTGAAAAAGGGTTGGTTTTACTCTCAAAAGTTTGTGTGAAAATCAAAGGAAAATAAGATGAAAACTCAACTCACCTCTTCAGTGGAGTCGCCATTATGTTAGGTGACTCAACTGGCTACCACATCAAATATTCCTAAATCAAGGGATTTCTGGTATCGTATGATTGCCTTCTAAACTACGAAATACTCAGAAGCTCCCCAGTGGAGTTGCCATTATGTTAGCACCCTGTAATTAGCAAGATTGGCAAAAGTCCAACTGCAGGGGTAACATCAAACCGCTTTGGGATTCAAGGATATAGCCCTCCTGAATCCAGAGAGGGATCTCTCTATAAATGAGTGAAAAAGATGTGATATTCAAAGGCTGAGATTGTGATATTAGGCTAGTTATGAAGAGCATGGGTTTGATTTGTTTGTTTTTTGGTTGGGCACATACATGATGAATATGAAAGTTGTTCAAAAGAAAGGGTGAAGATGTCTGTAAGTGAAGGAATGATTCAGCTGACAGAATAGGCAAAGACAGTTTTAACCCATTGGGCTATGGAGTCATAGGAGGGTTTTAATTGGACAACAAGTTTCAAGCAGGATCCATGGGGCAAGCTACCTATGTCAAAGGATCTCTAAAGTGATTTTATGGGATGAAACAGAAAAGAAGTGTAGAATGAAACAAATGAAGAAACAGTGCAAAATCTGAGATCAAGTAAGTACTTTTCAACTATCTTGCTTCGACCTGTACTTAAGGGAAAACATAAAAGTATTCTGAGATCAGGGAAGTACTTTTAAACTAGCCTGCATTGAAGTACTTTCAGTTAGAAAAAATTTAAAAACAGTCTGAACAGCTTAAGATCAGGTAAGTGCTTTTAAACTATCCTACTTTCAGCATATTCAATAAAGAAAAACACATATGATGATCACAAAGAGCAATTTAGATCAGGAAAGTACTTTGAAACTAACCTGCTTTAATAAACTCTAAGGAAAACACGGAAAACATTCATTTTAAAGAGAAATCTAGATCAGGAAAGTACTTTGAAACTAACTTGCTTTAACAAACTCTAAGGAAAACATGGAAAACATTCATTTTAAAGAGCAATCTAGATCAGGCAAGTACTTTGAAACTAACCTGCTTTAATAAACTCTTCAAAGGGAACGTTCAAATGAAGAAAACATAGAAGATAAAGCTTTCAGTGAGAGTAAGGTACTATTGAAAGTAAATCTTAACTCTATGTTTGCTGCTCTTTATCAGAGAAAGTGAACAGAGTGAAAAAATTAAGAAAAATGACAATAAATAGTGAGGAACACGTCACCATTGACACAAATCATGAATCCCATAAATCGGTAGCTTGTATTGATGTTCAAACCAGTTACAATCAGCAAGCCCGGTGGGTCTCTACAACTTCAATCTTTTCATATCAGCTTATGTATCTTCGAATTTGCATACAGGGCATCAGTAGCTTCAGAATAACTATTACATACATTCAGATGTCCAGAGACCAACGTTTGTTTATGTTTTACAGAGGTATTTATAGAGAAAATGAAGAAGTAGAAGAGTTTTGCAAAGATCAATATGATAATCATTTTTAATCTGCTTCATACACCTGTTTCCTGTCTTTCGAGGCCTGATGATCGAAATATGTGCTTCTGAACTGTTCTTAATCTTTAAAAATAGTTCTGCCGACAATTAGAGATAAGCTCTCTGGTTTTACATTAATGGCTCGGCTTCCTTTTGCTAAACACCTCCTACTTCCAGCAATGACTAAGCTTCCTTTAATCTCTGAGGCTGCAAGTGTCTTTAGGAGTTGGAGAGGGTTCAATTAGCCTCTTTTTATGGCGGTGGAGGTTTTCTCAGCTTGAAAGATGTCTTTTTCGTTCCCAAAACACCTTTAATTTACTTGAGAACTGTGTTTATGGTCTTCAATCTCCCGTTCTGATATCTTTTGTCTTCGACACTTATACTCTTTGACGGCGCTCAATTCATGGCTTTCTTGCTGGTGTGTAGGGCTGCGCAGGGTTTATAAAGCATCAATGCCTCATGAAAACACTGATGAAACATAATTTGAAACCCTTGAATGATTTTCTTGGACGGCTCAGAAGACGGAGGATCATCACCCTCTGCTTTTGAGATTTCTTCGGAAATGGCAAGAGAAACCATTTAAACCTGCAAAACACAAAAAACAATTAAGAAATCCTGTGGAATTGGGTTTAAACTGCTTAGAAGGTGGGGAAGGAGCGTAGCCGTTCGATCTGGACACATGGACGACCCAAATTTAATCGGGGAATCGCAATTGGCGGAAGGAGAAAAGGGGTGCGATTGAAAAACTCCGATGCGATTGCGCGATCAGGAGGGCAGGAGCGTTTAAGCGATAGCCGTTGATCTAAGAGCGAGATCAACGGTGGACAACCAATCGGGGGAGTCGCAAATTGGAAGAGCAAACACAATGCACGCGATTGAATTTATGCGATGCGATTATGTGCGGACCGTCGATCTATGGATTAGATCGACGGCGGAGAGTGAATCGAAGGGATGAGCGATCGGGGATCGGAAGACAGGATTTGCGATTGCGATCGGAGGTTGGGGCACGATTGAGCGCTGACCGTTGGATCAGCGGGGAAATGGACAGCTAGGATCTGATCGGAGCAATCGCAATCGGGGTGCGCGGAAGCGGGGGTGCAATTGAAACTTTGCGATTTCGCGCGGGCCATTGGATTTGGCTTATGATCAACGGTCGATATCTTCTCAATTCTGTATCGGCGGAAAACCTTTATACTTTATAAAAAACCCACAAACTTTAATGAAACCAAGGTTTTAAGGGATTGAGGCGGAATATATGTAATATGAAATGGCTGGTGCCCGATTGCGGGGCCGTTGGATATATGAAATACCATGGGCCTGGGGCGTAAAACACAAAAGGGCCAATCGCAATCGGGACTGCGGGCCTGGTCTTTCCGATCAACCCATTTGGATTTCTCCGATGCAATTGCGCATTGGGTCTTTTTGATCTACCCATTTGAATTATTTCAGCACGTGACTTGGATCTTTTAATTAAAACTTTGGAAAAGTGGGTTTCATGATTTTACAAAGAAAAATATTGATCGGAGAGGGATTTTTCAATGGTTTAGCGCCCGATTGCGGGCCCGCGGGTTAAATGGAATAACAATATGATCTAAGGTTTATGACAAAGGGGCTGATCGCAATCGGAGTTTTGAAATGGCCCAAAAGACACGCACACTTGAATCGTTCCGATGCGATTAGCGCTTCATGGGTTTGGTGCTTGGTTTTTATGACAAGGGAATATGGGGGAAGTGGTTTGGAAACTCAGCCCAAGGGGCTTAAACCCTTAATACAGAAATGGGTTTTTCATGTTTTTTGATGGTTTTCAAAGGGTTTTAGGGGTTTCGATAGAGTTCAAAAAATCTCGGCAAAGGCAACTTTTATGAAGGAAAGATGAGGAAAATGGAAAACAGAGGCCAATGATGGAAAAAATGAAGGTTAGTTTCTGAGAGGAGGAAGAGGAGAGAAGGGGGATATTGCAGCAGTCTTTCTCATGAAACTTTTAGCAGAATTTGTGAGTTTCTAATGGAACAGAAGTGAAGATTTCAGACATGCACATGAGGCATTCCACAGGCTTCAAGAGATAACATTTTGACCATGAAACTGTTTCTTTAAGGCTGAACATATTTTGGCCACCTTTGATAGAGCAAATTTTATAGGTGGCCAACAAGAGTAACTCTTTTAATGAGTGGGACCCACAGTGAGGAAGCTCACCATGCATAAAATGAAGATGATGGAAGCATTAGAAGACATGGATTTGTATGTTGGGGTTCCTATGTTTTGGCTAGATTTGAAAAACCAAAAGACAAGACAACATCAAACCACTTTGGGATCCTAGGATCTAGCCCTCCTAGATCCAGAGAGGAATCTCTCTATAAATGTAAAGAATGATATATCTTTCAGGTCAGTTTATGGTGTTAGTCTAGTTATAGAGCACAAGGGTCTTTGATTTGTTTGTTTGGTTTGGAATATGACAGAAGGGTTCAATGTAAGGTAAAGGAATGGGTAGAGAAGGATTTTCAGCAATGGGGAGATAATTCAAAGAGAATACAAGTCCATTGGGCAATGGGGTCATAAAAGGGTTTACTTGCAATTCAAATATCCAAGGCTTCCAAAGGGCTATTCATCTAAAACAGAGGATCTCTTAAGATGATAGTATGGGGTGAAACAATAAGGAAATGAATGGGAATGACAAGGAAAACCTTCCAAGGTGACCACTTCGGAGTAAGTCAAGGGACAGGGCATACCTTATACCTCTATGATCAAAACTCCTGATGAGGCTAATTCCGAAGACAACAATCCAGCAGTCCTCTTGACTACTTTTAGACAGTAGAAAACACAAAAGTTCAAACATAGAGTGAAGTCGAAGATTAAAGAAAGACTTTTAACCTTCTCTGCTTTTGGCGTTCAACTCAAAGGGATCTTAGAAATGCTAATTGTTGGAAAGGGAACTTAGGGGACAGGACTAATCACTAAATCTCCCTATTCTCCTATTCTTTTAGCAGAACCAAACAAGAACATCTAAGAAACAAACTCTAAATTCATACATCAGTAAGCATGGAAAAACCAAATTCTATACTGGTTAAATTATATTGAATTTGTTCCAAGATACACAATTAGCAGAAAACATTAAAGATAAGAAAGTGCAGGAAACATTAGGGTACTTACAGTAGTATATCTTAAGCTAAAATTATTGATTCTTATCAGAGAAAATGAAACATGATGTAAAACAGAGGGAAAACAATAACAAAGAAGGGACACATCACCATTGATTTAGATCAGGATCCAATGAACATGCTTGTCATATTAGTAGAGCAAAACCAGTCACATACATTCTTGTCCAATAGCTTGATATCATCCAGAAATAATATTCTAGCCTATTTACAACTACTAATAACAGAACACTAACTCAAACTTGCTTACAATCAGTGATTTTACAACAACCAACCAACGTTTTCAATGTAATTTTCAATGAGTACTTATAGGTAAATGAGGAGGTGGAGTAGTAGATATGAACTTAAATCATTCATTAAGATAGAGGGGAGGAAGTATTCGAATGCCCACTCTGCTTAAAGGCTCTACATTAACTGTTTGGTACCATTTAGGCTAATCTAGAAGTCTTTTTCAGATTGATAATAACTTCAGGTATGTTATTTGAAGTACTTTGGCTGTTTTTTTGTTGGCTTTGGAAGTTCTGGTAGGCTAGAAATTACTTTTGAGCTGCATGTATGTCAATAATATCTCTGATTGCCTTAACTGTGCCTTGTGTTGATGAAAATAGGACTACAGGTGGCAGTATGGATCGATGGAAAGTAACTAGCCTCTCTTATTTGGCGTGTCGAGGCTTCTCTGCTGATCTGTTCTTTATGCTTCACTGATCTGGTTCTGATTGTGCTTCAGGCTTCATTAATCCTCCTTGATCATCTTCAGGTCTTTATCTGTGTCCTTTATCTTTCTAAACGTTGGATATAAGCATTAAGTCTTCAATATTATGCATTAATCCTTTAATATCTTTCTGATACACTTTGTTGCTTCTTCTGTATAGGTATTCGGGGTTTCTGCTGAGCTGGAGGGTTTACAGGTATGATTGATGTTCATGACGCATCAATCCATCTTAGAATTCACCCTACATGGCTTCTCATTTGTATTGATAGGTTATAGAGTCGTCACTCTGAACCGAAGTGTCACCTTCGTGACTGTGGGAAGGCATTATAGATCTAATGCCATTAAACCTGCAAACACAAGATAAACCAATTAAATAAAACTTGCGCGCGGGGTATGACTACAATAGAGGCTTGCGAGGGTGGAGGAGCAGTGAGGAAAAATGTGGATGCAGCGGAAAAATGGGAGGAAAAGCCTGGCAGAGCAGCTAACCAGGTCTATGGGGGTTTGAGCGTGAAGAGAGACATGGACCGTTAGATCAGGACGATCTATAGTGGAGATCTCTCGATGAACCATTTCGGGATAGGGATGAAAAGAAAATGAAAGAGATCGCGAGATAATGTGGACCGTTCGATCTTAGAGATTGACGGCTGAGATTAAAAGCAAAAGTGACGTTGTGGAGGGTAGCGGTATGGCGGAAAACCGGGGATGGTTTTCGCGCAACAAAATGGGGGGAGGCGGTAGTTTGCGATCGACACGTGGCATTTGAAAACCACTTTTATTGCGCGAAAGTAGCACATTGAGGGAAGAGGAAAAAAATTGTGTGATATGGATTTTGGTCCGTTGGATCGTCGACTGCAGATCTGACGGTGCGGGAGAAGCGTGACATAAGGCTATATGCACGGGTGAAAGGAGGCGGGGTCCATTGCTGAGGTCAATGCGAGCCGCTGGATGAGGGGAATGGACGACTGTGATCTCATCGGCGAAATTATTTGGGACCTGGTGGATGGAAAGAAGATTGGCGATGCGATGCTGGCCGTTGGATCGGAAGGGAGATCAACAGTCGGGATTAATCAGTGGGCGCGATGGTGAAGGGCTTATGAGCGGAGCGCGATTGAATCTCAGCCATTGGTTCTTGTGGATTTGACGGTCGAGATTAGATTGGAAGATCAGAGGAGAAGGGGCTCATTGCATCGGGGAGGGGCAATAAAGAATGACAAGGGAAACAGGGAAAAACTCCGATTGCGATGAGCGACAAGGGCTTAGTGCCTGGTCGCAGGGGTGAGGTCAGGTGAGGTAAGGGGCTAACGGCTATAAGCCCTCGGGGGCTAATGATTTCAGAAGTGCAAAAGGCCATTTTTAGGCCTAAAACAAAGATTTTGAGGCCTAAGTAAGGGTTCCGATAGGTAAAAGGAAGGATTTTAAAACCAAATAAAGGGAAAATATAAGGTTTAAAAGGGTCTTAGGATGGTTTAGAGGTTAAAATGAAGGTTTATAGAGGAATTTTGACACTTTTAGGGGTCATATGAAGGGAAGGAAGGAGTTATAAGGGGAAAAAAAAAGTGATATGAGGGTAATGATGGAGATGTAAACGGAGGGGTAAAATGAAGGAAATGGAGCTATGAAAAGAAGTTTTCCTTTATAAATAGCAGGGCTTTAAAATCTCTTTGATGGAAACAGCAGTGAAGACAATTTTGAAGGATAAGGGCATCACAAGGCTTCAAGGATGATAAATTTACAAAGGAAATGTTTCTCTTGAAGGCTTGGAAACATATTTAGCCACCTGTTTGCTATGCCAAAAATTATGGGTGGCTAACAGCGACTCCAACTTGGGATTGCAGCTCCTTGGAGGTGTCAAGAACCACAAAAACTCATTTCTGGAATGTAGATCCATATCTTTCATTTTTGACAACCTTTTCAAGACCTTTGACTGTACGTTTGAAAGATGATTAGAACATTTGTTAACAAGAGACATGAAAGAGATTATCTGCTACCCCAATCTTGTCTCCGTGGATCTTGAATTTTCTTCTTTCCATTGCCTTCGTCAAGATGTCTGCATCCTGCTCCTTCATGGGAATGTACTCTAATGACATAATTCGCCTCTGCACACAATCTCTGCGATGGTGATACCAGATATCAATATTCTTGGACCTATCAGGAAAAACTGGATTAACCAAGAGTTTGATGCAACTCTGGTTATCACAATATATCACCATCGGATCCATCTGTTGATCAAACAAACCAACAAGTAGCTTCTTTATCCATAGGGCCTCACATGCTCCCACACTGGCCGCCATGTACTCTGCCTCTGCTGAACTAAGTGCAAATGATCTCTGTTTCCTGTTGTAGTAGGAAAATGTTGCTGATCCTATGCTGAAGATTTTGTTGTTTTAATTACTTATGCATAGTGAAATAGAGGAAAAACTTGAAAACTGTGGTCAAGTCTCCCCCCTATCATCTCTGTCAATAGAGTTCGAAGTAGGGCACACCTTCCCACAGGCGAAAATTTCTTTCTATTTGAGTTTTGGGAAGAATTTGTGTAACCAAGTCCAAGCCCTTCCATCACTATTTCACCCCGCATTTCTGTTTATTTCCCATACATGAATCTGCAGGTGTGCTTCACTTCTGAGCACTGCTCTCACGCTTCCATTTCCCTCCTTTACTTCTCATCTTAACACTGTACTTACTTTTCTTTGCCTAACGCACTTAGCCCTGCAAAGCCTTATTTCTCTGTTTTATTTTTCACAACCACCTCATCATTTCTATGAAAAACGCATGAAAAACCATTCAAAACCACCGAAACCCAACCTCCGCCTTTTCTCCTCAAGTCTCCCGCCACCATACATCACAGTCGCACTTTGCAGCGCTTGCCTTTTTCCTTGAAGACTTACGGTTCTTCTTCGATCTATCGGTCACCGTCACCAGACTCGTTTTAACGCAGCAATGCTTGAAAAACCATTGAAACCTGACCTCTACTTTCCTCCTTGAAATTCCCGCTACCATACATTGCACTTCGCAAATCACAACGTTTGGCTTTTACCTTCAACACTTATCGTTCGGTCCTTGCGATTGCGATATTACTAAATCAGAATTCGCACTTTGCATCGGTTATCCTTTCTTCTTTAACACTTGTCACTGTTATGGCTGATTATGATAGTGCGATCTCGCCCTGCTTTTGGTCCCACCGCCACATCGCCATCGCAAATCGCACTTCGCCTCCTTTAGATTTTACTCTGAATGCTTACTGCTCGTTCTTGCGTTTGCAGTATTACGAAATTGCATCCCATGGAACTTACCATATCGCACAACACAACCCGCAACTTTTCCCTTTTTATTCTTCACCGCCAAGTCATCCCCATCGCAAATCGCCTCCCGCAACCTTTCTCGTAGTGCACATTGCACGACACACATTTTAGTTTATTTTCGTTAAATCATTACCGCTATCCATTTAAACTTGCGAAGTTGCGATTACGACATCACACATCGCAACTTTTACCTCCATCGCGTCTCTGCCATCACATTTTTCGATTCTTTCCACTCCAAAGCCATTTATTGCGCTATAATAAGGTTTTATAAGGTTTTAAACCCCCTCTTTCTGCCTCTAAGCCTTTTTTCAATTCTTTCCGCTCCAAAGTCATTTCTCGCGTTATAATCAAATTTTGTAAGGGTTTAACCTTCGCTTTCCATTTCTAAGCCCTATTTCATGCGCCAAGCCCCCAATTCACTCTTTCAATCGTTTTTAATCCTCCAAGCTGCAAATTGACTCTTTTTAGTTAGAATTAAGTCATGGATAGTTTAGTTGCATGGATAAGAGCATGGTAGATAGATCATAAGATAAGTAGAATTCATTTAGTCGTTTGGCCAAGTTAAGTGCGATTTAGAATTAGTTTCCTTTCTGCCATTTATTTTCAGCAAGTTATCTTAGTTTCTTTTCAGTCATTTCCCTCTCTACCAGTTAAATTAGTTTCATTTTTGTCATTTCTTTTCAGCACTTTATTTTAATTTCCTTTCTGTTATTTCCTTCCAGTATTTTACTTTCCAGTTGTTCTCATACTTTAAGAAATAGCACCCTTTCGTAAAGCAGAAGAGGATGACATGAGCAAAATGCATCTGTTGTGTATATATCACTATCACCTCAAAGTTTGTACGAACCTGGGGTTAATAAAGTAAAGTAGGGCTTCCCCTGGGTGTTGCGGCACTCTTGGTGCAATATGAGGGCTCACCACTTTTTGGCGCCGTTGCCGGTGAGGTGTCTAGTAGATATTTTGATTTTGTTTTAGCATTCTTTTTTTTGCTTTCCTTTATTTTCTTGTCACTTCAGAAATATTGAAAAATTACATAAAAGAACTGATTTTCATGCCTCATAGGACTAAGAATACTCAAAGACAAACCTTACCTAAAATCCCCACATCACCTCCTAGCCACCCGTCACTCTTCTTCAATGGCAGGGATAAACATTAATCAAATCACTTTATTTAAAGGTAGTCTTGTATTGTTTCTTCTAAGGTCAAAATTTAAAGATAGTCTTGTATTGTATTTAAAGGTAGTCTTGTATTTATAAATTTATTCTAATTTTATTTTTTTAACTCGTCATTTTAAATAGTTTTATTGGTAAATTTCTCCTTTTATAAATAAAACTAAATTTTTTCACATAATTACTGAATTTATGTCTCTCTACTACAAATTCCAAAGATATTGAAAAATCTTAGGTTAAGAGAAATTAAACATTAAACATTAAAAGATATTAAACATTTGTAAATTTCTCCTCTTATAAATAAAACAAACATTTTCACATAATTACTGAATTTATGTCTACCTCTTATACATTTCAAAGATATCTTGAGATCTTAGGTTAAGAGAAATCAAACAATTGTATTATCAAACATTCTCGAAATCTTGGATAACATAAAGATGCCCAATTACAATCAAATTTACTTAACCACATGCATCGTTAATTCCACATATAAATTCGTAATAAAAAACGGAGAGAAAAACCGTTCTTTTTCAGAGCTGAAAAAACACCCATTATATTTATATATAAAAGGTACATAACATCAGTTACATATATAATTTTGATATGGTTGATACATATTTCCAAAACATTTTTCAAAGGGGAGGATCCTCCGATATCATGTTATCAACACCTACAAACATTCAAAAACATTCAAAAAATTTTCTTGCAGGTCCTCCGAAGAAAGGGTCTCTTTATTTTAAAACAACATTTAAAAAAACATGTAAATAAACCATTGCCACATGAAAAAAACGTCCAGATGGAAATTTCTCCCCTTCAGTCATGGCACAAGGATAGTGAAATTTTGCATCAGGACAGCTCCCACAGATTGCAAAACATCAATGGAACCTGGAGGGTCACCAAGACCTTTCTTTGATAGCCTATCCGCCCTTGTGTTATTCTCATGATAGACATGAACCAGAGGTGGTCCATCTAGGCACTCCATGAGAATCTTGATGCGCCTGAGCCACACCTCCAGACCAGATGGGAAAAAAGATGCCACACCATTGACCTTGTTAATCACTGACTTCGCATCACTAAATACCTGAATATCCCTAATCTGAAAATTGTATACCAGCCACAACACACACCATAGGGCCATCAATTTTGCCTATGAATTTGTTCCAGGCCCTCCGTTCCAATGAAATTCATATCGTCCTCCCTTGCCGATCTTAATACAACCTCCCACATCGCAAATCCCACCCTGTTGAGCCCCATCAAAATAAGCAGCAAGGAGGGAAATGGTACGAGGCCGATTCCGATTTGAAGAATCCTTGGGAATCTCATTGGGAGGAAGACCCTCTAGAGTCCAGGCACATATGGCACCATGGATAAGCACAAGGTCCACCAGACGGTCCTTGAAAATAGATTTGTTTATGGAAATCCATACTTCCAAATCAGAAAGAAGGGAAGAGATTTAAAACACATTGGGACAACCTCCCAATCCTTGAGATAAGTTAAGAGAGACTCTGCCACCACTCCAGCCCCAGAAAATAAGAGGAGAAAAGATGCAACAAACGCTGAATGAGAGTACATGAAATAAAAATGTGTTGGATGGTTTCCAAAGAAAGTCTGCAAAAAATACACCTCCCCGGGCCCTGGAAGCCCCTCTTCAGCAGGTTATCCCAAGTCAAAATCATGTTTCTCCAAACAAGCCACACGAAAATATTAATCTTATATGGGATCTTGTGTTTCCAAAAATGCAAAAAGGGTGAAATCAACACTCCCGGATTCTTATTTTCCATGATGCCCAGATATGCACCCCCCACCGCAATATCGTCTCCATTCCAACGTCCACTCCAAATCACCTTGTTTCCCTTCGTCTTATAACATAAACCTGCACCTCTCAGTTTTGTTATATAATCAGACCAGTTCAAAGCATCTTTCCCTTCCAGCTCCATAATCACTGCAGAGTTCCAAAGTGAACATCCCAGATGCCACTGTTCAATAACTTGTGACAAGTAGAAAATGGCCTTCTGATGGAGTTTGTGTCTAATATGTTCATCCATGACCAGATTTGAGCCTGTCCCCAATATCCTATCACAACCCAGTAAAATATCTTGACCACTCCCAAATTTCCATTTGAGCCTTTCCGCAAGTTTGTGTATCACTTTCAAGAAACCAATCCAAATGGTCGATCCATCCTTTCGAGGTTGGAAAGAGTTTCTAACAATAAGAAACGTCGAATTATCGGCCACGTACTTATATTTGAACAAAATCTTCCACGCCCCTTTCCCCGTTAACACCCGCCACAACGATTTCATAAGGAGGGATTGGAGAAGGATCTCAATTCTAATAACCCCCACCCCAAAAAACCTTCGGCCTTGTAATTTTCTCCAGATTAACTAAATGAAATTTTCTGGATTTAGAAGCGCTTGACCATATGAAGTGTGCCACCAGTCTCCGAATATGATTGAGGGTGCTAGATGGTAAACAAAATAGATGGGCCCAATAGACCGCCAGCTTGTTGAAAGACAAATTTTTGAACCACGAAATTTCAGCAGATTGATAATGTTCTTTGCGATTAAGACCGATCTCCCTAGTGTCAGAAGATAATCTAGCAACAAACGAACAACTAAGTTTGTCTTTCTCTAGATATATTCGTTTTACAAATAAATGCTATGAAGGTGTCGATCCTACCTTAGATCCAAATGCTTATTTACGGTCGTAGTGCTTCCGTCGCATCAATAATCCTTCATCGCAACAAGAGCTCTTTTGTCGCAAGAAAGTATCATCTTTCGTTGATCTACAATCACAAACAAGAAAATATCAATAGCACCTATATAAAAAATAATTATAAAACATACCTATCGTAGTGATCAAGGAATCTATGAACTAAATGATCAAACGACAGCTTATTGAAATAAGCAATCGAATGATAATTTATTGAGAAAAATAAAACTTAGTTGTTCGTTTGTCTGCTAGATTGTCTCGACACTAGGGAGATCGTGTCTTGTCCGCAAGGCGTATCCGGCCAATAAATTGGCGGTTTATTTCCACTGGGAGATCAGTTCCCAGGACAATAGAACGATTCATATCCGGCTAACAAATTGGCGATTACGTTGGGGTCGAACCCGCACCCTCTCGTTTCGCGTACCAGGAAAAACTTTTCCTCAAATCAAAATAAAAGAGAACCAAAAAACAACAAGTTCTTTCCCGCATGTCGCCAATTTGCTGGAGCGACAAATCGTTCGCGGACAAGACCGATCTCCCCAAAGGAGTCGCCAATTTGTTGGTTTGACAAATCGTTCTTAAGGGACAAGACCGATCTCCCTAGTGTCAGAAGACAATCTATCAACAAACGAACAACTAAGTTTTGTTTTTCTCAATAAATTGTCGTTCGATTGTTTATTTCAATAAGCTGTCGTTTGATCATTTATTTCATAGATTCCTTGATCACTATGATAGGTATGTTTTATAATTATTTGTTATACAAGTGCTATTGATATTTTCTTGTTTGTGATTGCAGATCAACGAAAGATGATACTTTCTTGTGACAAAAGGGCCCTTGTTGCGACGAAGGATTATTGATGCAACGGAAGCACTGCGACCGCAAATAAGCATTTGGATCTAAGGTAGGATCAACACCTTCATAGCATTTATTTGTAAAACGAATATATCTAGAGAAAGACAAACTTAGTTGTTCGTTTGTTGCTAGATTGTCTTCTGACACTAGGGAGATCAGTCTTGTCCGCAAGAACGATTTATCCGGCCAACACACCCACCCAGAGACAACCATCTTTGAGTCCAAACATGTATTTTATTTTTGAATTTCTCCACGAGCCACTACCAATCTACCACTCTGTATCCACAAGGCTTCAGCCAGTAACCCAGATACTTCATCCCCTCATTA
This sequence comes from Pinus albicaulis, assembly GCA_034641835.2. Lineage (NCBI taxonomy): Eukaryota > Viridiplantae > Streptophyta > Pinopsida > Pinales > Pinaceae > Pinus > Pinus albicaulis. The sequence goes on from CM076579.1 coordinate 1,387,277,825, forward strand.
ATACTTTTAAAGGAAGCCCCGAAAAAATCTGCTATAAAAGCAATATCCCCCATGTCCCCATAAGTATATAATAAAAATGAATTTCCAGCGTTACTCTTCAATCTCGTCGTAGCCCCGAACCGACGAAATATAAAATGGAAGTAAATCAACTGAAACCTGCACAGTCTTCCAAATACCAGTAGGTCGTCTATGAAAAGGGAATGTGTAATGGAAACATAAACAGAAAATGAAATACCATAAAAGAAACCCCGATCCATTAGTTTTTTCTAGAATGTGACTACGACTATCCATTACCAGAATAAATATTAGAGGGGATAGGGCGCATCCCTGGCGCAATCCCCGCTCAGCTCCAAAAAAACTCCGTTAGATTTCCGTTTATGATCATTGCATATTTCACAGAGGATATGCACCCCATGATCCACCGAATACTTGGAAGCGACATACCAATCCTTAGAAGAATAAGTCTAATTAAAGACCAATCCACCGAGTCATATGCCTTGTATATGTCCACCTTCATAGTCAAAGCCTCCATCTTCCTAGAGTGAACCAAATGTAGAACCTCCTGTGTCAGGGCAATTGCATCATGTGTAGAGCATCCTTGCAGAAATCCGTATTATTCGGCTGAGATATACTTGGATTAGGCCCCCTTTAAACGTTGCGCAATAATCTTCGACGAAATCGTATATAGCACATTGCATATTGATATAGGCCAGAATTCACCGAAATATTTTAGGGAAGTCGACTTTGGAATTAGCACCAATAAGGTGGAATTTACATCCCCAGGCATGAAACCCAGACGTTTTGAATGTTCAACTACATTTAATAAATCCTCACCCACCAGCGCAAAGAAATGCAAGAACTCCACGGGCCACCCATCCGGCCCCGGACTTTATAGAAAAAACAGTTATATAAATAAAAAAGAAAGTGAAATTCTATAGATAGTAAGTGACATCAATTCTCATAAAATTATTATGTTTACTTTTACGTTCCACTTAAGTTTTATGTAAATGTTTACATCGAAACAAAATTTCACATAAATGAGGGCTAGTAATTCCAAAAGCAAACTATTTCTTCGAAGGATCCCGCTTGCACGTAGTTCAGTTAGTGTTAGAATGGGTCAGGATGATTTTATTTAAAATGAGTTGGGTTAGTGTTAGAATGGGTCAAGTTGATTTTCTTTAAAATGAAATAAAATCACACAATGTTGAATTTTGAATTTAAATCAGAGGGGGAGTGGAAAATAAAAAAAATTGATAAATGTTTTTTTATTAAATTATATTTTTAAATATAAAAATGAATTCAATTAAATTGAAATATTAAATAATAAAAAATATATATTTAAAATTTAAATATTATTTTTATATGTATAATTATTATTAATTAAATTTATCCTTCTTCATTTTCAGCCTCAGGGCTGCAACTCCCTTCTCATTTCCACTGATGACAATCTTCTTGGTCTCAGAAAAGGCAGCATGGCAGACAAGACACAAGAGAGTCATTGAATTTAGAAACATTAGAGAACTCATTTTAAGGAAAGTTCCAGGAACTATTGGAACTATTGAATAAACCAACCATAAGGAGCCAAACATACCATTACATTTATAAGTGAAAAAATACCATTTAATAGTCTGGCCATCAAATAAAAAATTGAATAGATTAAATTGACCATGTTACAAGAACATCAAACTTACATTATACAAATACTTTGAAAATTGCCTCAAAATGAGTTCAAATCCATCAAAATGGTCCAAAAAAAACTTCAAACCCTTTTACAAATATTTATTCTTGTAATCAGTCTTTGCCAATAGGAAGAGATATGCAAGAATAAGTTTCTTTGAAATTTTATTTCTTTGAGGATGTGAAAATAGAAACATGTACTTCCTTCGATGCATGGGCAGGATCATGATTTTTTGCTTTGAATTTCTTCATTGCAACTTTGGTTTTTTCTTCACTGTTGCCATCTCCAATCCCTATTTTTTTCTCCGTTCAGCTTAAGATAGATTCGAGAGACATTATTTACATATTTCCCCATCACATTGTCCTTCTGCCCAAATTTTCCAGGCGGAATCCCATTTGCAACACATCTCTGTTCTTGTTATTTTTCACTTTCCTTCCTTTACCTTAGCTCTCCTCCATTTTCAACCTTAGGGCTGAAACTTCCTCCTCATTTCCACTGTGACAATATTCTCGAACTAGAAAAGGAAACATGGTAGATAAGACAGGATGTGGATTGCAACTCCTTTAGGGCCTTTGCATTGAGCACATGCTCACATCACTCGAGCACACAATTTTTATATTTGACGTTGAATTCAAGGTTGGTGATGGTGCACTGAAATTTTGTTTCAGAACCATCATGGTAAACCCTTACACTTGGAATTGGGTCAATATGAATGACGATCATGTCCTTCAAACACCTGATATGGCTAATCTTCCTAAGCCACAAAGTCTTCTCCAATAAATCCCTAACCATAGACTCGTTGAAAAGGTTCCCCAAGCGATCAATTGTGCATGGGGTTTTCAGGGCTTATTGGGGCAGAGCATAGGTGCTCCCTTTGAAAATTCCGGTTTCATTGGGATCAACTATAGAAAATTTCCAAAGGAATCCAATTTTCTCTTGTAATGTACTTAAACAAAATACTAAATCCTTCTACAATTTGCAAAAACCAAATTGGATTGCACAATCACATAACAAGTAAGAGAAAGAAATTATCAATCACACAACACAAGATGTATCTGGGGAAAGAAACTTCTCAAAACCCCGCTATAAATATTTCATAAAGTTAAGATCATGAAACAATACTTAAAAATGAGAACTGTGGAGATTCCAAGCTGTGATTCTAAAAACAATAAATTGTTATTTCTCTCACTGAGAAACCTCTGCACTCTACTCATTGTCTCACTTTGATCTAGGAAAAATCAATCCAATACTTAACCATTTCTCAACCTCTATCTGACCAGCCTTGCTTACGCATTCTCGGAGGAATTGTGGCCCTATTAATTAGGAAATTCCCAAGAATTGATTGTGCAATTCCTTTAGGGCATCCTGATGACCTCATGTTTGACCTATGCAATTTTCTAATTATAAAATTCATAGTTATCTTCCCTTTAACTCCAATCTCAACTGGGCCTTCCTTTGAACTAACATGCAACAACTATTTATAGCGAATTATCAGTTAACTAATTGACCACTAACTGTGAATTAAATTAGATTTAATTCACTGGATATTTTTCTTGCTCATCTCTCAGTTAGAACTGGTTAAACTAATTTTAACTCAATCAATCAAGTTAAATAATTACAACTCACAAATAACTGTAACTGGACCCCCTAAAATAATGGGATATCTCTATATGCCTCATCTTTGGTCGCAAACTCGAATTTACTAAGCTAACTAAGTCTTCCTGACTCAGTTCAAGAATACGAGTTGTCATGTGATGGAATTACAATTTCTCTTCCAATTTAATCAAGGTAAAATTAAATCCGAAGCCCCCTTGGGATGTGATTTCTTGTTTCCATTTCAACACTCCCTCTCAACATGAAAGAGATTATCTGCTACCCCAATATTGTCTCCATGGATCTTGAATTTTCTTCTTTCCATTGCCTTTGTCAAGATGTCTGCATCCTGCTCCTTTGTGGGAATGTACTCTAATGACGTAATTCGCCTCTCCACACAATCTCTGTGATGGTTATACCAGATATCAATATGCTTGGAACTGTCAGGAAAAATTGGATTAACCAAGAGTTTGATGCAACTCTGGTTATCACAATATATCACCATCGGATCCATCTGTCGATCAAACAAACCAACAAGTAGCTTCTTTATCCATATGGCCTCACATGCTCCCCCACTGGCTGCCATGTACTCTGCCTCTGATGAACTAAGTGAAAATGATCTCTGTTTCCTGTTGTACTAGGAAACTATTGCTGATCCTATGCTGAATATGTTGTTGTTTTAATTACTTATGCATAGTGAAATAGAGGAAAAACTCGAAAACTGTGGTCAAGTCTCCCCCCTCTCATCTCTATCAATAGAGTTCGAAGTAGTGCACACATTCCCACTGGCCAAAATTGCTTTCTGTTTGAGTTTTGGGAAGAATTTGTGTTACCAAGTCCAAGCCCTTCCATCACTATTTCACCCGACATTTCTGTTTATTGTCCGTACATCACCTCCTAGCCACCCGTCACTCTTCTTCAATGGCAGTGATAGACATTAATCAGATCACTTGATTTCAAGGTAGTCTTGCATTATAATCAAGTTTTATAAGGGTTTAACCTTCACATTCCATTTCTAAGCCCTGTTTCATGCGCTAAGCCCCCAATTCGCTCTTTCAACCTTTTTTAATCCTCCAAGCTACAAATTGACTCTTTTTAGTTAGAATTAAGTTATGGATAGTTTAGTTGCATGGATAAGAGCATGGTAGATAGATCATAAGATAAGTAGAATTCATTTAGTCGTTTGGCCTAGTTAAGTGCGATTTAGAATTAGTTTCCTTTCTGCCATTTATTTTCAGCAAGTTATCTTAGTTTCTTTTCAGTCATTTCCCTTTCTGCCAATTAAATTAGTTTCATTCTTGTCATTTGTTTTCAGCACTTTAGTTTAATTTCCTTTCTGTCATTTCCTTCCAGTATTTTACTTTCCAGTTGTTCTCATACTTTAAGAAATAGCACCCTTTCTTAAAGCAGAAGAGGATGTCATGAACAAAATGCATCTGTTGTGTATATAGCACTGTCACCTCAAAGTTTGTACGAACCCGGGGTTGATAAGGTAGAGTAGGGCTTCCCATGGGAGTTGCGGTACTCTTGGTGCAATATGAGGGCTCACCACTTTTTGGCGCCATTGCCAGTGAGGTGTCTAGTAGATATTTTGATTTTGTTTTAGCATTCTTTATTTTTCTTTCCTTTCTTTTCTTGTTAGTTCAGAAATATTGAAAAATTACAAAAAATATCTGATTTTCATGCCTCATAGGACTAAGAATACTCAAAGAAAAACCTTACCTAAAACCCCCACATCACCTCCTAGCCACCCGTCACTCTTCTTCAATGGCAGTGATAGACATTAATCAAATCACTTGATTTAAAGGTAGTCTTGTATTGTTTATTCTAAGGTCAAAATTTAAAGGTAGTCTTGTATTGTATTTAAAGGTAGTCTTGTATTTATAAAATTTATTCTAAGGTTTTTTTTTTTTTTTAAACTCGTCATTTTAAATAGTTTTATTGGCAAAATTTCTCCTTTTATAATTAAAACTAACTTTTTTCACATAATTACTGAATTTATGTCTCTCTACTACAAATTCCAAAGATATCGAAAAATCTTAGGTTAAGAGAAATTAAACATTAAACATTAAAAGATATTAAACATTTGTAAATTTCTCCTCTTATAAATAAAACTAACATTTTCACATAATTACTGAATTTATGTCTACCTCTTATACATTTCAAAGATATCTTGAGATCTTAGGTTAAGAGAAATCAAACAATTGCATTATTAAACATTCTCAAAATCTTGGATAACATAAAGATGCCCAATTACAATCAAATTTACTTAACCACATGCGTCGTTAATTCCACATATAAAGTCGTAATAAAAAATGGAGAGAAAAATAGTTCTTTTTCAGAGCTGAAAAAACACCCATTATATTTATATATAAAAGTTACATAACATGAGTTACATATATCATTTTGATATGGCTGATACATATTTCCAATTTTTTTTTCAAAAGGGAGGATCCTCAGATATCATGTTATCAACACCTACAAACATTCAAAAACATTCAAAATTTTTGCTTGCAGGTCCTCCAAAGAAATGGTCTCTGTATTTTAAAACAACATTTAAAAAAACATGTAAATAAACCATTGCCACATGAAAACAACGTCCAGGTGGAAATTTCTCCCCTTTAGTCATGGCACAGGGATAGTGAAATTTTGCATCAGGACAGCTCCCACGTATTTCAAAACATGAATGGAACTTGGAGGGTCACCAAGACCTTTCTTTGATAGCCTGTCCGCCCTTGTGTTATTCTCACAATAGACATGAACCAGAGGCGGTCCATCTAGGCACTCCATGAGAATCTTGATGTGCTCGTGCCACACCTCCAGACCAGATGGGAAAAAAGATGCCACACCATTTACCTTGTCAATCACTGACTTCACATCACTGAATATCTGAATGTCCCTAATCTGCAAATTGTATACCAACCACAACACACACCATAGGGCCATCACTTCTGCCTTTGAATTTTTTCCAGGCCCCCAGTTCCAGTGAAATTCATATCGTTCTCCCTTTCCGATCTTAATCCAGCCTCCCACACCGCACATCCCACCTTGTTGAGCCCCATCAAAATAAGCAGCAGGGAGGGCAATGGTATGAGGCTGATTCCGCTTTGAAGAATCCTTGGGAATATCATTGGGAGGAAGACCCTCCAGAGTCCAGGCACATATGGCACCATGGATAAGCACAAGGTCCACCGGACGGTCCCTGAAAATAGCTTTGTTTCTACCAATCCATACTTCCCAAATCAAAAAGAAGGGAAGAGATTTCAAACACATTGGGACAGCCTCCCAATCCTTGAGAGAAGTTAAGAGAGGCTTTGCCGCCACTCCAACCCCAGAAAATAAGAGGAGAAAAGATGCCACAAACACTGAATGAGAGGACATGAAATAAAAATGTGTTGGGCAATTTCCAAAGAAAGTCTGAAGAAAATACACCTCCCCGGGCACTAGAATCCGCTCTTCACCAGATTATCCCAAGTCAAAATCATGTTTCTCCAAACAAGCCACACGAAAAGCTTAATCTTATATGGGATCTTGTGTTTCCAGAAATGCAAAAAGGGTGAAATCATCACTCCCGGATTCATATTTTCCATGATGCCTAGATATGCATCCCCCACTGCAATATCCTCTCCATTCCAACGTCCACTCCAAAACACCTTGTCTCCCTTCGTCTTATAACATAAACCTGCACCTCTCAGTTTTGTTATATAATCAGACCAGTTCAATGCATCTTTGCCTTCCAGCTCCATAGTCGCTACAAAGTTCCAAAGCGAACATCCCAGATGCCACTGTTCAATAACTTGTGACAAGTAGAAAATGGCCTTTTGATGGAGTTTGTGTGTAAGATGTTCATCCATGACCAGATTTGAGCATGTCCCCAATATCCTGTCACAACCCAGTAAAATATCTTGACCACTCCCAAATTGCCATTTGAGCCTTTCTGCAAGTTTTTGTATCACTTTCAAGAAACCAATCCAAATGGTCGATCCACCCTTTCGAGGTTGGAAAGAGTTTCTAAGAATCAGAAATGTCAAATTATCGGCGAGGTACTTATATTTGAATAAAAACTTCCACGCCCCTTTCCCCGTTAACACCCGCCACAACGATTTCATAAGGAGGGCTTGGGAGAAGGATCTCAATTCTAATAACCCCCACCCCCAAAAACCTTCGACCTTGTAATTTCCTCCAGATTAACTAAATGAAATTTTCTGGATTTAGAAGCGCCTGACCATATGAATTGTGCCACCAACCTTCGAATATGATTGAGGGTGCTGGATGGTAAATAAAATAGACGGGCCCAATAGACCGCCAGTTGTTGAAAGACAGCTTGAACCAGTATAAATCTCCCACCCAGAGACAACCATATATGAGTCCAAACATGTATTTTATTTTTGAATTTCTCCACAAACCACTGCCAATCTCCCACTCTGTATCCACAAGGCTTCAGCCAATAACCCAGATACTTCATCTACTCCTTAATAATTTTCAAGGAGGCCTCAAACAAATCTAATATAAAAGCAATATACCCCATGTCCCCATAAGCATATAATAAAAAGGACTTTCCAGCGTTACTCTTCAATCTCATTGTAGCCCCGAACCGATGAAATATACAATGGAAGTAAATCAACTGAAACCCGCACAGTCTTCCAAATACCAGTAGGTCGTCTATGAACAAGGAATGTGTAATGGAAACAAAAACAGAAAATGAAATACCATAAAAAAAATCCTGATCCATTATTTTTTTCCAGAATGCGACTACGACTATCCATTATCAGAATAAATATTAGAGGGGATAGGGCGCATCCCTGGCGCAATCCCCGCTCAGCTCCAAAAAAACTACGTTAGCTTTTCATTTATGATCATTGCATATTTCACAGAGGATACGCACCGCATGATCCACCGAATACTTGGAAGGGACATACCAATCCTCAGAAGAATAAGTCTAATTAAAGACCAATCCACCGAGTCATATGCCTTGTATATGTCCACCTTCATAGTCAAAGCCTCCATATTCCTAGAGTGAACCGAATGTAGAACCCCCTGCGTCAGGGAAATTGCATCATGTGTAGAGCGTCCTTGCAGAAATCCGTATTGTTCGGCTGAGATATACTTGGATTAGAACCCCTTTAAACGTTGCGCAATAATCTTCGATGAAATCTTATATAGCACATTGCATATTGATATAGGCCGGAATTCACCGAAAGATTTTAGGGAAGTCGACTTTGGAATTAGCACCAAGAAGGTGGAATTTACATCCCCAGGCATGAAACCCATACGTCTTGAATGTTCAACTACATTTAATAAATCCTTACCCACCAGCGCAAAGAAGTGCAAGAACTCCACGGGCCACCCATCCGGCCCCAGAGCCTATGGAAAAAGCGGTTATATAAATAAAAAAGAAAGAGAAGTTCTATAGATAGTAAGTGACATCAATTCTCATAAAATTATTATGTTTACTTTTGCGTTCCACCTAAGTTTTATGTAAATGTTTACATTGAAACAAAATTTCACATAAATGCGGGCTAGTAATTCCAAAAGCAAGCTATTTCTTCGAAGGATCCCACTTGCACGTAGTTCGGTTAGTGTTAGAGTGGGCCAGGGTGATTTTATATAAAATGAGTTGGGTTAGTGTTAAAATGGGTCAGGTTGATTTTCTTTAAAATGAAATAAAATGACACAATGTTGAATTTTGAATTTAAATCAGAGGGGGAGTGGAAAATAAAAAAAATTGATAAATGGTTTTTTATTAAATTATATTTTTAAATATAAAAATAAATTCAATTAAATTGAAATATTAAATAATAATAAAATATATATTTAAAATTTAAATATTATTTTTATATGTATAATTATTATTAATTAAATTTATCCTTCTCCATTTTCAGCCTCAGGGCTGCAACTCCCTTCTCATTTCCACTGATGACAATCTTCTTGGTCTCAGAAAAGGCGGCATGGCATACAAGACACAAGAGAGTCATTGAATTTAGAAACATTAGAGAACTCATTTTAAGGAAAGTTCCAGGAACTATTGCAACTATTGAATAAACCAACCATAAGGAGCCAAACATACCATTACATTTATAAGTGAAAAAATACCATTTAATAGTCTGGCCATCAAATAAAAAATTGAATAGATTAAATTGACCATGTTACAAGAACATCAAACTTACATTATACAAATACTTTGCAAATTGCCTCAAAATGAGTTCGAAACAATCAAAATGGTCCAAAACAAACTTCAAAACCTTCTACAAATATTTGTTCTTGTAATCAGTCTCTGCCAATAGGAAGAGATATGCAAGAATAAGTTTCTTTGAAATTTTATTTCTTTGAGGATGTGAAAATAGAAACATGCACTTCCTTCGATGCATGGGCAGGATCATGATTTTTTTGATTTGAATTTCTTCATTGCAATTTTGGTTTTTTCTTCACTGTTTCCATCTCCAGTCCCTATTTTTTTCTCCATTCCACTTAAGATGGTTTCGAGAGACCTTATTTACATATTTCCCCATCACATCGTCCTTCTGCCCAATTTTCCAAGAGGAATCCCATTTGCAACACATCTCTGTTCCTGGTATTTTTCACTTTCTTTCCTTTACCTTAGCTCTGCTCCATTTTCAACCTCAGGGCTACGACTTCCTCCTCATTTCCACTGTGACAATATTCTCGAACTAGAAAAGGAAAAATGGTAGATAAGACAGGATGTGGATTGCAACTCCTTTAGGGCCTTTGCATTGAGCACATGCTCACATCACTCGAGCACACAATTTTTATATTTGTTGTTGAATTCAAGGTTGGTGATGGTGCACTGAAATTTGGTTTCAGAACCATCATAGTAAACCCTTATACTTGGAATTGGGTCAATATGAATGACGATCATGTCCTTCAAACACCTGATATGGCTAATCTTCCTAGGCCGTAAAGTCTTCTCCAATAAAGCCCTAACCATAGACTCGTTGAAAACGTTCCCCAAGCGATCAATTGTGCATGGGGTTTTCAGGGCTTACTGGGGCAGAGCATAGGTGCTCCATTTGCAAATTCCGGTTTCATTGGGATCAAATATAGAAATTTTCCAAAGGGATTCAATTTTTTCTTGTAATGTACTTAAACAAAATACTAAATCCTTCTATAATTTGCAGAAACCAAATTGGATCGCACAATTGCATAACAAGTAAGAGAAAGAAATTATCAATCACACATAACAAGATGTATTTGGGGAAAGAAACTTCTCAAAACCTCGCTATATATATTTCGTAAAGTTAAGATCATGAAACAATACATTGTTATTTCTCTCACTGAGAAACCTCTGCACTCTACTCATTGTCTCACTCTGATTTAGGAAAAATCAGTCCAATACTTAACCAATTCTCGACCTCTATCTGACTAGCCTTGCTTAAGCATTCCTGGAGGAACTATGGCCCTATTAATTAGGAAATTCCCAATAATTGATTGTGAAATTCCTTTAGGGCATCCTGATGACCTCATGTCTAACCTGTTCAATTTTCTAATTATATAATTCATAGTTATCTTCCCTTTAACTCCAATCTCAACTGGGCCTTCCTTAGAACTAACATGCAACAACTATTTATAGCGAATTATCAGTTAACTAATTGACCACTAACTGTGAATTAAATCAGATTTAATTCACTGGATCTTTTTCTTGCTCATCTCTCAGTTAGAACTGGTTAAACTAATTTTAACTCAATTAATCGAGTTAACTAATTACAACTCACAAATAACTGTAACTGGACCCCCTAAAATCGTGGGATAACTCTACATGCCTCATATTTGGTCGTGAACTCGAATTTACTAAGCTAACTAAGTCTTCCTCACTCAGTTCACTAATACAAGTTGTCATGTGATGGAATTACAATTTCTCTTCCAATTTAATCAAGGGAAAATTAAATCCGAAGCCCCCTTGGGATGCGATTTTTTGTTTCCATTTCAACACTCCCTCTCAACATGAAAGAGATTATCTGCTACCCCAATCTTGTCTCTGTGGGTCTTGAATTTGCTTCTTTCCATTGCCTTCGTCAAGATGTCTGCATCTTGCTCCTTCATGGGAATGTACTCTAATGACATAATTCGCCTCTGCACACAATCTTTGCAATGGTGATACCATATATCAATATGCTTGGACCTATAAGGAAAAACTGGATTAACCAAGAGTTTGATGCAACTCTGATTATCACAATATATCACCATCGGATCCATCTGTCGATCAAACAAACCAAAAAGTAGCTTCTTTATCCATATGGCCTCACATGCTCCCCCACTGGCCGCCATGTACTCTGCCTCTGCTGAACTAAGTGCAAATGATCTCTGTTTCCTGTTGTAGTAGGAAAATGTTGTTGATCCTATGCTGAAGATTTTGTTGTTTTAATTAATTATGCATAGTGAAATAGAGGAAAAACTCGAAAAATGTGGTCAAGTCTCCCCCTTCTCATCTCTGTCAATAGAGTTCGAAGTAGGGCACACCTTCCCACAGGCGAAAATTTCTTTCTATTTGAGTTTTGGGAAGAATTTGTGTAACCAAGTCCAAGCCCTTCCATCACTATTTCACCCCACATTTATGTTTATTGCCTGTACATGAATCTGCAGGTGTGCTTCACTTCTGAGCGCTGCTCTCACGCTTCCATTTCCCTCCTTTACTTCTCATCTTAACACTGTACTTACTTTTCTTTGCCTAATGAACTTAGCCCTGCAAAGCCTTATTTCTCCGTTTTCTTTGTTCACAACCACCTCATCATTTATATGAAAAACGCATGAAAAACCATTCAAAACCACCAAATTCCAACCTCCGCTTTTGCTCCTCAAGTCTCCCGCCACCATACGTCACAGTCACACTTTGCAGCGCTTGCCTTTTTCCTTGAAGACTTACGGTTCTTCTTCGATCTATCGGTCACCGTCACCAGACTCGTTTTAACGCAGCAATGCTTGAAAAACCATTGAAACCTGACCTCTACTTTCCTCCTTGAAATTCCCGCTACCATACATTGCACTTCGCAAATCACAACGTTTGGCTTTTACCTTCAACACTTATCGTTCGGTCCTTGCGATTGCGATATTACTAAATCAGAATTCGCACTTTGCATCGGTTATCCTTTCTTCTTTAACACTTGTCACTGTTATGGCTGATTATGATAGTGCGATCTCGCCCTGCTTTTGGTCCCACCGCCACATCGCCATCGCAAATCGCACTTCGCCTCCTTTAGATTTTACTCTGAATGCTTACTGCTCGTTCTTGCGTTTGCAGTATTACGAAATTGCATCCCATGGAACTTACCATATCGCACAACACAACCCGCAACTTTTCCCTTTTTATTCTTCACCGCCAAGTCATCCCCATCGCAAATCGCCTCCCGCAACCTTTCTCGTAGTGCACATTGCACGACACACATTTTAGTTTATTTTCGTTAAATCATTACCGCTATCCATTTAAACTTGCGAAGTTGCGATTACGACATCACACATCGCAACTTTTACCTCCATCGCGTCTCTGCCATCACATTTTTCGATTCTTTCCACTCCAAAGCCATTTATTGCGCTATAATAAGGTTTTATAAGGTTTTAAACCCCCTCTTTCTGCCTCTAAGCCTTTTTTCAATTCTTTCCGCTCCAAAGTCATTTCTCGCGTTATAATCAAATTTTGTAAGGGTTTAACCTTCGCTTTCCATTTCTAAGCCCTATTTCATGCGCCAAGCCCCCAATTCACTCTTTCAATCGTTTTTAATCCTCCAAGCTGCAAATTGACTCTTTTTAGTTAGAATTAAGTCATGGATAGTTTAGTTGCATGGATAAGAGCATGGTAGATAGATCATAAGATAAGTAGAATTCATTTAGTCGTTTGGCCAAGTTAAGTGCGATTTAGAATTAGTTTCCTTTCTGCCATTTATTTTCAGCAAGTTATCTTAGTTTCTTTTCAGTCATTTCCCTCTCTACCAGTTAAATTAGTTTCATTTTTGTCATTTCTTTTCAGCACTTTATTTTAATTTCCTTTCTGTTATTTCCTTCCAGTATTTTACTTTCCAGTTGTTCTCATACTTTAAGAAATAGCACCCTTTCGTAAAGCAGAAGAGGATGACATGAGCAAAATGCATCTGTTGTGTATATATCACTATCACCTCAAAGTTTGTACGAACCTGGGGTTAATAAAGTAAAGTAGGGCTTCCCCTGGGTGTTGCGGCACTCTTGGTGCAATATGAGGGCTCACCACTTTTTGGCGCCGTTGCCGGTGAGGTGTCTAGTAGATATTTTGATTTTGTTTTAGCATTCTTTTTTTTGCTTTCCTTTATTTTCTTGTCACTTCAGAAATATTGAAAAATTACATAAAAGAACTGATTTTCATGCCTCATAGGACTAAGAATACTCAAAGACAAACCTTACCTAAAATCCCCACATCACCTCCTAGCCACCCGTCACTCTTCTTCAATGGCAGGGATAAACATTAATCAAATCACTTTATTTAAAGGTAGTCTTGTATTGTTTCTTCTAAGGTCAAAATTTAAAGATAGTCTTGTATTGTATTTAAAGGTAGTCTTGTATTTATAAATTTATTCTAATTTTATTTTTTTAACTCGTCATTTTAAATAGTTTTATTGGTAAATTTCTCCTTTTATAAATAAAACTAAATTTTTTCACATAATTACTGAATTTATGTCTCTCTACTACAAATTCCAAAGATATTGAAAAATCTTAGGTTAAGAGAAATTAAACATTAAACATTAAAAGATATTAAACATTTGTAAATTTCTCCTCTTATAAATAAAACAAACATTTTCACATAATTACTGAATTTATGTCTACCTCTTATACATTTCAAAGATATCTTGAGATCTTAGGTTAAGAGAAATCAAACAATTGTATTATCAAACATTCTCGAAATCTTGGATAACATAAAGATGCCCAATTACAATCAAATTTACTTAACCACATGCATCGTTAATTCCACATATAAATTCGTAATAAAAAACGGAGAGAAAAACCGTTCTTTTTCAGAGCTGAAAAAACACCCATTATATTTATATATAAAAGGTACATAACATCAGTTACATATATAATTTTGATATGGTTGATACATATTTCCAAAACATTTTTCAAAGGGGAGGATCCTCCGATATCATGTTATCAACACCTACAAACATTCAAAAACATTCAAAAAATTTTCTTGCAGGTCCTCCGAAGAAAGGGTCTCTTTATTTTAAAACAACATTTAAAAAAACATGTAAATAAACCATTGCCACATGAAAAAAACGTCCAGATGGAAATTTCTCCCCTTCAGTCATGGCACAAGGATAGTGAAATTTTGCATCAGGACAGCTCCCACAGATTGCAAAACATCAATGGAACCTGGAGGGTCACCAAGACCTTTCTTTGATAGCCTATCCGCCCTTGTGTTATTCTCATGATAGACATGAACCAGAGGTGGTCCATCTAGGCACTCCATGAGAATCTTGATGCGCCTGAGCCACACCTCCAGACCAGATGGGAAAAAAGATGCCACACCATTGACCTTGTTAATCACTGACTTCGCATCACTAAATACCTGAATATCCCTAATCTGAAAATTGTATACCAGCCACAACACACACCATAGGGCCATCAATTTTGCCTATGAATTTGTTCCAGGCCCTCCGTTCCAATGAAATTCATATCGTCCTCCCTTGCCGATCTTAATACAACCTCCCACATCGCAAATCCCACCCTGTTGAGCCCCATCAAAATAAGCAGCAAGGAGGGAAATGGTACGAGGCCGATTCCGATTTGAAGAATCCTTGGGAATCTCATTGGGAGGAAGACCCTCTAGAGTCTAGGCACATATGGCACCGTGGATAAGCACAAGGTCCACCGGACGGTCCTTGAAAATAGCTTTGTTTCTGGCAATCCAGACTTCCCAAATCAGAAACAAGGGAAGAGATTTAAAATGCATTGGGACAACCTCCCAATCCTTGAGAGCAGTTAAGAGAGACTCTGCTGCCACTCCAGCCCCAGAAAATAAGAGGAGAAAAGATGCCACAAACGCTGAATGAGAGTACATGAAATAAAAATGTGTTGGATGGTTTCCAAAGAAAGTCTGCAAAAAATACACCTCCCCGGGCCCTGGAAGCCCCTCTTCAGCAGGTTATCCCAAGTCAAAATCATGTTTCTCCAAACAAGCCACACGAAAATATTAATCTTATATGGGATCTTGTGTTTCCAAAAATGCAAAAAGGGTGAAATCAACACTCCCGGATTCTTATTTTCCATGATGCCCAGATATGCACCCCCCACCGCAATATCGTCTCCATTCCAACGTCCACTCCAAATCACCTTGTTTCCCTTCGTCTTATAACATAAACCTGCACCTCTCAGTTTTGTTATATAATCAGACCAGTTCAAAGCATCTTTCCCTTCCAGCTCCATAATCACTGCAGAGTTCCAAAGTGAACATCCCAGATGCCACTGTTCAATAACTTGTGACAAGTAGAAAATGGCCTTCTGATGGAGTTTGTGTCTAATATGTTCATCCATGACCAGATTTGAGCCTGTCCCCAATATCCTATCACAACCCAGTAAAATATCTTGACCACTCCCAAATTTCCATTTGAGCCTTTCCGCAAGTTTGTGTATCACTTTCAAGAAACCAATCCAAATGGTCGATCCATCCTTTCGAGGTTGGAAAGAGTTTCTAACAATAAGAAACGTCGAATTATCGGCCACGTACTTATATTTGAACAAAATCTTCCACGCCCCTTTCCCCGTTAACACCCGCCACAACGATTTCATAAGGAGGGATTGGAGAAGGATCTCAATTCTAATAACCCCCACCCCAAAAAACCTTCGGCCTTGTAATTTTCTCCAGATTAACTAAATGAAATTTTCTGGATTTAGAAGCGCTTGACCATATGAAGTGTGCCACCAGTCTCCGAATATGATTGAGGGTGCTAGATGGTAAATAAAATAGATGGGCCCAATAGACCGCCAATTGTTGAAAGACATCTTGAACCAGTATAAATCTCCCACCTAGAGACCACCATCTATGAGTCCAAACATGTATTTTATTTTTGAATTTCTCCATGAGCCACCGCCAATCTACCACTCTGTATCCACAAGGCTTAAGCCAATAACCCAGATACTTCATCCCCTCCTTAATACTTTTCAAGGAGGCCCCAAAAAAATCTGCTATAAAAGCAATATACTCCATGTCCCCATAAGCATATAATAAAAAGGACTTTCCAGCGTTACTCTTCAATCTCGTTGTAGCCTCGAACCGAAGAAATATACAATGGAAGTAAATCAACTGAAACCTGCACAGTCTTCCAAATACCAGTAGGTCGACTATGAACAAGGAATGTGTAATGGAAACATAAATAGAAAATGAAATACCATAAAAAAACCCCGATCCATTAGTTTTTTCCAGAATGCGACTACGGCTATCCATTACCAGAATAAATATTAGAGGGGATAGGGCGCATCCTTGGCGCAATCCCCGTTCAACTCCAAAAAAACTCCGTTAGCTTTCCATTTATGATCATTGCATATTTCACAAAGGATATGCACCCCATGACTGACCGAATACTTGGAAGCGATATACCAATCCTTAGAAGAATAAGTCTAATTAAAGACCAATCCACCGAGACATATGCCCTGTATATGTCCACCTTCATAGTCAAAGCCTCCATCTTCCTAGAGTGAACCGAATGTAGAACCTCCCGCGTCAGGGAAATTGCATCATGTGTAGAGAATCCTTGCAGAAATACGTATTGTTCGGCTAAGATATACTTGGATTAGACCCCCTTTAAACGTTGCGCAATAATCTTCGACGAAATCTTATATAGCACATTGCATATTGATATAAGCCGGAATTCAATGAAAGATTTTAGGGAAGTTGACTTTGGAATTAGCACCAAGAAGGTGGAATTTACATCCCCATGCATGAAACCCATACGTCTTGAATTTTCAACTACATTTAATAAATCCTCACCCACCAGCGCAAAGAAATGCAAGAACTCCACGGGCCACCCATCCGGCCCTGAACTCTATAGAAAAAGCAGTTATATAAATAGGAAAGAAAGAGCAGTTCTATAGATAGTAAGTGACATCAATTCTCATAAAATTATTATGTTTAATTTTACGTTCCACCTAAGTTGTATGTAAATGTTTACATCGAAACAAAATTTCACATAAATGAAGCTAGTAATTCCAAAAGCAAACTATTTCTTTGAAGGATCCCGCTTGCACATTGTTGGGGTTCCCATGTTTTGGCAAGGTTGGAAATACCAAAAGATGAGACAACATCAAACCACTTTCAGACCTCAGGATCTAGCCCTCTTGGGTCCAGAGAGGGATCTCTCTATGATATATCAAAGGTATATGACTTTGAAGCTTGGAGGTTAAGATATTAGGCTAGTTATAAGGCTCAGGTTTTGTTTGTTTGATTGTTTGTTTGGTTGCTGGTTATCAGGAAAGAAGGGTTCAGTGTAAGACCAGGATGAGCAAAGAAAATTCAAGGCAGAGGTGAAGTATTCCAGGGAGAATTCAAAACCATTGGGCAATGGAGTCAGGAAAGGATTTGCTTGCTAATCAATAGGCAGGCTTTCAATTGGGCTAGTCATCTAAATCATAGGATCTTAAATATGATTGTGTGATATGGAATGATAAGAGTGGAGGAGACAACACAGTTTCAGGGCACAAAGTTAAAGACCAGCTGGTCGCACAAGGGTCCTAGTGGACAGGGCTAACTCTAATCCCTAGTGTTCCCAAATCTTCCAGCTAAATCCTTAACAAGAAACATCTAAGAATAGATACATTTAATTCATACATCAAAGAGTAGGCAATAAAATCCACTACACTAGTTAAATTAACTGAAATCAATTCTTAGATAACACATTCAGAAGAGAAACATCAATGGAAAGGAGAGAAGAAACACAGGGTACCTAACAAGGGTAAATCCTATGCCAGTATTCTGATGCAAGCCAATAGAAACGAAATGAAATGAATTAAACAAAGAGATAGGAAAACATCACCGCTGCTTTAGATCAGGATCCAAAGAAATGTGCTTGTCATATTAAATAGCAATACCAATCAAGTACAACATTGCCAACAGCTGAATACTCAGTCTGAAATCATATTCCTCAGCCTATCTAACACTTTACACAGAGACTGTGTCTCAAAAGAAGCTACTTGAAATTCTCTGATAATTGATCAAAAACCTTTACAATGAGTTTCTTCATGAATTTATAGCTCCAGAGGAGCAGAGTAGGTAGGTGAAGAACTAAATGCAGCATTAAAAACTCCAGAAGAGGAAGAAGGCCGAATCCCACTCTGTATAAATTCTGTGCATTAATCTGGGACACCCTTGGGTGAAAGAGTGGTCTTCGTCAGGTTTCCATTAACTCCAAGTATGTCTCTGATGTACATGGCTGCAGTGCTTCTGAACAAAAATAAATCAATGATTCAAGTCTGCCATGCTGTGTAGCTAATGCTACTGATATCATAGGACTGTTGCTAGGGTGGGAAATCCTTTAGGGACACGATATATAGTAAAAACTGTATGGGCATTCTGTCCTTTATTAGGGAAAACATTCTGCCGATGTAGAAACCCTGACACACTGATTATCGTGTTGTACCTTCTGCGTGATCCATGGGTCTTCAATCTGATTCTTTACCTTTAAATCTCTGAACATAAGGCTTATATATCTTCATTTGCATGCCTTAAGCTCTCTGCTGCTTAATTTAGATCTCTGACTGTGAAATCTGTGTGTTAATTGCGCCGGGACATTTTCTCAGAGTAATACCCTGGTATTTTAATGCAAGTATTGTCATAGGACCTCCTCGGGTTTTATTTATGATTTCTGCCTCTGCACACGGTATTTTCCTGTGTTTTCTGTCACTGTGACAGCCGGTGCAAATCATGTCGGCTTTCACCACCTCAAAACCTTGCAAAACAGAAAACTTGTTATGAAATCCATGAATGGGGGGTAATGGATGCAGTGCGGATGATGAAAATGGTCGTGTGGCTGGTGAAATGGCGGAACAATGTAGCAGGATGATGGAGGGAAGCCTTGGCGGAGCGCAGAGGAAATTTAAATAAAAAACCTTAACAAACTCGACTTTTGAACAAATATATGCAATGGGATAGGTGGATGTATGGTGGATACACGTGGGTGTGACGTGGCGGGACCGGGCGATGGCGGAAAAGTCAACAACGGGGAAAAAAAATCTAGACCGTCAGATCTCAAAGGAGATCGATGGTTGAAAATGCAGTGGAGCGCGACGAACGGTGGGCCAGGAGTACGGTGACCTTGGACTAAACCCCGCGGGACTCTGTTGAGCGATGACCGTTGGATGGGCGATGACAGATCTGATGGCTCACAACGATATCGTTACGCATCCGTGGAAGAACGATAACGTGCGATGAGGTAGTGGTTTTGAAATAGTGTCGGAGCCACGTGTCGAATGCTGAGTCGAATCGCTGGCCTATCGGAAAATACCGCCCTCTGCCTAAAGGCGGTGCGATAGAAACCGGATGGTTTTTGAATAGTACGCGGGGACCACCGGGCTGGTAGACTCCGAACTGTTGGATATGTGGGTAAATAGACGGTGATGGCGCGATCGGGGCGATGAAAGGGGTGAACAATGGACGTCGTGGGAGCCGCGATCGCCGTCCGATCTATACAGATCGACGGTTGAAACTGCGTCTGATATCCATCTGCGGTAAATGCCTTTTGGGCTGGCGCTTGGTTTTAGCGCTCTGGTCACGTGGAGGAAAAGGTGCAAGGGCTAGGCCGAAAGGGGCTAGGCCCATTAAAAAGGTAGAAAAGTGGGTTTTTTGGCTCGTTTTAATGAAAATCACAGCCAAATATGGATATCGATAGAGGGAAAAAGGGGTGCTTGGCCAAACCAAGGGTGAATGCGAGATGTAAAGGGGTTTTTTGGGAGGATTAGAAGGACTAGGGGAGGGATTTTGGGGTAAAGAAAAGGGGTTTTGACAAATGAAGAAGAGGTGAAAAGGGACATTCTGCAGGGATATAAGGGTTAATGTAGGCCTTTTGGAGCAGAATTTATGTAATCAATGAGACCTTATAAAGGGAGTCAGCAGAGGGAAATTTATCAAAGGCAAAGGCACAGGAGACTTCAAGGATGATGTGTCTTTCGGGGAGATGCATTCCTTGAAGGCTCAAAAACAATTTAACCCCCCTACTTTGCTTTGTCAAAAATTTATAGGGGGGCTAACAGTGGCTCCACATGGGGATGGCTTCTTCTTGAAGGAGTCAAGAATTCAGAAAATGATCTTTGGTGTAGGCCAGATGCCTGCTGTTTTGAGCCACCTTCTTCTTTGATTTTCAGCTGCCACAATTGTGAAGACATCAGTTTAGGAGAAAAAATTTCCCAATCAATCTACCTACCCACACTACAATCCTAGCATTTTTTCTTCTTCTAGGGTGCATTTGAGCTAGCAGACCCTTTACATCATTTTATTTTTACAAACAGGAAAATAAACCTATTCTATTTCTACCCTTATTACTCCATGAGACCAGATTAGATTGTTGGTCTCATATGTTTCTCTACCTAATCTAATATCTGCTGGGATTAAACTGTCGAGCAGATTTCTTGTCTATATTCTACGACAGAAATTGAAAAACAGTCAAGCCAGGATTAGACTGTCTGACTTGCTGTGGGTCCAAGGCATAAATACAGTTGCACATGGACAAAATTTGAAGAAAACTGAAAAAAAACTTTGAAGGCTTGAACTCTGAAGCTTGTAGTATCCTTCTTTCTTTTTTGTGACTCAAGTTTTGAGCTTGTTAGAGTCACTCTTTTTCTTCATTCCAGCTCTAGTTTTGGGCATGTTAGAGCTGATTCTTCTTTTTTCTTTGCTGGTCCAGATTTTGAGCATGTTAGGACCAGCTGTATTTACTTTATTTGGATCAAGATTTGATCATATTAGAGCCAATATTTTTCACATCAGAGGTTCATGTTTTAAGCATATCTGAACCTCTCTTTTTCCTCTGTTTTTTTTGGAACATTTCTCTTCTTTCTTGAAAACAAAAAACTGCAATGGTATGTACAATGAAAATGGAAACTGGAAATTGTAACTCAGCATAAGTAGTGTTTGAGCATCCTGCCATTGACAGGACCCCAAAACAGCTCTGTACCATATAATTCCTATAGGAAGAAGGCATTCAGACCCACAGTGGCCTGGATGATGTATGGACCTTGCCACGGACTGTCAAAATTGCTGTGCTTTCCTTTATCTTCCCTTCTTGAGTCCCACTTCAGAAAACTTCATCCCCAATTTTGAAATCAGAAGCTTTGGTCCTTTTGTCAAACAATTTCTTTATATTCTCCTGAACTTTCACTGCTCTGTTGTAAACCTCTTCCCTTGTTTGCTGGAGATGGATTGTCTGGTTTATCCTTCTCACCATACTGTCTTCTTCTGTTTGTATCTCTTGAACAAGTTTGATCACTTGTATCCCAAGGCTGGTAGGAAACACTGCTTCTGTTCCATAGACAAGCTGATAAGGTGACATGCCAATAGATTTCTTTGTTGTAAGCCTGTCCGCCCACAAAGCATGTACTAACTTGTTATGCCATGAATTTTTGTTCTCTTCCAACATATTCTTGATGATGATCACCAGGCTCTTGTTTGATGATTCAACTAATCCATTACCTTGAGGGTAATAGGTGGTTGAATGACCGAGTGCTATTTGATACCTGTGACAAAAATCAACCATTTTCTTGGATCCGAAATCAGTAGCATTATCAGTGATTATTTTCCTTGGGCAACCAAACCGAGAGAGGATATGACCTTCTAGGAAACTAATGATGACTGAATCTATGGCATTCCTAGTAGGTATGGCCTATATCCACTTAGTGAAATAGTCTGTGGCTGTTAGGATCCATTTGTGTTGTGCAGAAGAAGTAGGGTGAATTTCCCCTATGAAATCTAGGCCCCATTGCAGAAAGGGACCTTCTATAGTGATGGGTTGTAAAGGGAGGGGAAGGAGTTTTCTCTTGCCTTAAAAAATCTGGCATTTGTGGCAGGAAATTATCATCTTATGGAAATCAATGAAGAGTGTGGGCCAATAGTAGCTAGCTCTGAGTATTTTGTTTGCAGTGGCCTTCCAGCTCAGGTGGCCTCCACACTCTCCTGCATGGAATTCTTGTTTAATCCTCTCTGCCTCATTTTCAGGCAAACATTTAAGTAAAAGGCCATTTGGATTCTTCTAGTATAAGCAGTTATTCATTATGCAATAGCTCCTGGCTTTTAGCTTTAAGAATCTGGCCTTGGTCTTTGATAGTTCAGGGGGGGCATTGAGTTGTGTAAGTACATACTGTTAGGTCTCTGTAACAAGCAAGATTGGCAAAGTCCGATTACAGAGTTAACATCATTTCAACCAACTTTGGGATTCTAGGATCTAGCCCTCCTGAATCCGGAGAGGGATCTCTCCAATATGTACAAAGATGGATATTGTCTTTGAAGTTTGGGGTGATGATATTAGGCTAGTTATGAGGGCCAAGAGTTTTGTTTGGTTTTCTCGGATGGTTGAACGTAGTTGCTGTTTGAGGCGGAAATATCTATATGCAAATAGGTTCAAAGGTGAGAAGTTGCAAGCAAAAGAGTAAGCTTTGATTATAAAGAAAGATGTTGGCAAGTTTTCAATCCATTGGGCTATGGAGTCATAAGAGGGTTTAATTGAAACATTCAGGTTCAAGAGTGATCTATGAGGCAAGTCATCTATGCCTAAGGATCTCTTTAAGGCTTGATTTATGGAATGGAGTGGTACAACAAGAAAAGGAAATGACAGATGCAGAACAAAGAGCAGCCCAGGATCTGGTAAGTACTTTGAAACTAGCCAGCCTTTGACCAGGCACTTAAGAAAAACATAGAAGAAAACTAGGATCTGGTAAGTACTTTGAAACTATCCAGCCTTTGATACACTTCTAATAGAATACATATAAAAAGCAAAGAGAAACACAAAGATCACACAAAATGGTCTAAGATCTGATAAGTACTTTGAAACTAGTCAGCTTTTAACACATCCTAAGGGAAATAATCAAATAGTTGAGCAAACAAGAAAGGGACTCAGGGCTAACCTTGATTTCCTCAATTCATCCTCACACAACATATATTGAAAGTAACATTTAAAAATAACATTTAGCTGTGACAAAAAGATGAGGGAACGCCAGCATCTCTGCACTTCGACTGAATTAAATCATTTTCAAATAACACAGTTGAAAGAAAACATTTAGATAAAGATTTCTCAGCCAGAGAAGGTTACTGATATACAGTAGGTCCTAACCCTGTTTAAACTGTTCTTTACAGTGGAAAATGAAACAAATTGAAAATAGAAACAAAATACAAGTTACAGTGAGAATAACATCACCATCAGCATAGACCAGGATCCCATAAATCAGCTTGTATTGATGCTTCAAACCAGTTACAATCTTCAGACCCAGTGTTTTAATCCATCTCTCTGCACAACCTAACTTATCCGTTACAAGCAGAGCTCCAAGAGCCAATGAAACCACTATTTACAGTCAAGAGTTTTCTGCTCAAAGACAGTTACAATACTTCAGCAATTACATTAACAAATAACCAATCCAACCCCTCACTCATCTTCTACTGAGGTATTTATAGAAGGATGAGGAGGTGAGACCTGATAAAAAGATCTCAAATACAATTAATGCAGAATTAATGTCTTCCTGGCCCTTGGAGGCTCGATGAAGAAATCATTACAGGTGTTCCACTGCATTAATGTGTTTACACTTATGAAGTAAAATCGGAGGGAGCTGTGTTTGACATTTGAGGCTCTGCGTACTATTAGGGTTACTCTGAAAACATTCTGTCATTAAATTTGGGGCAGAAATAACTTCTTTGGCTGCTTCGAGGCAAGATATCTGATTTTGTTCAATAAATTCGGCCTCTGATTGAGCATTTTGAGGCAATAGGTGGCACTGCGGTGGTTGAGGAATCAATTTGCCTCAAAGTATGGCGGTGGAGGCAATATGTCTGATGAACACTTTTAGGTTTTCCTTTTAATCTGTGTTCTGAGTTGGGGATTAGGCTTTTGATAACTGTCTTAGCCGTAATCCCCGCCAATCTGTCCACTAATCTGCTGCTCTGGTTCATTGTTGTCTTCAATATCCGATACTCTTTCTCTGCGTTGATTTTGACGGTATTCTTCAAGCTTTACAGGGATGCGCGGCAACCAAGGCTCATGAAACCTTGTTGATAACATTGTTCTTCACCCTGCGGTCGATCCTCTGGATAAATAGAAAGAACGGGAGTCGTCACCCTCGTCTTTCAGATTTTCCTAAAATACGACAAAAGAACCTTAAAACCTGCAAAATACAAACAAAATGAGAAAATCCTGCGTTATATGGACAAATCTGCATTGGAGGGCGTGCGGGAAAACGGAGCAATCAGAGTCGCTGATCATATTACGATCAACGGTCGGGAGCGTTCTGAAAAGTCAGCGGAGAAAAAAGGGGGACTGTACGATGGAATCGGAATTTTGTATAAGAATCGTCGATCTGCAGAGACCGATGGCGGAGATCAGTTTTCGAACGCGCTGGGGGAAGTTAACGGGTGGGCAAGTCCGTTAAAGGTCGAGCAGATGAGGTGATCGGCAACCGTCAGATGGGAGGGCCCAGATCTGACGGTGGAGGTGGATCCCGCTGCGGAGTTATGGTACAATAGATAACGCGCGGGCGAAGCGAATGGACGGTGGTTTTGGAATAGGGAGGAGGACACGTGTCGGCCGGCGTATGGAATCGCTGGCCGACGGGATAAAATCGCCACCCGACGAAAAGTGGTGCGGGATGAAAACCACGGTTTCATGGAAAAAGGCATGGGGGAGAGGGGTCCACCAGGTGGGGCTCGCTCCGCTTCGTCGGATCTGGGGAGCAGATCGACGGCTAAGAAGGGCTTGGGGCAATAAAACATGTGATTTAATATTTCACGCCAAACCTTATAAAAGATGGGTTTTCGAATGTTTTTAAAGGAAAAAGGACGGATAGGAGATTACATTTTGGTTTAGCGCCTCAGGACTTGAGGGGTCGGTCCTGGCGCTCGGGCATGTGGAGGAAGAAAAGGTAGGGGGCTTAGCCTGAGGGGCCTAAGCCTAACGCATAGAAACATGTGTTTTCTATGGTTTTCCAAAGAATTTCGAAAGGAAATATAATTCCGATAAGGTTAAAAAATGGGTTTTTAACCTTGGGAAATGAGATTAATGAAGGGATAGGGAATAACATATGGTTTTGTGGGGTTTTTATGAATAAAGGGAAATTGGAGAATGAAGGTAAGATGGAAGCATGGGAGGGGAAAAGAAGAGGGATGCAACAGTATTTGACTTGGATTTTCATGGAATATCAAAGGCTGGGAGGAGGACATGTATGAAGAACTAATCAGCAGTTTAGGGCTTCACCAAAAGACTTCAAGCACCAACAACTTCAGGACTGAATTTGTTTCTTGAAGGCTGCAAAGAATATTTAGCCACCAACTGATATAATGGAAAAATATGGGTGGCTAACAGTGGCTCCACTTGGGGATGGTGCCTTCTTGAAGGCATCAAGAATTCAGACTTGATTTCTCTAGGATGCTGACTGGTGCCTGACCCATTGCTTGCTCTTGCTTTTCTTTGACAAATAATATCAGTCATGAAAGAAAAATGAATTTCATCAATACAACTTCTACCTACCCAATCCTACTGATCTAACATTTTTTCTTCATCAGAGTGCACTTGGATTGGCAAACTCTTTACACAACATTTTATTCTTTTGAAAGCAGGAAATCTAATCTATTTCTACTCCTTATTTCTCCCTGAACTCAGATTAAACAGTTGAGCTTAGATTTTTCTCTATCTAGTCTACTGTCTGTTGGGATTAAACAGTCCAACAGACTTTCATTCTCTAAATTCTACAATCAGAAATTTAAAAATATTCAAGTCAAGATTGAGCTGTTTGGCTTGCTATGATCTATGGCATAAGAACAAGATGCACATAGATTATTATTTGCAGAAAATTTGAAATCAAAATGGAAGGCTTAAGATCTGAAAGTTTCTTATCACGGCCTTTACTTATTCTCATAGCTCTGTTTCTTCTTTTTTATGAGTTGTCTTTGCCTTTCTTCTGGTTCAAGTTTTGAGCGGATCAGAACCAGGTCTTCTCTCTTATGACTCAGAAAATAAAACAGCTTTGAGTCATCTTACTCTTGGAAACTTTGGTTCAGATTTTGAGCTTGTTTGAACCTTAATTTCTATCCTAATCTATCTACTGATAAGCCAAGATTAAACAGTTTGGCAAATCAGATTCGCTACCCTATTAGCAGAAAATTGAAAGCTAATTAGTCAAGTTTAAATAGTTTGACTAATTAGAAGTGTGTTTTGAGGAGTGGCATTTGAGCTTGCACACTTTCAGATTTACTTCTCTTTTTGGCATGGGGCCTTGCCTTTCTTGTTTTCATTTCTGCCCTCTTTTCTTTCTTTCTTTGTTTTTGTATTTTATTATTAATTTTTTTTTTTTAACTTTGAATGCAATGATGGATGAGATGTTTACAATGAAAAAAGAAAAATAAAAAGGCTTCAGAACACAAAATGGTTTAAGAAAGGTAATGCTTAAGCATCCTGCCATTGACAGGACCCCCAAACAATTCTGTTCCATTCAGCTCTTGTAAGAAGAATGCATTGTTTCCAGCAACTGAATGAATAGAGTAAGGGCCAAGCCATAGATTGTCAAATTTACCATGATTTCCCTTGTCTTCCCTCTTTGAGTCCCACTTCAAAACTTTGTCCCCATCTTGAAATTGCTAGCCTTTGTCCTTCTGTCAAATATCTTCTTGATATTGTCTTGCTTCTGCAATGCTTTGTTATAAACCTCCTCTCTGGTTTGCTGAAGATGAATGGTCTGATTTATTCTTTTGATTATGTCATTTTCTTCAGTCTGTAACTCTAGAATTAACTTCATAACTGGTACACCAAGGCTGTTAGGAAAAATTGCATCTGTACCATACACAAGCTGGAAGGGTGACATACCGATGGATTTCTTCAAAGTTAATCTGTCAGCCCAAAGTGCATGGATCAGCTTTGTGTGCCAAGACTTCTTGTTGTCTTCCAACAGTTTCTTTATTATATTCACTAAGCTTTTGTTGGAAGACTCTGCAAGTCCATTACCTTGAGGGTAATAGGTGGTGGAGTGTCCCAATGTTATCTGATATTTGTGACAGAATTCCACCATTTTCTTTGATCCAAATGCTGCTGCATTATCTGTGATGATATTGGTAGGACAGCCAAATCTGGAAAGGATATTGGTTTCTATGAATTTTATGATAACCGAATCATTGGCCTGCCTACAAGGAATGGCTTCTATCCACTTAGTGAAATAGTCTGTGGCAGTAAGAATCCACCTATGCTGAGCAGAGGAAGGTGGATGGATTTCTCCTATGAAGTCAAGTCCCCATTGTTGAAAAGGGGATTCAACAGTAATTGGATGGAGAGGCAAGGGTAGTAATTTTCTATTGCCCTCAAACAGTTGGCATTTATGGCAAGTAGTTGTCATTTTGTATACATCAGGAAAAAGAGTGGGCCAATAGAAACCAGCCCTCAAAATTTTGTTGGCTGTCGACTTCCAGTACAAATGGCCTCCACACTCTCCTTCATGGAATTCCTGCTTAATCTTTTCTGCATCAAACTCAGTCAAAAATTTAAGCAATATACCACTTGCATTCTTCCAATAAAGACATTTATCAATAATGCAATAGTTTACAGCTTTTAACTTTAGGAATCTTGCCTTTGTTTTGGATAAACCAGGAGGTGTATTTAGATTAAGCAAAATATAAACAATATCAGTATACCAAGGAGAATTGACAAAATGATCTTCAACAACGGGAGTTGAGAATTCTTCTTGGTTATCCAAAGCATCGATCATATTAATATCAAGAAGTTCACAATTTGATTCAGCCATTAATTTAGCTAGACCTTGGCCTTTGATGAGCTTAGTGGGTTTTATCTCTAAATCATATTCAAGAATAACTGCAATCCACTTACCTCTCTTACCATCTGGATCCTGGGTTAGAATGTCCTTAACAACTGAATTTGGGACAAAGGCAATGATGCGTGAGTGAAGGATGTATACTCTGAAGTCTTTTAAAGCCTTTACCAAAGAAAAATCTTGTTTTTCCATAATGTTATACTTCAAAGGGGCATCCCTCAATGCCTTACTAAAGAATGCAATAGGCTGCTCTTGTCCTTGTGGATTTTTCTATAAAAGGACAACAGCTATGGTATGTTCTGATGCAAATGAGAAGATATAAAAATCCTTTGAAAAATCAGGACTTATGAGAACCGGTGTCTTGGTTAGCGCTTGTTTCACCAGTTCAAAGGATGTCTTTGCTTCTAAGGTCCACTTTATCCCTTGCTACTTCTTTAACATGTTTGTGATATTACTAAGGAGCTCAGCCAAGTTGGGAATGAACCTTCTCAAAAAGTTTATCTTTCCAATGAAAGACTGCAACTCTTTGATGTTTCGAGGATGAGAGATTTTCAATATGGCTTCAATCCTCATGGGATCAATCTTTATGCCCTCTTCTGAAATGATGTGCCCAAGAAGCTTACCTTCTTGGAGACCAAATAAAGTCTTCTTAGGGTTCAAATATATCCCAAACTTTCTGCACTTCTCGAAAACTTTCCTCAAATGTTCTAAGTGTTCTTCGTCTATTTTAGAAAACACAGTTACATCATCAAGATAGATAATGATGAAGAAGCCCAATTCTTCCGAGAATTCTATGTCCATGGCTCTCTGAAAGGTTGCTCTAGCGTTCATTAGACCGAAAGGCATTTTCACATACATGAAAGTGCCCCATGGTGTAGTAAAAGCTGTCTTTAATTGATCATCAGGGTGGACTAAGACTTGATTATACCCTGAATAGCCATCCAGCAAAGAAATTCTTTTAGACCCCACCACCCGTTGTAAAATATGATCCATCTTGGGCAAAGGGTAGTTGTCTTTTAATGAAGCTTTGTTTAAATTTCTGAAGTCTATACAAAGCTTGATTTCTCCAGTCTTCTTCCTAACGGACACTAGATTAGATACCCACTCAGAATATCTAATAGGGAAAATAATACCAGCGTCGTGCATCTTCATGATTTCCTTCTTAACCAATGGCAATTGGACAGGGTTTATTCTGCGCAGTTTTTGTTTGAATGGTTTTTGGTTTTCTTTAAGAGGGATTTTGTGCTGTATTATTTCAGTGTCATAGGATTTAAGATCTTCATAACTCCACGCAAAAACATCAGAAAATTCTTTGAACAGCTCCAAGTATTTGAGTTTAATATGAACCGGCAAAGTTTTGGACAGTTTGATCATTTTTGGTTTTTCCTCACTGCCTATATTACATTCCTCCACTTCAGTTTCTACAGGTTCCAGCTTAGGCTTATTGGCCACATCATTAAAATCAAACAGTTCTTCTAGAGGGGCCAAACCCTTGGGCAAACTATCATCCTTAGAATACAAAGTTTCCAATTCCTCTGTTTCAGATTTTTCATTTAATTCTGTTTGGTTTCTAAGTTTGGTAGCCTGAAGGTTTATATCTACAAGCTCAGGAGACGGTTCTTCTTCGCCAAGAAAATTTTCTTCACTGCAATCTGTATCATAATCAAAATCTGAACTATGGAGTTCAAACTCATTTCTGAATTGTATGAAGTCTTCTATTTGTTTATCTCCATCAAATACCTGCCAATATTTCTTGTTATCCGAGATAGCTGGTCTGAATTTTATCTGAGAGGTGTCATCATACAGTAGTGGGCAGGTTCTAGTAGCAAAGGCTAAATTGTGGGCCGCAATGTTTCTTTTTCTTGGGACAAAAGTCAGTGTCGACTCCTCAAATGTTTTCAGAAGATCCATGACATCATTCCTGTAGGCCCTAAGTCTGGGGTGATTTGCATTATACTCCCCATTAACTTGCCTAATGATTAATTCAGAATCCCCATATACATTGATTCTCTTGGCTCCTAACCTTCTCAAGAGATGCAAGCCTAAGAGAAGGGATTCATATTCTGCTATGTTGTTGGAACACTGAAAGTTTAATTTACATGAAATACACTCTGTATGATTATTTTCAGTGTTAGTAATCCAGACACTTGCACCAGCATTCGTTCTGGTGCATGACCCATCAAAATACATAGTCCAGAGAGGAACTTTTTCAGTTTGGTGAATGGGCTTTGTATAATTTGATTCCTCAAGTTTTTCGTCGGGTTGAGGATTGTCTTTCTGACTGTCAAGTTTTAAGTTCAAAGGATTGATAACTTGCAGTTCAAGATCTGTATTTAGTTTGCTAGGATTTTCAGATGCAATAGACTGTTTCGGCAGTTTAGCGTTGTTTTCATCTTCCTCCGTCTCAGCCATTGATTCCGTTGAAATGATTTGTTCTGTAAGTGTTTCATCATTAAACATGATAAAAGAATCAAGGCTCGTGTTTATAGCATAGAGAGGGGAGTTTTGAGGCTGATCTTGACTTGTCACTGTGTACTGCATGTGAGATTCCCTGTAAAGTCTTCTAGTCTGGTTAAAAACGGGGATAGTTGCATAGGTCATGTCCATTTGCATGGTTCCCTGTAACTTAGCCCCCCAAGATCTTGTTAAAAGCATTCCATACTTTGGGGGTACATCAGCCACAACAACATCCATGACTAAACATTTGGCTGGAATCTGGGCTAAATTGACACAGAGATCTTTTATCAATCCTAGACATTTAACTCTGCTTGAGTCAAAGGAGTACAAATCTTTATAAGGTCTGGTAATTTCAAGACCCAAGCTTTCCATTACAGCTTTTGGCATTAAATTATGGGAAGCGCCCGAGTCATGCATAGCATTGTGCAAAATTTTGTCATGAATGTTTAAGCTTACGTAAAAGGGAGGGACAGGACCCTCTTGGAACTTTCCTTCAATATTTGGACCAAAAATAAGCTCTGGTTGGTCATCATTTAGATTGAGTGTGTCTTCATTATCTTCTAAGTTCAAAGCCTTCAAAATTTTGGACCTATATACATGTTGGGCAACTAACTCAGTCAAAGGAACAGAGATTTTGATCTTTGAGATTTCCTGTTCCAGGCTAAAAAGGTTTTGATTCTTTAAAGCGTTGACTTCAGCCTTGTTTACTGCCACTTTATCAGCAATAACAGCTTGCTGATTTGGTTTATCTACAGTTGAAACAGTTGTTTTACCAAGAGTACTAACCGGGGTGTTAGTACTGCTAATGTTTGCACTCTGTTTTTCCATATTTTGAGTGTCTTTCTCTTTACCATTACCAGAATTAACATCCACTGTTTTGTCTTTTTGTTTGATTGTTTTAGACTTGGTTGCAGTGCTGTTTGGAGAAGGCTGGTCAGAGGTTCTATTGTTGGGGGTTTGTTGATTAGATCTACTTCTGAGTTCATATTCCCTTGAAGGCTCTATGACATCGTTTTCCATATTTTGATAATAATTCTCATTATAATCTCTTTTGTCATCGTAAGGTGTATAAAGACCTTGTTTTTTATCATAATGAACCTCAAAGTCATCATCATCTACCCCAAACAAGTTTATATCATCTTCCTCTGTTATTTGATCTGTGTGTTCAACCTCACTTAAAAATTTTTGATGAAAGGGAGGAATGATCTGCTGATCATCTTCCCTGGGTCTGCTTAAAGGTTGATTTTTTCTAACATTCTGATTCTGGTTTTGGTTTCTGTTTTGAGGAGCGTTCTGATTTAGAATTGCTTGCACTCTCTCTAGAATGCTCATTTTCTTCATCATTTCTTCCATCATTCTTTCTATCTTTGAGCTCGAAGCAGAAGGGGTGGATTCCTCTCTAAAAGATACTCTCTTTTCAGCTTTCATCCTCGCTCTCTTCTCCATAAGGTTAACTTCCACAGAAAGAGCACCTCTTTGCATATCTTCAAGGGTTGCAAAAACTCTTTCTCTGAGTGAATATGTCATGTCAGGATCAAACCCTTCAGGAAATTTGTTTAAAGTTGAGCCTTGAGGGGGTTTTAGTTCAGGGGAAAGTGCATTATACACGCTGTTAAATCTGGTACAATAAGCTTGTACACTTTCCCCAGGGTTCCTATGGAGATTGTTATAGTCGGCAAGGACTTGGAGAGGATTCTTCCTCACTTCCCATTTGTTTAAGAATGTTTGATGGAAGCCTTGGAGATCATTAATACTGTGGGGGGTTAAAATTTTAAACCATTTTCTTGCTTCTCCCCCCAAAATTTGAGAAAATAGTATAAGTTTGACAGAATCATCATCAATTTCATTTCTGTCAAAGTAGTCATTCATCTTTTCCACATGTTGAGATGCTGTTATAGTATTGCTAGCATCATATAATGGAATTTTGGACTGATAGTCCTATGGAAGATTGAGTAATGGTACAGGAAGGACTAAGGGAGCATACCATGCTGCCATGATATGTAATGGGGGTGGATTTACAAGAAGTGGGGTGGGCTGAAATGAAGTGGTGTGAACAGTGGATGAAGGATGCACAGAAGTGGATGGAACAACAATAGATTTCTGAGCTGATCTTGGATGAGAGGCACCTAGATTATGTAGAAAATGTAAATCAGGAGGTGTTTATTCTCTATCCCCAAGGGGCTCACTTGTTTCGGGAGATGAAAGTGAAGGCTCAGAATCTAGCTGATCTAAATCGCCAAATGACCTAGTCCTGAATGGGTTCAATAAGTCAATTTGTGATTTTTGCAGAGCTGAAAGATTGTCAGGTACCGAATTAGCTCTCAAGGGTGATTTGAAAACAGTTGACAATTGTATCTTAGGAGACTTCCTAAGGATTATTTCTGGGTTATCAACTATCTCAGGTGGATCGGGGTCAGGCTGGGCTCTAGTGTGAATCTTTTTAGGAGCCACAATGTTTGTATGTTTAGAACCAATCAAACAGGAAAAGTTCAACCAGATATAACAATCTTTGGGAGGTTAACTAATCTGTCTTCGCAATTCGCATCCTGCAGCCTTGTAACCTGGTTTGAAAGATATTGTAAGGATGGGGGTTCTTCCCAGTGAAGTCTTAAGGTCTGCTCAGGATTGTGGAGTCGCCAGGTGGAAAGTCTAGGATGTTTTCAAAGGGGTACACTGTCCACCACAGTGTTTGTGAAACCTTCCTTTTCAAGGATATCTCAAAACACAACAAACTCTAACCAGAGATCGACTGGGAGGGCATTCACCAGATATGTCACCTCAAAAGAGGATGAGATCCGGAGGCTACCTGGCCCCCTCCAGACTCTGTCTAAGAGTGTAGGGTAAAACACATCAAAGGTGTAAACAGGATATCAAGAACTAGTGTTTTACTACCAATCTGAAATGTTTTTGGTATTTTCTGAATTGTTTATTTGTGGTTTAAAAGAATGTCCTAACTTTGCCTCAGAACTTAGCTACGGTTATGAAACAAAGACAATCTATCCTTATGGCTAAGCTAGCTGATTTTCCAAGGTTAGATAAAAACTTTAAAGAACCCTAGGGTTGACCTAGTTTGTCACTGATTCAAACGAGTTTCATCTTAATTACCATTCCTTGGTAGTGCTTGAAAAGGCTGCTTTTACTCTCAAGGTTTTATGAAGTTTCTGGGTAAGAGATTCCCCAACGGAGTCGCCAGAAATGTTAGTTCTCTGGTGGCTCAAGCTAGTTAA
Source organism: Pinus albicaulis (assembly GCA_034641835.2). Lineage (NCBI taxonomy): Eukaryota > Viridiplantae > Streptophyta > Pinopsida > Pinales > Pinaceae > Pinus > Pinus albicaulis. The sequence goes on from CM076579.1 coordinate 1,387,311,749, forward strand.
TAAAGAAAGTGTTCTATGAACCAAATCTCTGATGTCGTATGATTATCTTCAAATGAAAATGATTCGGGGTTCCTTCCCCAGCGGAGTCGCCAGAAATGTTAGGTCTCTGTAACAAGAAAGATTGGCAAAGTCCGATTATAGAGTTAACATCATTTCAACCAACTTTGGGATTCTAGGATCTAACCCTCCTGAATCCGGAGAGGGATCTCTCCAATATGTACAAAGATGGATATTGTCTTTGAAGTTTAGGGTAATGATATTAGGCTAGTTATGAAGGCCAAGGGTTTTGTTTGGTTTTCTCGGATGGTTGAACATACTTGCTGTCTGAGGCGGAAAGATCTATATGAAAATAGGTTCAAAGGTGAGAAGTTGCAAGTAAAGAGTAAGCTTTGATCATGAAGATAGATGATGACAAGTTTTCAATCCATTGGGCTATGGAGTCATAAGAGGGTTTAATCGAAACATTCAGGTTTAAGAGTGATCTATGGGGCAAGTCATCTATGCCTAAGGATCTCTTTAAGGCTTGATTTATGGAATGGAGTGGTACAATAAGAAAGGGAAATGATAGATGCAGAACAAAGAGCAGCCCAGGATCTGGTAAGTACTTTGAAACTATCCAGCCTTTGACCAAGCACTTGAGAAAAACATAGAAGAAAACTAGGATCTAGTAAGTACTTTGAAACTATCTAGCCTTTGATACACTTCTAATAGAATACATATAAAAACAAAGGGAACACAAAGATCACACAGAATGGTCTAAGATCTGATAAGTACTTCGAAACTAGTCAGCTTTTAACACATCCTAAGGGAAACAATCGAATAGTCGAGCAAACAAGAAAGGGACTCAGGGCTAACCTTTGATTTCCTCAATTCATTCCTTACACAACATATGTTGAAAGTAACATTTAAAAATAACATCCAGCTGTGACAAAAGATGAGGGAACGCCAACATCCCTGTACTTAGACTGAATTAAATCATTTCTAAATAACACCGTTAGAAGAAAACATTGAGATAAAGATTTTTCAGCCAGAGAAGGTTACTGGTATACAGTAGGTCCTAACACTGTTTAAACTGTTCTTTATAGTGGAAAATGAAACAAATTGGAAACAAAAAACAAAATACAAGTTACAGTGAGAATAACATCACCATCAGCATAGACCAGGATCCCATAAATCAGCTTGTATTGATGCTTCAAACCAGTTACAATCTTCAGATCCAGTGTTTTAATCCATCTCTCTTCACAACCTAACCTATCTATTACAAGCAGAGCTCCAAGAGCCTATGAAACCACTATTTACAGTCAAGAGTTCCCGGCTCAATTACATTACAATGCTTCAGCAATTTTCATTAACAACCAAACAATCCAACCTCTCGCTCATCTTCTACTGAAGTAGTTATAGAAGGATGAGGAGGTGAGATCTGATAAAAAGATCTCCAATACAATTATTGCAGAATTAATGTCTTCCTGGCCCTTGGAGGCTCGATGAAGAAATCATACAGGTGTTCCACTGCATTAATGTGTTTATACTTATGAAGTAAGCTCGGAGGGAGCTTTTGTTGACTTTTGAGGCTCTGCGTACTATTAGGGTTACTCTGCAAATGTTCAGTCAGTGAATCTGGGGCAGAAATAACTTCTTTGGCTGTTCCAAGGCATAATATCTGACCCTGTTCAATAAATTCAACCTCTGATTGAGCATTTTGAGGCAATAGGTGGCACTGCGATGGTTGAGGAATCAATTTGCCTCAAAGTATGGCGGTGGAGGCAATATGTCTGATGAACACTTTTAGGTTTTCCTTTTAATTCTGTGTTCTGAATCGGGGATTAGGCTTTTGATAACGGTCTTAGCCGTAATCCCCGCCAATCCGTCCACTAATTTGCTGCTCTGGCTCATTGTTGTCTTCAAAACCCGATACTCTTTCTCTGCGTTGATTTTGACGGTATTCTTCAAGATTTTCAGGGATGCGCAGCAACCAAGGCTCATGAAACCTTGTTGATAACATTGTTCTTCACCCTGCGGTCGATCCTCTGGACAAATCGAAAGAATGGGAGTCGTCACCCTCATCTTTCAGATTTTCTTAAAACACGGCGAAAGAACTTTAAAACCTGCAAAATACAAACAAAATGAGAAAATCCTGCGTTATATGGATAAATCTGCATTGGAGGGCGTGCGGGAAAACGGAGCAATCAGAGCCGTTGATCGTATTGCGATCAACGGTCAGGAGCGTTTTGAAAAGTCAGCGGAGAAAAAGGGGGACTGTACGATGGAATCGGGATTTTGCATGGGAACCGTCGATCTGCAGAGATCGACGGCGGAGATCGGTTTTCGAACGCGTTGGGGGAAGTTAACGGGTAGGCAAGTCCGTTAAAGGCCGAGCAGATGAGGTGATCGGCAACCGTCAGATGGGAGGGCCCAAATCCGACGGCAGAGGTGAATCCCGCTGCGGGGTTACGGTACAACATGTAACGCGCGGACGATGCGAAAGGATGGTGGTTTTGGAAACGGGGCGGAGGACACGTGTTGGCCAGCGTGTGGAATCGCTGGCCGACGGGAAAAAACCGCCATCCGGCGACAAGTGGTGTGGGATGAAAACCACGGTTTTTTTTTTTTGGAAAAGGGCGCGGGGAGGGGGGTCCACCAGGTGGGGCTCGCTCCGCTCCGTCGGATCTGGGGAGCAGATCGACGGCTGGGAAGGACTTGGGGCAAATAAACACGTGATTTAATATTTCACACCAAAACCTTATAAAAGATGGGTTTTCGAATGTTCAAAGGAAAAAGGACGGAGAGGGGTTATACTTTGGCTTAGCGCCTTAGGACTGAGCGGTTGGTCATGGCGCTCGGGCGTGTGGAGGAAGAAAAGGCAGGGGGCTTAGCCTGAGGGGCCTAAGCCTAATGCATGGAAAAATGTGTTTTCTATGGTTTTTTAAAGAATTTCGAAAGGAATTATAATTCCGATAAGGTTGAAAAATGGGTTGTTAACCTTAGGAAATGAGATTAACGAAGGGATAAGAAGTAACATGTGGTTTTGTGGGGTTTTTATGAATAAAAGGGAATTGAAGAATGAAGGTAAGATGGAAGCAAGGGAGGGGAAAGAAAGGGGGATGCAGCAGTATTTGATTTGGATTTTCGTGGAATATCAGAGACTGGGAGAAGGAAATGTATGAAGACCTGACCAGCAGTTTTATGATTTAACCAAAAGACTTCAAGAACCAACAACTTCAGGACTGAATTTGTTTCTTGAAGGCTGCAAAGAATATTTAGCCACCAGCTGATATAATGGAAAAATATAGGTGGCTAACACATACAAAATGTCAGAATACCAAGGAGAGCTCTGAAACTCTTCCTCAACAGTGGGATAAAGAAATTCTTGTTGCTCGTCCAAGATATTTACCATGTTAATGTCTAGGGCTTGTCGATTTGATTCAGCCATTAATTGAGCTAGGCCCTAACCTTTAATCAGTTTGGTGGGTTTTATTTCAAGGTCGTATTCTAAGATCGCAACAATCCATTTGCCCCTCTTCCCATCTGGGTCTTGGGACAAGATGTCTTTAACCACTATATTTGGCACATAGGCTATGGTGTGAGAATGTAGTATGTACACCCTAAATTCTTTCAAGGCCTTAATCAGAGCATAGGTCTGTTTTTCCATAATTTTGTATTTCAAGGGTGCATCCCTGAGTGATTTTCTGAAGAAAGAAATGGGCTGTTCCATTCCCTATGAATTTTTCTGCAGCAGAACTGCAGCTATGGTATGCTTGGAGGCAAATGAAAAAATCAGGAAATCCTTTGAGAAATCTGGGCTAATTAGGACAGGAGCCTGGGTGAGTGCAAGTTTTACTGATTCAAAATATTTCTTAGCTTCAACGGTCCATTTAACCCCTACACTTTTCTTCAACATGTTAGTCATGTTCCTAAGGTGTTCAGCTAGATTGGGAATAAACCTCCTAAGGAAGTTAATCTTCCCAATGAAGGACTGTAATTCCTTGATGTTTCTTGGGTGTGTGATCTGTAGTATTCCCTCAAGTCTTTGTGGGTCTATCCTAATTCCTTTTTCAGATATAATGTGGCTAAGAAGTTTTCCTTCTTGCAACCCAAATACAGTTTTCTTAGGATTCAATGACAGACCAAACCTTCTACATTTTTCAAACACTTTTCTCAGATGTTCTAGGTGTTCTTCTTCAGTCTTATAATAGACCATTATGTCATCCAAGTAAATAACAATGAAGTGTCCTATCTCATCTGAAAAAGATATATCCATTTCTCTTTGGAAGGTTGCACCAGCGTTCATCAATCCAAAAGGCATCTTTACATACATAAAGGTACCCCATGGAGTGGTAAAGGCTATCTTGAGCTGATCTTCTGGGATTACTAAGACTTGGTTGTAACCTGAAAATCCATCTAGTAGGGAGATCCTTTTAGAGCCTACTACCCTCTGAAGAATATGTTCCATTTTAGGCAAAGGGTAATTGTCTTTGAGTGAGGCTCTATTAAGATTCCTAAAATCGATGCATAATATGATCTCACATGTTTTCTTTCTCACAGACACTAGGTTTTATACCCAATCAGAGAACCTCACAGGCACGATTATACCTGCCTCATAAATCTTCTTAATCTCTTTTTCTACTGCAGGCAATTATTTTGGTTTTATTCTGCGAAGTTTTTGTCTAAAGGGCTTCTGATTTTCTTTCAAGGGTATCTTATGCTGTATGATATTGGTGTCATAGGCCCTTAAGTCCTCATAACTCCAAGCAAACACATCAATGAATTCCTTGAATAGGTCAATGTATTTCTTTTTCATGTTTGCAGGCAGAGACTTAGCCAGTTTGATCATTTTGGGTTTGTCTTCAGTGCCTATGTTGCATTCCTCAACATCAGAGTCTGCATGTTCTATAGTGGGCCTTTTTGCTACATCATCAAAGTAAAAAAGGTCTTCTAATGGGGCTAGACCTCGAGGTATGTTCTTATCTTTGGTCTGTAGCACCTCTACTTCTTCACTATCTGCGTTTTCACATTTTCCGTCTGGATTTCCAATCTGTTCATTTAAAGAGTTTATTTCTATGTTATAGGGTGTTTCTTCCTCATCTGAGGACTCTTCACTTAGGCAGCTACTGTCAGATTTGAAGTCTGAATCAGAAAATTCAAACTCATTTCTGCCTACCAGGAAATCTTCAATCTGTTTATCTCCTTCAAAAACCTGCCAATATTTTTCATTGTCCGGCACTGCAGGTCTGAATTTGGTCTGAATGACGATTTTTTGGTCACTGGGAGTCTTAGGGTAGGAACTAGCTAGGCAAGATAATCCGTTTGCAATGACATTTTGACTCCTAGGAACAAACACTAATTCATATTCAACAAACGTTTTCAGTAGATCCATAGTGTCGTTCCTGTAGGCTCGCAGTCTAGGATGTTTCGCTGTATATTCACCATTCACCTGTTTAATAATCATCTCAGAGTCTCCACACACGGTTATTCTATGGGCTCCTAATTGTTTCAATAGGGTTAAGCCTAGGATCAGAGCCTCATATTTTGCAATATTGTTTGTACACTTGAATTGCAGGTTGCAGGCATGGCTCTCCGCGTAATCGCTTTTTGTGTTATGTATCCACACTCCTGCCCCAACAGTTCTCTTGGTGCATGACCCATCGAAATTCATTTCCCATAAGGGCTCATTTTTTGTTTTATCATCACTTCCTTCCCTATAGCTGGTTTCGCCATTATGTAGTAATTTAGGGGCTGCACTAGGCTGTGGGTCATTTTGTTTTTCGTTATGGGTGTGGAAAGCAGAGAGGTGACTAGTTAGCTGATTGTGTTCTGTTCCTGGTTCGCTTTGCGTTTTTGTTTCAGTGCACTGTTCAAAGTTTTCTACGTCTTCCTCCTATGAGTCTAGGGTAGCCATTATGTTAAAGTCCATTGACTCTGTTTCATCATGTGTACCTTTGCTTGTATCTACGTTTTCAGATTATGGTCCCCCCAAAGATTCATCATTGCAGAAGATAAAGGAATCCAGGTCTGTATGTACAGAGTATAGAGGAGAATTTTCAGGCTTTTCAGGGCTACTAACTAGGAATTTCATTTGTGCTTCCCTGTACAGTCTTCTAAGTTGGCCAAAGATTGGGATTGTGGCATAAGCCCCATCCATCTGCATTGTTCCTTGCAGCTTGTCTCCCCATGATCTTGACAATAACATGCCATACTTGGGTGGCACATCCGCCACAACAACATCCATGACCATACATTTTGCTGGAATCTGGGTAAGGCTCACACATAAGTCTTTGATCAGGCCTAGACACTTTACTCTACTAGAGTAAAATGAATATAGATCTTTATAGGGATGGGTTATCTCTAGGCCTAATCTTTCCATTACTACTTTAGGCATCAGGTTGTGTGATGCTCCAGAATCATGCATTGCATTGTGGAGAATCTTATCATGGATATTAAGACTAATATAAAAAGGGGGCACTACCCCTTCCTGAAACTTTCCTTCTATCTTTGGACCAAACAGAAGGGCATGTTGATCATCACTCAGGTTTACAGTGTCACTATTCTCACCTAAATTTAATGCTTTCAAAATTTGGCCTTTATATACATCCTGAGTGGCCAGCTCAGAGAGTGGGATAGAGATTTTAATTTTTGCAATCTCACTCTCCAAATTGAAAGTGGACTGACTCTTTGGAATGTTCAACTCTGTTTTGTTAGCCGCTACCTTAGTAGAAGGCTCAGTGTGCTGATTCTCGTTATGTACAGTGTTTGTGACAGTTTTATCAGGAGCACTAACTACTACGCTAGTGCTGCTTGTTGGTTTACCTTGTGTATCAGTGTTTTGGTTGTCTTTTTCTTTGTTCCTTTCAGAGCTCTTAGCTGCTGATTTGTTGCTTTCAGCAGTTACTTTAGAAGTTTTCTCAGGTCTCTTCTTGATGGTGACCTCGGAAGCTTTTGGTTTGGTAGTTTCTAAGCTCTTTTTTCTTCTAAGTTCATATTGTTCTCTGACCTGCATCATGGCATTTTCAAACCCTAACCTGTAATATTCAGATTCTAACCATTCCTCATCCCAATATGAGGGTGAGGGCTGCTCTTCTTCTGAGTAACAGTTATGGATTGAATCCTCTATTTCAAACATATTAATTGTGTTTCCCTCAGACTCTTCTATGATTCCCTCATCTTCATCAAGAAAATTCTCTTGGAATGGGGGAATAACTTGCTGATCTGATTCTCTTTGTCTGTTGGGAGTGGCATTGTTTCTTCTAAAGTTTTGGTTACTAACTGTGACAACCATTTTTTTTACCATTTGTTGTAGCTCTTCCATGTTTTTAGATAGACGGTCATAATTGGGGTCAGATGTGGAAGCTACATTGTCATCTCTGTATGTTACCCTCCTCTCAGCTCTCAGTCTTGCCCTTTTATCAATCAAGTTGGCTTCTATATTCACTGCTCCTTTTTGCATGTATTCCAATGTGTTGTACTCTTTCTCCCTAAGCTGATAGGCCATGTCGGCATCAAAGCCTTCGGGGTATTTCGCTAGAGCCATACCTTGGGGAGGTTTCATGTGTGGAGGGAGAACATTGTAAATGCTGTCAAATCTCATTGTGTAATCGTGGACACTCTCTCCTACGTTTCTTTTAAGGCTCATATATTCTGCTAGGAGTTGGCGAGGGTTGGCCTTAACTTCCCATTTGTTTATGAAGGTCTGATATAGAGCTGGGAGGTCATTTATGCTACCCGGAGGTAGGCCTTTAAACCATTTCTTCACATTACCCCCTAAGCTCTGGGCAAAGATTCTCATTTTGACTGTATCATCATCTATCTCCATGTAGTCAAAAGAATCTTCCATCCTATCTACATGGTGTTGGGCCGTGGTAGACTCTTTTGCAGTGAAGTGTGGGACTTTGATTAATAATCATTGGGTAAGGGTACTAGAGGCTGAGGTAAAACCAGAGGTGCATACCAGGCTGCCATGATGATGTTTTGATTGGGTAAAGGGTTGACTTGAACAACTGGTGTAGGGATGACGAGGATACTGTGACTAGCAGAAGACTGATGAGCAGATCTAGGGTGACTGAGCCCCAAGTTCTGAATGAGGTGTATATCTGGAGGTGTTGATTGAGGGGTCTGTCTATCCCTAAGGTGTCTACCACTTTGAGGTGGTGAACCAAGAAGCTCAAGGTCTGGCTGGTCTAGGACACTGAAGGACCCAGTTCTCGATAACCTATTAGGTAGGTCTAGGTCAAGGTGAAAATGTGATAGAGCTGTGAGATCTTCTGGTGCAGAGTTAGCTCTATGGATGTGGCTGGAAATAATTGGTCTTTTAAGTGTAGGAGATCTCTTGAGGATGCTCTCAGGGTTATCAACTATTTCAGGTGGGTTTGGGTTAGGGTAAGCTCTTGTGTGGATGGTCCTGGAAGCCAGAATGTTGCTTTCCAACCAAGCAGCTTAACCCTACTTGTTTCTTCTATTGTGGTTGATGTTGTTATGGTGGCTGGTCTCCCAGTGGAGTCTTATGTGAAACCAAAATAATTAGCAGGCCTACTGATCACCAGTGGAGTCTTTTAACCGTTTAAGAATTCTGGAGTCGCCAGGTGGAAAGGTTTAGGATGTTTTTGGAGGGTACACTGTCCACCACAGTGTCTCAGAGATGTCCTCTTTCAAGGATCTCTACCGAACACAGCAAAATCTAACCAGAGATCGACTGGGAGGGAATTTACCAGATATGTCACCTCTGAAAGAGTGTGAGATCTGGAGGCTACCTGGCCCTTTCCAGACTCTATCTAAGAGTATGGGAGAAACACAACAAATGGTGTGGAGGTTGATGTGTGAATAAGAGTGTTTAAATACCAACCTAACCATATTTTTCTAGGTTTCTGAGGCTCTTATGATGTGGTGAGGTGAGAAATACTCAGTATCCCCAGTATGGTCACCATTATGTTGGGGTTCCCATGTTTTGGCAAGGTTGGAAATACCAAAATATGAGACAACATCAAACCACTTTCAGACCTCAGGATCTAGCCCTCCTGGGTCCAGAGAGGGATCTCTCTATGATATATCAAAGGTATATGACTTCGAAGCTTGGAGGTTAAGATATTAGGCTAGTTATAAGGCTCAGGTTTTGTTTGTTTGGTTGTTGGTTATCAGGAAAGAAGGGTTCAATGTAAGACCATGATGAGAAAAGAAAATTCAAGGCAGAGGTGAAGTATTCCAGGGAGCATTCAAAACCATTGGGCAATGGAGTCAGGAAAGGATTTGCTTGCTAATCAATAGGTAGGCTTTCAATTGGGATAGTCATCTAAATCATAGGATCTTAAAGATGATTGTGTGATATGGAATGATAAGAGTGGATGAGACAACACAGTTTCAGGGCACAAAGTTAAAGACCAGCTGGTCGCACAAGGATCCTAGTGGACAGGGCTAACTCTAATCCCCAGTGTTCCCAAATCTTCCAGCTAAATCCTTAACAAGAAACATATAAGAATATATACGTTTAATTCATACATCAGAGAGCAGGCAACAACATCCATTACACTGGTTAAATTAACTGAAATCAATTCTTAGATAACACATTCAGAAGAGAAACATCAATGGCATGGAGAGCAGAAACACATGGTACCTAACAAGGGTAAATCCTATGCCAGTATTCTGATGCAAGCCGGTAGAAACGAAATGAAATGAATTAAACATAGAGATAGGAAAACATCACCGTTGCTTTAGATCAGGATCCAAAGAAATGTGCTTGTCATATTAAATAGAAATACCAATCAAGTACAACATTGCCAACAACTGAATACTCAGTCTGAAATCATAATCCTCAGCCTATCTAACACTTTACATAGAGACTGTGTCTCAAAAGAAGCTACTTACAATTCTCTGATAACTGATCAACAACCTTTACAATGAGTTTCTTCATGAATTTATAGCTCCAAAGGAGCAGAGTAGGTAGGTGAAGAAATAAATGCAGCATTAAAAACTCCAGAAGAGGAAGAAGGCCGAAGCCCACTCTGTATAAATTCTGTGCATTAATCTGGGACACCCTTGGGTGAAAGAGTGGTCTTCGTCAGGTTTCCATTAACTCCAGGTATGTCTCTGATGTACATGGATGTAGTGCTTCTGAACAAAAATAAATCAATGATTCAAGTTTGCCATGCTGTGTTGCTAATGCTACTGATATCATAGGACTGTTGCTAGGGTGGGAAATCCTTTAGGGACACGATATAGAATAAAAACTGTATGGGCATTCTGTCCTTTATTAGGGAAAACATTCTGCCGATGTAGAAACCCTGACACACTGATTATCGTGTTGTACCTTCTGCGTGATCCATGGGTCTTCAATCTGATTCTTTACCTTTAAATCTCTGAACATAAGGCTTATATATCTTCATTTGCATGCCTTAAGCTCTCTGCTGCTTAATTTAGATCTCTGACTGTGAAATCTGTGTGTTAATTGCGCCGGGACATTTTCTCAGAGTAATACCCTGGTCTTTTAATGCAAGTCTTGTCGTAGGACCTCCTCGGGTTTTCTTCATTATTTCTACCTCTGCACACGGTCTTTTCCTGTGTTTTCTGTCACTGTGATAGCTGGTGCAAATCATGGCAGCTTTCACCACCTCAAAACCCTGCAAAACAGAAAACTTGTTATGAAATCCATGAATGGGGGGTAATGGATGCAGTGTGGATGATGAAAATGGTCGTGCGGCTGGTGAAATGGCAGAACAATGCAGCAGGATGATGGAGGGAAGCCTTGGCGGAGCACAAAGGAAATTTAAATGAAAAACCTTAACAAACTCGACTTTTGAACAAATATATGCAATGGGATAGGTGGATGTACGGTGGATACACGTGGGGGTGACGTGGCGGGACCGGGCGATGGCGGAAAAGTCAACAGCGGGGAAAACAAATCTGGACCGTCAGATCTCAAAGGAGATCGACGGTTGAAAATGTAGCGGAGGGCGACAAACGGTGGGCCAAGAGTACGGTGACCTTGGACTAAACCCCGCACGACTCTGTTAAGCGATGACCGTTGGATGGGCGATGACAGATCTGACGGCTCACAACGATATCGCTACGCATCCGCGGATGAACGATAACGTGCGATGAGGTAGTGGTTTTGAAATAGTTTCAGAGCCACGTGTCGAATGCTGAGTGGAATCGCTGGCCTATCGGAAAATACTGCCCTCCGCCCAAAGGCAGTGCGATAGAAACCGGATAGTTTTTGAATAGTACGCGGGGACCACCAGGTGGGTAGACTCTGAACCGTCGGATCTGCGGGTAAATAGACAGCGATGGCGCGATCGGGGCGATGAAAGGGGTGAACAATGGACGCTATGGGAGTCGCGATCGCAGTCCGATCTATACAGATCGATGGTTGAAACTGCGTCCGATATCCATCTGCGGTAAACGCCTTTCGGGCTGGCGCTTGGTTTTAGTGCTCTGGTCACGTGGAGGAAAAGGTGCAAGGGCTAGGCCGAAAGGGGCTAGGCCCATTACAAAGGTAGAAAAGTGGGTTTTTTGGCTCGTTTTAATGAAAATCACAGCCAAATATGGATATCGATAGAGGGAAAAAGGGGTGCTTGGCCAAACCAAGGGTGAATGCGGGATGTAAAGGGGCTTTTGGGGAGGATTAGAAGGACTAGGGGAGGGATTTTGGGGTAAAGAAAAGGGTTTTTGAAAAATGAAGAAGAAGTGAAAAGGGACATTCTGCAGGGATATAAGGGTTAATGTAGGCCTTTTGGAGTAGAATTTATGTAATCAATGAGACCTTATAAAGGGAGTCAGCAGAGGGAAATTTATCAAAGGCAAAGGCACAGGATACTTCAAGGATGATGTGTCTTCTGGGGAGATGAATTCCTTGAAGGCTCAAAAACAATTTAGCCCCCCTACTTTGCTTTGTCAAAAATTTATAGGGGGGCTAACACACGTAGTTCGGTTAGTGTTAGAGTGGATTAGGGTGATTTTGTTTAAAATGAGTTGGGTTAGTGTTAGAATGGGTTAGGTTGATTTTCTTTAAAATGAAATAAAATCACACAATGTTTAATTTTTAATTTAAATCAGAGGGGGAGTGGAAAATAAAAAAAATTGATAATTTTTTTTTTATTAAATTATATTTTTAAATATAAAAATGAATTCAATTAAATTGAAATATTAAATAATAAAAAATATATATTTAAAATGTAAATATTATTTTTATATGTATAGTTATTATTAATTAAATTTATCCTTCTCCATTTTCAGCCTCAAGGCTGCAACTCCTTTCTCATTTCCACTGATGACAATCTTCTTGGTCTCAGAAAAGGCAGCATGGCAGACAAGACACAAGAGAGTCATTGAATTTAGAAACATTAGATAACTCATTTTAAGGAAAGTTCGAGGAACTATTGGAACTATTGAATAAACCAACCATAAGGAGCCAAACATACCATTACATTTATAAGTGAAAAAATACCATTTAATAGTCTGGCCATCAAATAAAAAGTTGAATAGATTAAATTGACCATGTTACAAGAAGATCAAACTTACATTATACAAATACTTTGAAAATTGCCTCAAAATGAGTTCAAATCCATCAAAATGGTCCAAAACAAACTTCAAACCCTTTTACAAATATTTGTTTTTGTAATCAGTCTCTGCCAATAGGAAGAGATATGCAAGAATAAGTTTCTTTGAAATTTTATTTCTTTGAGGATGTGAAAATAGAAACATGTACTTCCTTCGATGCATGGGCAGCATCATGATTTTTTACTTTGAATTTATTCATTACAACTTTGCTTTTTTCTTCACTGTTGCCATCTCCAGTACCTATTTTTTTCTCCGTTCCTCTTAAGATGGATTCGAGAGACATTATTTACATATTTCCCCATCACATTGTCCTTCTGCACAAATTTTCTAGGAGGAATCCCATTTGCAACACATCTCTGTTCCTGGTATTTTTCACTTTCTTTCCTTTACCTTAGCTCTCCTCCATTTTCAACCTTAGGGCTGCAACTTCCTCCTCATTTCCACTATGACAATATTCTCGAACCAGAAAAGGAAACATGGTAGATAAGACATGATGCGGATTGTAACTCCTTTAGGGCCTTTGCACTGAGCACATGCTCACATCACTCGAGCACACAATTTTTATATTTGTCGTTGAATTCAAGGTTGGTGATGTTGCACCGAAATTTGGTTTCAGAACCATCATGGTAAACCCTTACACTTGGAATTGGGTCAATATGAATGAAGATCATGTCCTTAAAACACCTTATATGGCTAATCTTCCTAGGTCGCAAAGTCTTCTCCAATAAAGCCCTAACCATAGACTCGTTGAAAAGGTTCCCCAAGCGATCAATTGTGCATAGGGTTTTCAGGGCTTATTGGGGCAGAGCATAGGTGCTCCATTTGAAAATTCTGGTTTCATTTGGATCAACTATAGAAATTTTCCAAAGGGATTCAATTTTCTCTTGTAATGTACTTAAACAAAATACTAAATCCTTCTACAATTTGCAGAAACCAAATTGGATCGCACAATCGCATAACAAGTAAGTGAAAGAAATTATCAATCACACAACACAAGATGTATCTGGGGAAAGAAACTTCTCAAAACCCCGCTATATATATTTCATAAAGTTAAGATCATGAAACAATACATTGTTATTTCTCTCATTGAGAAACCTCTGCACTCTACTCATTGTCTCACTCTGATCTAGGAAAAATCAGTCCAATACTTAACCAATTCTTGACCTCTATCTGACCAGCCTTGCTTACGCATTCTTGGAGGAATTGTGGCCCTATTAATTAGGAAATTCCAAAGAATTGATTTTTCAATTCCTTTAGGGCATCCTGATGACCTCATGTCTGACCTATGCAATTTTCTGATTATGCAATTCATAGTTATCTTCCCTTTAACTCCAATCTCAACTGGGACTTCCTTAGAACTAACATGCAACAACTATTTATAGCGAATTATCAGTTAACTAATTGACCACTAATTGTGAATTAAATCAGATTTAATTCACTGGATCTTTTTCTTGCTCATCTCTCAGTTAGAACTGGTTAAACTAATTTTAACTCAATTAATCGAGTTAACTAATTACAACTCACAAATAACTATAACTGGACACCCTAAAATCGTGGGATAACTCTACATTCCTCATCTTTGGTTGCGAACTCGAATTTACTAAGCTAACTAATTCTTCCTGACTCAGTTCACTAATACAAGTTGTCATGTGATGGAATTACAATTTCTCTTCCAATTTAATCAAGGGAAAAATAAATCCGAAGCCCCTTTGGGATGCGATTTCTTGTTTCCATTTCAACACTCCCTCTCAACATGAAAGAGATTATCTGCTACCCCAATCCTGTCTCTGTGGATCTTGAATTTTCTTCTTTCCATTGCCTTCGTCAATATGTCTGCATCCTGCTCCTTCGTGGGAATGTACTCTAATGACATAATTCGCCTCTGCACACAATCTCTGCGATGGTGATATCAGATATCAATATGCTTGGACCTATTAGGAAAAACTAGATTAACCAAGAGTTTGATGTAACTTTGGTTATCACAATATATCACCATCAGATCCATTTGTCGATCAAACAAACCAACAAATAGCTTCTTTATCCATATGGCCTCACATGCTCCCCTACTGGCCGTCATGTACTCTGCCTCTGCTGAACTAAGTGCAAATGATCTCTGTTTCCTGTTGTACTTGGAAAATGTTGCTCATCCTATGCTGAAGATGTTGAAGATGTTGTTGTTTTAATTACTTATGCATAGTGAAATAGAGGAAAAACTCAAAAATTGTGGTCAAGTCCCCCCCCTCTCATCTCTGTCAATAGAGTTCGAAGTAGGGCACACCTTCCCACAGGCCAAAATTTCTTTCTGTTTGAGTTTTGGGAATAATTTGTGTTACCAAGTCCAAGCCCTTCCATCACTATTTCACCCCGCATTTCTGTTTATTTCCCGTACATGAATCTGCAGGTGTGCTTCACTTCTGAGCACTGCCCTCATGCTTCCATTTCCCTCCTTTAATTCTCATGTTAACACTGTACTTACTTTTCTTTGCCTAACGCACTTAGCCCTGCAAAGCCTTATTTCTTTGTTTTCTTCGTTCACAACCACCTCATCATTTCTATTCAAAACGAATGAAAAACCTTTCAAAACCACCAAAACCCAACCTTCGCCTTTGCTCCTCAAGTCTCCCACCACCGTACATCACAGTCGCACTTCGCAGCGCTTGCCTTTTGCCTTGAAGACTTACGACTCTCCTTCGCTTATTTCCTTCGACCTATCGGTCACCGTCACCAGACTCATTTTAACGCAGCAATGCTTGAAAAACCATTGAAACCCAACCCTCCTCCTTCCTCCTTGAAATTCCCGCTACCATACATTGCACTTCGCAAATCACAATTTTTGGCTTTTACCTTCAACACTTATCGCTCGTTCCTTGCGATTGCGATATTACTAAATCACAATTCGCACTTCGCATCGGTTATCCTTTCTTCTTTAACACTTGTCGCAGTTATGGCTGATTACGATAGTGCGATCTCGCCCCGATGTCAGTCGCATCGCCATGTCGCCATCGCAAATCGCACTTCGCCTCCTTTAGATTTTACTCTCAATGCTTACCGCTCATTCTTGCGTTTTCGGTATTACGAAATCACATCCCGTGGAACTTACCATATCACACAACGCAACCCGCAACTTTTCCCTTTTTCTTCTTCACTGCCAAGTCATCCCCATCGCAAATCGCCTCCCGCAACCTTTCCCGCAACACACATTACACGACACACATTTTAGTTTATTCTCGTTAAATCCTTACCGCTATCCATTTAAACTTGCGAAGTTGCAATTGCGACATCGCACATCGCAACTTTTACCTCCATCGTGTCTCTGCCATCACTTTTTTCGATTATTTCCGCTCCGAAGCCATTTCTTGTGCTATAATAAGGTTTTATAAGGTTTTAAGCCCCCTCTTTCCGCCTCTAAGCCTTTTTTCAATTCTTTCCGCTCCAAAGTCATTTCTCACGTTATAATCAAGTTTTATAAGGGTTTAACCTTCACATTCCATTTCTAAGCCCTGTTTCATGCGCTAAGCCCCCAATTCGCTCTTTCAACCTTTTTTAATCCTCCAAGCTACAAATTGACTCTTTTTAGTTAGAATTAAGTTATGGATAGTTTAGTTGCATGGATAAGAGCATGGTAGATAGATCATAAGATAAGTAGAATTCATTTAGTCGTTTGGCCTAGTTAAGTGCGATTTAGAATTAGTTTCCTTTCTGCCATTTATTTTCAGCAAGTTATCTTAGTTTCTTTTCAGTCATTTCCCTTTCTGCCAATTAAATTAGTTTCATTCTTGTCATTTGTTTTCAGCACTTTAGTTTAATTTCCTTTCTGTCATTTCCTTCCAGTATTTTACTTTCCAGTTGTTCTCATACTTTAAGAAATAGCACCCTTTCTTAAAGTAGAAGAGGATGACATGAACAAAATGCATCTGTTGTGTATATAGCACTGTCACCTCAAAGTTTGTACGAACCCGGGGTTGATAAGGTAGAGTAGGGCTTCCCATGGGAGTTGCGGCACTCTTGGTGCAATATGAGGGCTCACCACTTTTTGGCGCCATTTCCAGTGAGGTGTCTAGTAGATATTTTGATTTTGTTTTAGCATTCTTTATTTTTCTTTCCTTTCTTTTCTTGTCAGTTCAGAAATATTGAAAAATTACAAAAAAGATCTGATTTTCATGCCTCATAGGACTAAGAATACTCAAAGAAAAACCTTACCTAAAACCCCCACATCACCTCCTAGCCACCCGTCACTCTTCTTCAATGGCAGTGATAGACATTAATCAAATCACTTGATTTAAAGGTAGTCTTGTATTGTTTCTTCTAAGGTCAAAATTTAAAGGTAGTCTTGTATTGTATTTAAAGGTAGTCTTGTATTTATAAAATTTATTCTAAGGTTTTTTTTTTTTTTTTTTTTAACTCGTCATTTTAAATAGTTTTATTGGTAAATTTCTCCTTTTATAAATAAAACTAACTTTTTTCACATAATTACTGAATTTATGTCTCTCTACTACAAATTCCAAAGATATCTAAAAATCTTAGGTTAAGAGAAATTAAACATTAAACATTAAAAGATATTAAACATTTGTAACTTTCTCTTATAAATAAAACTAACATTTTCACATAATTACTGAATTTATGTCTGCCTCTTATACATTTCAAAGATATCTTGAGATCTTAGGTTAAGAGAAATCAAACAATTGCATTATTAAACATTCTCAAAATCTTGGATAACATAAATATGCCCAATTACAATCAAATTTACTTAACCACATGTGTCGTTATTTCCACATATAAAGTCATAATAAAAAACGGAGAGAAAACAGTTCTTTTTCAGAGCCGAAAAAACACCCATTATATTTATATATAAAAGGTACATAACATCAGTTACATATATCATTTTGATATGGCTGATACATATTTCCAAAACATTTTTCAAAAGGGATGATTCTCATATATCATCTTATCAACACTTACAAACATTCAAAAACATTCAAATTTTTTTTTTGCAAGTCCTCCGAAGAGAGGGTCTCTGTATTTTAAAACAACATTTAAAAAAACATGTAAATAAACCATTGCCACATGAAAACAACGTCTAGGTGGACATTTCTCCCCTTCAGTCATGGCACAGGGATAGTGAAATTTTGCATTAGGACAACTCCCATGTATTGCAAAACATGAATGGAACCTGGAGGGTCACCAAGACCTTTCTTTGATAGCCTGTTTTCCCTTGTGTTATTCTCACGATAGACATGAACCAGAGGCGGTCCATCTAGGCACTCCATGAGAATCTTGATGCGCCTGAGCCACACCTCCAAACCAGATGGGCAAAAAGATGCCACACCATTGACCTTGTCAATCACTGACTTCGCATCACTGAATACCTGAATATCCCTAATCTGCAAATTTTATACCATCCACAACACACACCATAGGGCCATCATTTCTGCGTTTGAATTTGTTCCAGGCCCCCCATTCTAGTGAAATTTATATCGTTCTCCCTTTCTGATCTTAATCCAGCCTCCCACACTGCACATCCCACCCCGTTGAGCCCCATCAAATTAAGCAGTAGGGAGGGAAATGGTATGAGGCCGATTCCGCTTTGAAGAATCTTTTGGAATCTCATTGGGAGGAAGACCCCCCAGAGTCCAGGCACATATGGCACCATGGACAAGCACAAGGTCCACCGAACGGTCCTTGAAAATAGCTTTGTTTCTGGCAATCTAGACTTCCTAAATCAGAAATAAGGGAAGAGATTTAAAACACATTGGACAACCTCCCAATCCTTGAGAGCAGTTAAGAGAGACTTTGCTGCCACTCTAGCCCTAGAAAATAAGACGAGAAAAGATGTCACAAACGCTGAATGAGGGGACATGAAATAAAAATGTGTTGGGCGATTTCCAAAGAAAGTCTGCAAAAAATACACCTCCATGAGCCTTGCAAGCCCCTCTTCACCAAGTTATCCCAAGTCAAAATCATATTTCTCCAAACAAGCCACACGAAAAGCTTAATCTTATATGGGATCTTGTGTTTCTAGAAATGAAAAAAGGGTGAAATAAGCACTCCCAGATTCTTATTTGCCATGATGCCCATATATGTATCCCCCACCGCAATATCCTCTCCATTCCAACATCCACTCCAAAACACCTTGTCTCCCTTCGTCTTATAACATAAACCTACACCTCTCAGTTTTGTTATATAATCAGACCAGTTCAACACATCTTTCCCTTCCAACTCCATAGTCGCTGCAGAGTTCCAAAGCGAACATCCCAGATGCCACTGTTCAATAACTTGTGACAAGTAGAAAATGGCCTTCTGATGGAGTTTGTGTCTAAGATGTTCATCCATGACCAGATTTGAGTCTGTCCCCAATATCCTGTCACAACCCAGTAAAATATCCTGACCACTCCCAAATTTCCATTTGAGCCTTTCCGCAAGTTTGTGTATCACTTTCAAGAAACCAATCCAAATGGTTGATCCACCCTTTCGAGGTTGGAAAGAGTTTCTAACAATCATAAACGTCGAATTATCAGCCAGGTACTTATATTTGAATAAAAACTTCCATGCCCATTTCCCCGTTAACACCCGCCACAACGATTTCATAAGAGGGCTTGGGAGAAGGATCTCAATTCTAATAACCCCCACCCCAAAAACCTTCGGCCTTGTAATTTCCTCCAGATTGACTAAATGAAATTTTCTGGATTTAGAAGCGCCTGACCATATGAAGTGTGCCACCAGCCTCTGAATATGATTGGGGGTGCTGGATGGTAAATAAAATAGAAGGGCGCAATAGAACGCCAGTTGTTGAAAGACAGCTTGAACCAGTATAAATATCCCACCCAGAGACAACCATCTATGAGTCCAAACATGTATTTTCTTTTTGAATTTCTCCATGAGCCAGTGCCAATCTGTATCCACAAGACCTCAGCCAATAACCCAGATACTTCATCCCCTCCTTAATGCTTTTCAAGGCGGCCCCGAACAAATCTACTATAAAATCAATATCCCCCATGTCCCCATAAGCATATAATAAAAAGGACTTTCCAGCGTTACTCTTCAATCTCATTGTAGCCTCGAACCGACGAAATATACAATGGAAGTAAATCAACTGAAACCTGCATAGTCTTCCAAATACCAATAGGTCGTCTATGAACATGTGTAATGGAAACATAAACAGAAAATGAAATACCATAAAAAAAATCCCCGATCCATTAGTTTTTTCCAAAATGCGACTGCGACTATCCATCACCAAAATAAATATTAGAGGGGATAGGGCGCATCCCTAGCGTAATCCCCGCTCAGCACCAAAAAAACTTCGTTAGCTTTCCGTTTATGATCATTGCATATTTCACAGAGGATATGCACCCCATGATCCACCAAATACTTGGAAGCGACATACCAATCCTCAGAAGAATAAGTCTAATTAAAGACCAATCCACCAAGTCATATGCCTTGTATATGTCCACCTTCATAGTCAAAGCTTCCATTTTCCTAGAGTGAACTGAATGTAGAACCTCCTGTGTCAGGGAAATTGCATCATGTGTAGAGCGTCCTTGTAGAAATTCGTATTGTTTCGTTGAGATATACTTGGATTAGACCCCCTTTAAACTTTGTGCAATAATCTTCGACGAAATCTTATATAGCACATTGCATATTGATATAGGCTGGAATTCACCGAAATATTTTAGGGAAGTCGACTTTGGAATTAGCACCAAAAAGGTGGAATTTACATCCCCAGGCATGAAACCCATACGTCTTGAATGTTCAACTACATTTAATAAATCCTCACCCACTAGCGCAAAGAAATGCAAGAACTCCATGGGCCATCCATCTGACCCCAGACTCTATAGAAAAAGCAGTTATATATAGGAAACAAAAAGCAGTTGTATAGATAGTAAGTGACATCAATTCTCATAAAATTATTATGTTTAATTTTACGTTCCACCTAATTTTTATGTAAATGTTTACATCGAAACAAAAATTCACATAAATGCGGGCTAGTAATTCCAAAAGCAAACTATTTCTTCGAAGGATCCCGCTTGCATGTAGTTCGGTTAGTGTTAGAGTGGGTCAGGATGATTTTATTTAAAATGAGTTGGGTTAGTGTTAGAATGGGTCAGGTTGATTTTCTTTAAAATGAAATAAAATCACACAATGTTGAATTTTGAATTTAAATCAGAGGGGGAGTGGAAAAAAAAATAAAAATTGATAAATGTTTTTTTTATTAAATTATATTTTTAAATATAAAAATGAATTCAATTAAATTGAAATATTAAATAATAAAAAATATATATTTAAAATTTAAATATTATTTTTATATGTATAATTATTATTATTATTATTAGTTAAATTTATTTTAGATAGTGATAAAAAATATCCATATTTTATATATTTAATTTTTTTTTTTTTTGCAAAAAATATATTAATATTTTTATATATGTGTTTTATTAAAATTAAAATTTATATAATAATCTATATCATTAAAATTAAATTAATTAATTCGAGTTTATTAAATATTTTAGTAAAATATAAAAATAAAATAAAAAACATAAATATGTTTGTTAAAAAAATGTATATCATTTTCTTTTAATGAGATATACTTAATACTCATATAAAAAAAAGAGGGGGCAATGAGGAGCACTAAGTTTTGTTTGTTATGCAATGCAAATTGTGTCATGGCGGCCAATGGCTTAGGGAACGCATGCTCAATCTGGTGTTTTGCTCTGGACATGGTCGGTTTTGGCTTCCTTTGGAGGTATCCTCCCGGAAGAATATTTGCTCATGTGCTTTATTTGACCCTATATCAGTTGGTGGCCCTGGCTCTGAGGATGTTTCCTCTGCCATGGCCCATTCCCTACATAAATTTTATGTGCAAATGGTGGACGAATGTTCAATCCTTTTAGACAAAAACAACTTCTCTCAACTATTGGGGTTGTGGAGGGCACAGTTGGCAGGCTCTCTGATTGTTTTCCTGTCTCCTATTTTTTTTTTGTATGTATGCTCTATCAATTATGTTGAGTAGGTCATTATGGTGAGGGTCTCGATGCTTAGGGATGCCGCCTCCACACATTTTCCAAGCTTTAGCTCCGTTGTTGTTCAGACAAATACATAAGACAACCCCTTTCAAATATTCATGAAAAACCTCAATGGAAAGTCCACACTCCTCTAGATTAAGGAAATAGACATGATGCAAAATTTAAAACATAGTATTCAAAACAATTTATGCATTCGCTCATCTTCTCAATGTCTGATTTTTTAGGGTACAATGCTACAAAACCCATTGTATATGAAGGACTATGGTATCTTGAGGAATGCTACTATCGAATTGAATATATAACTAAGAGGTGGAGCTTTGGGTTCCATCCATCCTAGAGTAACAGTCTCTTTTAAAGATGCAGTGAAGGGGAAGGCCTCCAACCCTCCTAAACATATCCAAAATATTCCAGGTCTCTATATCGAGGAGAAAATGGAACAAATTCCATTTATGCAAGTAAACATTCTCGAGGTAAACTCACTCCTCACTGCTCTCCAATCAAATGCCCATATTTGCAGGTTTAATGGCTTTTGGCCAAAATCTAATGCATTGCATCAATAGATTTTTTCCACTTAGAAATCAAACTATGACCTCTATTTGTGGTTAAAAGGATTTTTCATTGCTCAATTTGATACTCAAAAAGGCCTGGAGTTTGTCATGGTTTTGGGGTAGAGGAGGGTTTTTAATCACTTCGTGGTTGTCAAAATTTGATGCTACAAATATGGTGTTTACAACAATGTCATTTTGGGTGAGAGTCCCAAACCTCCCTCTACTTTTTTGGCATCTAGGAGTGCCTTAACAGCCCACCCAATCACCGTCTATCCAAGGCCCTATAGACTAATTAGGTATCTAAAGACTAATGTTTCTCCTTGTTACCTTGCATGTTATAACTTGGATATAATATGTACAAGCATCGGCACAAGTGTGACTATTTCAAGCCTGAACACATTTCCTCCCCTCCATCCTCCACCCTTTAGGTTGTTATCCTTCCTTTGCTGCAATATTTTTGCAGTAACATCATAGGCATGTTCTATTCATTTGGTGTATCTTTGCACCTTTAGGGGCAATTACTAGTAAATATTATCTACTACATAAACATGATAAGGCCCTTCATTTATTTTTTGGAAATATAAATTTTCTCTAAAAGTTTGTATCCATCCTTATTTAAGTCACTAAATAGATCATAGCAATACTAAAGAAAAATAGTGAGATAAAATGGAATAACATAGTGAAATACCAATTAAATCACTAAATAGATAATGGCAATACTCAAGAAAAATAGTGAGATAAAATGGAGAGACATAATGAAATGCCCTTTTCCTCTAAGAACACTATCATTACAATCTTGCAATAAAAGAATGGCGAGGGGCGTAAGCAACCTATTTTATTTTTTAGTAAACAATGCCCTCAAAGATTATAGAAAAGCACAAAGATGCAAATTTGAAGTACAACATTATGGAAAAGCACGCATATGCTCTGGTAAAATCCATAAAATATTTTAGAATGTACATATGACAATCCAATAAATTTCCTTAATTCCTAAAACCACGTTGTTTTGCCACCAAAAGTACATGTCAATAAGGAGGAATAAACCACTAAAATCTAAGAATATGAAATGGTGATGAAACCCACCACATTGATTAAGGGTCAACGGTTGGAAAAGTTTATGGCTATTACAAAACTATAGGAAATGGGGATAAATGCAATCAATGTTAAGGAGACAAAAGGCTATGAAATAGGCATATATATGATAATGCTTGCTATCACCAATCCCCATGTACCAAGTTTTAGAACATTTATTGGAAGTTGGCTTTCGCACGAAATAGGAATCTCTCAATGGAGGTCATTGAAAAGTAAGCTATTAAGTAGTATATTACAAGTGTTGAACTGCATTGGAGAAATCCATATGGGATATTGTTTAGATGTACAAGGGAAGAGAAGAAAAGTGGCGTGCATCAAGAGATCTATGAAGGTAATTTTGCAACCAAGGCCATAGCTCACATGATTCCAAGGTTTGGATATTTTTTCCTCACCCCATTATATAGTATCTATTAATGCCATTTTTTTTCTAAGGCAAAAAAAATCACTGCTCTACCCCTAATGCATGTCAAACAAAATCCCCATTCCAAAAATGGGAATATTAATTTGATAGGAAAAGTACACCCTCTATCCAATACCAAATGTAAATGGAACTTTACAACTATTGGTTACCTTACCAAAGGGAATGAAGCCATCACCATAACACTAACACAGACCACTAATCCATCATCATCAAATACTTTAAAACATTCATTTTGTTTCAGTTCAACTACCCCTAAAAAATAATGCTAACACTTTTACATCATTAAAATAACAACCTTTTAAATGGAACTTCACAACTATTGGTTACCTTACCAAATGAAATGAAGCCATCACCATAACACAAACCACTAATCCACCATCATCAAATACTTTAAAACATTAATTTTGTTTCAGTTCAACTATCCCTAAAAAATAATGCCAACACTTTTACATCATTAAAATAAATGAAACTTTACAACTATTGATTACCTTACCAAATGAAATGAAACCATTACCATAACACAAACCACTAATCCATTATCGTTAAATTCCTTAAAACTCCTTAAAACATTTTGGTTAAGTTCAACTATCCCTCGAAAATAATGCTAAGACTTTTACTAATGACCTTTTGTTAAAAATACTTCACTAGATCATTAACCTCATTATAATCCTATAATGAAGACACTTACAAATTATTATAAATGCCATTAGAATAACAACCTTTTGTTACTTTATCATTAACCTCAATATAATCATCATGAAGACACCTGAAAATTATTAAAAATACCATTAAAATCATCATGAAGACACTTACAAATTATTAAAAATACTTTCAGTAAATCATTAAACTCATTATAATCATCATAAAGACAACTACAAATTATAAAATCAAACACTTACAAATATAAAATCCCATGGGTCTCCCAACTCAATTATGCCCTATGGCAGATAAAGTCGGCACCAAGAAAAATAACTTATCCCAACTAGTTTGGGCATAAGAGTCGTCGTACCTACTAAATTATAGCTATCTATAAAATCAAGGGAGAAAATAAATTAATCCAATGGAATTAAAGCGCAAATTACCCAAGTTTAATAGAATTTTGTGATAAGCTGAAATGTTAATTTTATTATAAAATCTCATAAACAAATATCAATAAAGGTTTAGACTAATCCTTTGACTACTTCAATCTAACCCTTTGACTACTTCCATGTAAGTATAACCCTTTGACTACCTCAATGTAAGTATAACAATACTTCAATGTAAGCATAACCCTTTTAATACCTCAATGCAAGCATGACAAGGAATCAATGTAAGCATAACAAGGAATCAATGGTGTCAGGAATGAAACAAGTATTGACCCCAAATCAATTAGTGACTTCTCAAATTATTTATAAAGACAAGAAACTAGTGACTTCTCAAATTATTTATAAAGACAAGAAACTAGTTAATGATTTGTAGGGTAACTTCTCAAATTATTTATAAATACAAGAAACTAGTCAATGATTTTTAGGAGGAATTGCATGACAAGGAATCAACGGAGCCATGAATGAAACAAGTATTAACCCCAAATCAATTAGTGACTTCTCAAATTATTAAAAGTTGGGATTAATGTTACTTTACTTCGACATTGTAAGTTGGGGATTGATGTTACATTACTTCAACATTGTAATTGAGGATTTTACAGTTTGAGATGTACATTGTAATTGAGGATTTTACAGTTTGAGATGTGTACAATTCTGTTAAGGAATGTATAAGTTGGGATTGATGTTACTTTACTTCAACATTGTAATTGAGGATTTTATAGTTTGAGATGTACAATTCTGTTAAGGAATGTATAAGTTTGGATTGATGTTACTTTACTTCAACATTGTAATTGAGGATTTTACAGTGTGAGGAGATGTTCAATTCCTCCCATGTTAAGGAATGTATAATTAATGTATAATTCCTTCCATGTGCAAAACTCAAACTAAAAATATTCTCTAAATTTAAAAAACAATAAATAAAAAATCTCAAAAACACAACTATGTATATATTATAAGTAATTATGTATATATCATATAATCCAGAACAGCTACGATAATTAAAAAAGCACAAAAACACAACTATGTATATATTATAAGTAATTATGTATATATCATATAAGCCAGAATAGCTATGATAATTCAGGAAACTCATAGAAGGACCATTTCCAAATATTGCATAAAACACACCTATGTATATATTATAAGTAATTATGTATATATCATATAAGCCAAGACAGCTACCATAATTCAGGAAACTCATAGACAGATCATTTCCACACATATTGCAGCATCTAATCAGTAAGAATTTAGCATCAGTTTGGATTAAAATGAATCAGGTATATTTTTCCATTAACACAAAAATTTTAAAGCCTCAAATGGTCTCCCATAAAGATAAACGAAGTTTAGATTCATATATAACCTGTATATGACGAAAAGGATGCACATGACAATTATTACCTTTTATTGACTAAAGAAGGCTAGATATGACAGATATGACCTTTAATCTACTAAATGGAGTTAAAAATGTCAGAACATTCAATCTATTAAAACTGAATGAAACTAAGATCTTTATCACCATTCATGAATGGGATAATCACAGGTTCCTCAAACAAACAACAAAACGGGTCAAACAAGCTTAAAGAATATCCTGCATCGAGATCAAAGTAACAAGATTTGCAATTTCGTTTGACAACTATGCAATTAAAATAAGAAAATCTAATTCAAATTTTAATTAACTAAAGATCAATTCAAATAAAAAGTCGGTTGGGACATGTTGGAATATTTAAAATTCTAGAAAAACAATGGAGAATAAAACTCCCCCTCTTCAACACAGAGAAAATATTAAAAATTTCTTCACTGGAGACAGAGTTTTCACTCTAAAAACTATTTCATTAATCTTCAAAAAACTTGTTACAAAATCTCCTCTGACTAAGGGAATACAAAGGAACTTTGACTGCTTCAAAAAACAGTTCAAAACAAAACTCACACTCTCTAAAATTTCACTCTATCTGTGCATTTACAACTCACTGCTGTGTGTTGAAAAAAATACTCTGTCTCTTCAAAAAAAAAAAAAAACGCACTGCTGTGCAATTCAAACTTTTACACTCTGCTGTGTGTAAAAATTAAAAACTTTTTCAATACAATGGCTCTCGGGCCTTTTCAACTTTTTTATATGCCTCAGCACTTTTACAATATAAAAAAAAACTATATTAAAATAAAACTTATTTTAAAACTTAAAAAAAAAGTCGTCCGCCTATACCATATGAAGTATATATGGTGTAATGTTTAATAAAAAAACATAAATCTAATTTAAAATACTTCGGGCTCCACCATTTCAAAACTCACGCATATGTAATATAACATATGTTGAAACATATGTTAATTAATTTTTTTAACACAGTGTTTCATCGATCAACCAAAAATCATTAAAACTTTGCAAACGAACCCTGTGATAATTATCCACCGGACTTGAAGATAAATTGAACCAATCTGCATAACGATTTCGGGTCACAAAGACCCTGCTGACGTCACCTAAATTGTGATGCGAAATCGCTATTAAATCTGTCTTACGATTTGTATCGGGTCCGATTTCGGGCAGTCGTACGGAAGAAAATTGTGACGCGAAATCAAATTAATTTCGGCTTAAACTTTTTTGGGTCTGGAAAAACTTCAAAATGGAAAGCGGCCATTCAACGCTCTGGTTTCTTTTCTTTTACAAGCTCTGTTTCTAATTGCACAGGACTGTACAATTTAATTTTAATCTGACTGTTCATTGATTTGGAAAGCGGCTGTATGCAGGGGTTTTTTTTCACACTCCGATCTTGACTGATCGTTGGAAATAGATGGCGGCTTACTGTACTTGAACAGTTGAAAGTAATTTTCAACATTCCCCCTTACTTTCAGCTGCTGGGTTATCAGTCATACCCAGAAATTTCCTCAAAAACTCAAAACTCTTCTGCCCCAATGGCTTGGTCAGAATGTCTGCAAACTGCTCCTGAGTTCCGCAATGTTCCAAAACAATTTCACCATTATTTACCAATTCTCTCATGTAATGAAACTTTGTGTCAATGTGTTTCGTTCTCTTGTGAAACACAGAATTCTTCGATAATGAAATAGCTGAGCTATTGTCACAAAAAATCACTGTTCCTTTTGTCTGCTCTTGGCACAAAATTCTTAACATCCTCCTCATCCAAATTTCTTGACATGCTGCTGCTGTAGCTGCCACATATTCTGCCTCTGCTGTAGACAATGCTACAATGGGATGTTTTTTAGAAGCCCATGAAATGGCTCCTGAACCCATGTGAAAAACATAACCGGAAGTACTCTTCCGATCATCTACACTTCCAGCCCAATCACTGTCAGTGTATCCAACTAAATCTGAATTTTCTGAAGTAGTATATAAAATACCAAACCTTTTTGTACCTTTAACATACTTCAGAATTCTCTTCGCTGCCTGCCAATGTGCATCCTTTGGCTTCTCCATGATTCTGGAAATCAAACTAACAGCATGCATTATGTCGGGCCTAGTTGCAGTCAAATACATGAGGCTTCCAACTATGCTTTTATACAAGCTAGGATCAAAATCCTTGCTGCTGTCCTCTCTGCTGATTTTTAATCCCATCACTGTGGGAGTGATCGCTGCTTTGCTCTCCTGCATATTAAATATTTCCAGCACTTCATTAACATATTTTTCCTGTGAGATAAAAATCCCATTTTCATCTTGTTCTACTTCTATTCCTAAGAAGTATCTCAACAAACCCATGTCAGTCATTTCAAATTCTTCTTTCATGATTGTTTTAAAATTTTCAATAAGGTAATCATTACCTGTGAAAATAACATTATCAACATATAAAACTACAATCAACACTTTACCATAAATTTCTTTGATGTAGAGGGTGGGTTCTCCCTCACACTTTTCAAATCCATTTTCCAGTAGATAGGAATCTATTCTACTGTACCACACTCTTGGTGCTTGCTTAAGCCCATAAAGAGATTTCTTCAACTTGCACACTTTGTGCTCTTGGCCTTTCTTTTCATAGCCGAGAGGTTGTTCAATGTAAACCTCTTACATTAACACTCCATTTAGGAATTTTGACTTCACGTCCATTTGGTAAAATTTCCACTTGTTTTGTGCTGCTATGGACAACATTGCTCTCACGGTTTCCATTCTAGCAACCGGTGTGAAAGTTTCCTCATAATCTATCCCATGCTTTTGCTTATACCCTTTGACGACAAGTCTTGCCTTGTGTCTCTCTATTTTTCCTTCAGCATTACTCTTGGTATTGTAGACCCATTTAACTCTAATGACATCTTTACCTTTTGGGAGTTCAACCAAATCCCAAGTCTTGTTTCTTTCTATGGAATTAATCTCCTCATCCATAGCTTCTATCCATTTCTTATCCTTAATAGCTTCTTCGAAATGAACAAGATCATCAACATGAAAATATAAAGCAAACAAAGAATTGATGCCTTCATTTGCTGCCTCTTGTGCATAAATGTCATTCAAATTTCTGAACTTCTTACCTCTTCCATTTGGTGTACAAATGCCTGAGGAAGCACTTGAATTTCCTCCTTGTGGTGTGCTTGGAGAAGCACTTTAATTTCTCCTCAAGGGTGTGCTTTGCTGCTCTTGTGTTGGTGCTACTGTTTGGGGATGTATTTCAGCCAATTCATCATCATTTTCATCATGAGATAAACAGTGTTTAACATTCACTATTTTCTCTATGCTTCCATCCCAAGCTTCCTCCTCAATGAACTGAACATCTCTGCTCACAATAAAATTCTTGGTGGATGGGTTATATAATCTGTAAGCCTTGGATTCCTCACTGTATCCAATGAAAATACATTTCTCCCCCTTGTTGTCCAACTTCTTCCTTAGCTGATCCGGTATGTGTGCATAAGCCACATATCCAAAAACCTTCATGTGTGTGACACTTTGCTTTGTGCCACTCCATGCCTCTTCCGGAACTTTATTCATCACTGCTTTTGTAGGGCACCTATTTAAAATGTATACTACACAATGTACAGCTTCAGCCCAGTAATCATTAGGCAAATGCTTTGCCTTTAGCATACTCCTCACCATGTCCATTATGGTTCTATTCTTCCTTTCAGCTACTCCATTTTGCTGCGGAGTATATCTAGTTGTAAACTGCTTTTGAATACCATTTTCTCTACAAAAACGTAGAAAATATTTAGAGATATACTCACCTCCTCTATCAATCCTTAGGACTTTGATGTGCAGCCCACTTTGGTTTTCCACAAGTGCTTTGAAATTACAAAATTTTTCAAACACTTCACTTTTATTTTTCAAAAAGTAAACCCAAGTTTTTCTTGTAAAATCATCTATGAATGTTAACATGTAGTGGCTGCTAGCAAGCGATGGAGTTTGCATCGGTCCACACAAATCTGAGTGGACAATCTCTAAGGGTGCCTTTGCCCTTATGCTTTTCCCAGAAGGAAAACTTTCTCTGTGTTGTTTCCCAAGATACAACTTTCACAAAGGTTGTCTGGTTTCTCTATCAATGGTAAACCTCGTACCATTCCTTTTTTGTTCAACAAATTAAGACCTCCAAAGTTGAGATGTCCAAATCTCAAGTGCCACAGCCAATTTTCATCTTTTGGTTCACTTTGGATAGCCTCTTGTGCCACTGCTGCTTTCTCTTCTTCATTCTTCAAGTCTGCTCTCATTCTGAGAGGGAACATCCTGTTCCTTGTCATCTTCACTTCAGCGATACATTGTTTGCTGGGAGGTTTGTCCATGATGGTACAAACATCATCCTCAAAAAATACATTATACCCCTTTTGAACAAGTTGTCCAATACTTAAGAGGTTACACTTCATTCCTAGAACAAAATAGACATCTGCTATGGATTTCTTTGCACCTTTCTTTGTTAAAACATTTACATTTCCTTTTCCCATAATAGAAACTTTGCTATCAGTTCCTAGTGTGACTTGTGACTTCACACTCTCATCTAACATAGAAAACATTGCTAAGTTTCCTGTCATATGGTTACTGCAACCGGAGTGTAGAAACCATAAATCCTCACTTTTTTCTTCAGCCATATTACAAGATAGAAACAAATTATCTTGGCTGAGATTTTCTCTAGTGAAATTTGCACTAGTTCTACTTCCCATATCATGCTGCTTTTTTTTATATTCATTAGCATAATGACCATATTTTTTACAATAGTGACATTGGACATTGGACTTATCATACCTATGTCCTTGAGCATTCTGCTGACCACTCTGTTGGCTGCTGCCTTGGCCTTGATGCTAATTTGGATTGCTGCCCCTTCCTTGAGCATTTACTGGATTGTTCCTTCCACCTCTGTTTTGGCTTCTGCCTCTTCCTCTTTTTTTTCCTCTGCCTTGCCCTCTTCCTCTTTCGAAAGACATCTGGGTCTTAAAGGCATGTTCCAGAGATGAGTTTTCACTCCTACCCAATCTCTGTTCATGAGTCATCAATGATGCATGTAGCTCATCCACTGTGAACTTTGTGAGATCCTTAGTCTCCTTTATGGTGGTGAAAATCACATCGAATCTTGAGGGTAGATTCCTCAAGAGTTTTTCCACAATCCTCTTATCTTCAAGAGTCTCTCCATGAGATGTTATTTGTGTGACCATTCCAATCACATGAGTGAAGAATGAGTCAATAGTATCCGACTCTTTCATACAGAGAGTTTCAAAGTCTCTCCTTAGCAATTGAAGTTTTGTTGTCTTCACTTTTTCAATGCCTTGATAGGCTGTCTTGAGAGTTTCCCATGCTTCTCTGGATCTCTTGGCTGCTGCTATCCTTGGAAACACACTCTCATGCACTGCTTGATACAATAAGAAGAGAGCCTTTGAGTCTTTCTTCTTATTGCTCTTCAACAACTCTCTTTCTGCCTGAGTTAAATCTTCAAACTCTTCTTCATTTGTTGGCTCTTCAAAGCCATCCTCAACAAATTCCCATAAGTCTTGGGAGACAAATAAAGCTCTCATAGTTATTGACCAGTAGTCATAATTTTTCCCATTAAACATTGGGAGATGGATATTTCCCATACCCATACCAGTGCTGGCTCCAACCATTCTGCACTCTTAACTATGATTCAAAAACACTTGACTGTGTATTCAAAATAACTTGAATGTTATGCAACAATAACACAACAAATGTATAGAGAAATACCTTGAAGTCTTTTTGGCTGAGTCTTCACTCCGCTGGAGAAGCTGCTGCAACAAAGAACTCCTTTCCTTTAGCTTCTTTGATCTTCAAAGAGCCTAGACTGGCTCTGATACCATGTTGGAATATTTAAAATTCCAGAACAACAATGGAGAATAAAACTCCCCCTCTTCAACACAGAGAAAATATTAAAAATTTCTTCACTGGAGACAGAGTTTTCACTCAAAAAACTATTTCATTAATCTTCAAAAAACTTGTTACAAAATATCCTCTGACTAAGGGAATACAAAGGAACTTTGACTGCTTCAAAACACAGTTCAAAAAAAACTCACACTCTCTAAAATTTCACTCTATCTATGCATTTACAACTCACTGCTGTGTGTTGAAAAAAATACTCTGTCTCTTCAAAAAAAAAAAAAAAACGCACTGCTGTGCAATTCAAACTTTTACACTCTGATGTGTGTAAAAATTAAAAACATTTTCAATACAATGGCTCTCAGGCCTTTTCAACTTTTTTATATGCCTCAACACTTTTACAATATAAAAAAAAACTATATTAAAATAAAACTTATTTTAAAACTTAAAACAAAAGTCGTCTGCCTATACCATATGAAGTATATATGGTGTAATGTTTAATAAAAAAACATAAATATAATTTAAAATACTTTGGGCTCCACTGTTTCAAAACTCACGCATATGTAATATAACATATGTTGAAACATATGTTAATTAATTTTTTTAACACAGTGTTTCATCGATCAACCAAAAATCATTAAAACTTTGCAAACGAACCCTGTGATAATTATCCGCTGGACTTGAAGATAAATTGAACCAATCTGCATAACGATTTCGGGTCACAAAAGACCCTGCTGACATCACCTAAATTGTGATGTGAAATCGCTATTAAATCTGCCTTACGATTTGTATCGAGTTCGATTTTTGGCAGTCGTACGGAAGAAAATTGTGATGCGAAATCAAATTAATTTCGGCTTAAACTTTTTCGGGTCCGGAATAACTTCAAAATGGAAAGCGGCCATTCAACGCTCTGATTTATTTTCTTTTACAAGCTCTATTTCTAATTGCACAGGACTGTACAATTTAATTTGAATCTGACTGTTCATTGATTTGGAAAGCGGCTGTATGCAGGGGTTTTTTTTCACATTCTGATCTTGACTGATCGCTGGAAATAGAAGGCGGCTTACTGTACTTGAACAATTGAAAGTAATTTTCAACAGGACATTCATTTGACAGAAGTCCTACAACAAATCATGTTCCAAATGAAATAAAATTAACAACTGGAGATAGCAAAAGGAAGAAAAAAAAAACTCACAAATTTTAAATCCATCCTTCCTTGCCTTGAAGATCACAATTAAAAAAATAACTTATAGAAACAAAATTTCCTGAAATTCCCAAACTTGATACGATACTGGCATTGTTAATCAAGTATGCTAGTAACAGAAAAATGATACAGTATCGTAAAACAAAACTACTACAGAATCTCAAATACAAGCTCCAAAAACTAATTTCTCGGAACCCCCTCAATTTAAAAAACAAAATACATTCATAAAATTTCCCTCATTCAAGGAAACACCACTGCAATAAATACGCAATCTCAACCTGCTTTCAAGGAAATCACGGAAATATTAATACAGACGATATAACGATCATAGAGTCTTTATATTCACAAAGAATCGATTTACTTCACATGGTAATAGGACACCCACTTTTGGCTTGATTGACCACAAATTGAAACTGCAAGAGACTTCGCACAGTACAATAAAAATTGACCACTATATGAAGAAAATTTTTTCTGAAAGCCTACAGGACAAATTCCAAAGGACCAGCAAAGCCTTTAAATCTAAATGCAACCACCACGAAGACGGAGCACGAGGTGCAGAGTAGACTCCTTCTGAATGTTATAACTAGCCAAAGTACATCCGTCTTCTAACTACTTTCCAACGAATATCAGCATCTGTTGATCAGGTGGTATGCCCTCCTTGTCCTAGATCTTAGCCTTTACATTGTCGATGGTATCCGAGCTCTTTACCTCTAGTGTAATAGTTTTCCCAGTAAGGGTTTTCACAAAAATCTACATTCCACCTCTCAGCCGCAGCACAAGATGCAGGGTTGATTCCTTCTGAATGTTGTAATCTGCCAAGGTTCGGCCATCCTCCAACTGCTTACCAGAAAATATTAGCCTCTGCTGGGCTGGTGGAATACCTTCCTTACCCTGGATCTTTTCCTTCACATTATCAATTATGTTCGAGCTCTCCACTTCCAGAGTAATTGTCTTGCCAGTCAGAGTTTTGACAAAGATCTGCATGCCGCCCCTCAGACGAAGGACGAGATGCAGTGTGGATTCCTTCTGAATGTTGTAATCAGCCAATGTCATGCCATCCTCCAACTGCTTACCGGCAAAGATGAGCCTCTGCTGGTCAGGGGGGATACCTTCCTTGTCCTGAATCTTGGCCTTAACATTTATCAATGGTGTTTGAGCTCTCAACTTCCAATGTGATGGTCTTGCCAGTGAGGGTTTTGACGAAGATCTGCATGCCACCTCTCAGACGAAGGGCAAGGTGAAGGGTGGATTCCTTCTGGATATTGTAGTCGGCAAGTGTTCGAACATATTCCAATTGTTTTCCGGCAAAGATAAGATGCTACTGGTCAGGGGGGATGCCCTCCTTCTCCTGGATCCTGGCCTTCACATTGTCAATGGTGTCAAAGCTCTCAACTTC
This sequence comes from Pinus albicaulis, assembly GCA_034641835.2. Lineage (NCBI taxonomy): Eukaryota > Viridiplantae > Streptophyta > Pinopsida > Pinales > Pinaceae > Pinus > Pinus albicaulis. Next base: position 1,387,346,283 of record CM076579.1, read on the forward strand.
CAATGTGATTGTCTTGCCAATGAGGGTTTTCACAAAGATCTGCATACCCCCTCTCAGATGAAGGACAAGGTGAAGGGCCGATTCCTTCTAGATATTGTAGTCGGAGATTGTTCGACCATCTTCCAATTGTTTTCTGGCAAAGATAAGACGCTGCTGATCGGGGGGGGGGGGGGGGATGCCCTCCTTGTCCTGGATCTTGGCCTTCACATTGTCAATGGTGTCAGAGCTCCTAAATTCCAATGTGATTGTCTTGCCAGTGAGGGTTTTGACAAAGATCTCCATACCACCTCTAAGACGGAGAACCAGGTGAAGGGTAGATTCCTTCTGGATATTGTAGTCGGCAAGGGTTCGACCGTCTTCGAGCTGCTTACCGGCAAAGATAAGATGCTACTGATAAGGAGGAATGCCCTCCTTGTCCTGGATCTTTTTCTTTACATTGTCAATGGTATCAGAGCTCTCGACCTCGAGAGTGATTGTCTTGCCAGTTAGGGTCTTGAAAAATATCTGCATGTTGAAATCTATATTAACCTAACACCTGCCAATCAAAAGAAATCTTTTTAATAACAGATCCGCAGAACTAGCATGAAAGCAAAAAGAAAAAAGAAAAAAAAGAGAGAGATGTAAATGGCAAGAGACCAGCAAAATTCGGTATAGAACGACACTATCAAAACATTACAGAACCCTCACATGAATTAAAGAATAGCAGTCTAAATGCAGAAAACCTAGTAAGTCTAAAATACAGGCACGAAGGCATTGAAAAAATCAAACCTCGAACTAAAATTACCAGGCAACAAACGCAAAAAAATATTAAATCCTCCATGAAAGCATGATCGAAAGCATCTACCAAACTTTTGGGCACATCACAAATACACCCCCTTCCATTAAACTCCAAAAAAATGACAGAAACCATGACAGCTTTCAGATATTTGTGAATTTACGGCATCAAAAACCATAAAACTGACATCTCGCCAAATCATAAATCTCTACAGTAATATCATAATAGCGAGAATATAACGAGCATGTCTTCACACTAAATGGAAAAATACTGAAAGTCGGAGCACGTCTTCACACTAAACAGCAAAAGACTGGAGCCGTTGAAGTTTCCAGAGAAAACCCTTTAACAATAAAGACAAACGAAAGAAGAAAAACAATGAATCCTCGGACTTCACAAAAATTTAAACCTACTAAAACCATAAAACATCTAACCTATCAAGATTATGGTGGATTATAAAAATTCTTGAAAGGAAACGGCCATTCATATTTCTCAGCGAAAAACCCATAGATTGCTCAGGATCCATGTATGTGTAAAAGGACAGGGACGAGATAGAAAAAAATAAATAAGAAGTATGGCCATTTGGTTAATTTTATTGATGGAAATGGACAATTCAAAAAAATAGGGTGCACAATTAACGAGTTAAAGAGATTGCAACGAGGTTATAATTTTATTCTTCTAGTTAGCGGAAATTCTAGTTAGAATTTAATAAAAATTGGTTGAAATTTTTAGAATTCAATAAAGTTGGTTGAAATTTTTGGAAATTCAGGTTAGGTGCATTATATTATTGATGGTGTTAAATCCATTTTCAACATAAAAGAAATTATTTAAACACTCCAATATATATATTTTTGAATTTTTTCTTGTTTCACAAGAAATTTGTAAAGGCAAAATTGTGGCCTCCATAGAGAATGCCCACAATTAGCTATCCATACAATAATTAACAAAAGACCAAAGTTGTAGGTTGCACAATTGACAATGGTATTTATTTTTATGGAGTTGTCAAGACGTGAGGAGACTTTTAACTTGGGAATATGGATTTTTAATCAAAGTTATAAATTAAAATGTTTAATAAAAATAATAATAATATATATATATATATATATATATATATATATATATATATATATATATATATATATAAGATTTCTATTGCCTCATAATATTATTTTTATAAAATAGAGATCTGTAATATTCCCAATTAGCCCAAGCTAATGGGAATATACAATTTTGTTTCATTTTCTTATTGCAAGAATAAATGTGTAAAGGAGGACAATAAAAACTCCTAAAAACAGTGAATAAATCAATGCCCAATGTGAACAAGGTTAAATATGGGCTATTCTAATAAAACACCCTCATGTATGGAAGGGATTGAGTTGTTTGACTGGGTCAATCATGACCAAATCAACAACACTGTCTAGATGCAGTGAACCTCCTAGATGCACAACACAGTTTTAGAAGGAGGCTACACATGTGAAAGGAGCTAAATCATTGAGATGGTTTAGGGTTTTGCAAGACTTTCATCTTATAAAAGGAAGAGGAGGACAGCAAAAGAAGGGTGTTGAACATATTATAGTTTTGAATATATTGTCTGTTTAGACATATATCATTCTCTTGCTGTTTAGCTGAAAATAGTGTTGTTTAGCACTAGGGTGTTCCTGATCGGGAATCCCATCCCTTCCATTGAGTAGCTCTTGGAGCAGTCTTGCATTTCTTGTCCACTATCAGGCTTAAGGCCAAGCTTCTTCTTCCAACTACAACGCAGATCCTGTTGAGGGTTTGGTTGTATTTGTAAGCTGCAGCAAGTGGAGTGTTGTGTAGATTAATCCGTCTTGCGGACAAGACCGATCTCTCTAGTACTAAAAGTAACTAGCAACAAACATCCAATTATACTAATCTCTCTCTAAGCATACAAGATTCATAAAAATGCTATACAGGTGTAAGGCCTACCTTATGTCCAGCGCTTGCTTGATCTCGTTGAAGTCCCTCGTGCACTGAAGGAATGTTCCTCAATAAATCTGCAGTCACAAACAAGCAAAAATATTACATAACATCTGTATAGACATTATTATAAACCATAGTCATCATAAAGATCAAGGAATTTATGAAATAAACCATGAATAGACAGTTTAATGAGAGAAATGAGTATATTTGTATTAAATTCAAATAAAAGAAAACCTTTACAACCTGTGCCTTGATGTCATGCAGGTCCTCCTGGGGTTCGAAGCAGGAATCTCTTCTAATTTGACAAGCATTGCACTCTTTGAACCAAGACGAATAGAGGTAAGTGATTTAACCTCATAGAAAGTCTTAGTTAGCTGAGTTTGAATCTCAACAACATTTTACCTCAAATATCTTAAAGCTTGAACTCCCTTTGAGGCTACCCAAGGCCTCTTTTTATAGTGGAAAAGAGGAGGTTTTCTGTTCCAAATATGAAGGGATAGAATCCTCTTTCAAAGGGATTAGATCCTTACATCAAGGGGTTATCTCCATCAAGTGAGGGATGCATGAACCTTCTCAAAGCGTATCCATTCCTGAAAATTCCCATCTAGAATCTTCTAGAATTCATCTGAAATCAACTTTTTAACTTTAATTTCTCGTCTTTTTTGAGTTTTATAGAGGTCCGCACCCATAACACAAAGAACGTGCGATAGGGTTCCACAGGAGAGCTAAACTTTAGGTGCGGGACCGCAGGCAATGAATAGAGAAAGTGCGATACCAATGTTTAGGGAATTTTTGGGAACTTTTCTCTGATTTTGAAAGCTTGACATGAGGAACTGATATGTTAGACTTGCAAAAGGAGGAAGTATGAGTAATAATAAGCTCATACTCATAGCAAAATGTCAGGATGACATTTTTTAGTGTAATAAATTGCCCCCTAAAGTGCAAAGTATGGAATAGATGAAGCTGAAGTCTGTCATATATGAAGAGTGCAATACTTTATCATTTCAAAGATCATCCTGTGGACACCCCAGTCGGAACCTGTAAAAACATTCAATGCAAAATATATACATATATATTTCATCACTGAGGTAGGAATTCCCATACTCAGATTAAAACTAACTAGAAACTAACTCAAATCGTTCTGATACAGGAATGATTTTAATATTACATCAATAGTGTAGACACAGCATGGGCACAGCCATCTGTAATGAATAGTCTACTGTATAATAATAAAACTCCTCGCAGCCTGGATGGTGGAAACTAGATCCAGGGTCTTGATTTCCGCATCTCAAACTAGTACGATTCTATCCATGTGAATAAATGTGTTGAAGTCGAACATGGTAGAAACCACTTGATTACCAGTCAATGATGTGAACTGTTAACAAGTGTGAGAGAAACCACCAGTAATGTCAATGGCTCTCAAAGTACCCAGTACAATCCATGAAATGTGAATGAATGAGCTGAAGTCGAACATCTCACGGAACCATTCGATCGAAGGTCAATGATGCAACCTGTCGTCGAAGGCGAGAAACCTGCCATTGAGGCATGCAGATTTCAAGGTACTGACAATTTCTGGATCAAATTCCTAGATAATGTGCTGATGTCGATAGAAAGTGATCTGGCGTAGGCAAGCCCACAACACGAAATCATAGATCAAGTTTTGAAAATATATTGGCAAGGACTGACTCAGGGATGGTCAAAAATGGATGACAGATATTTTGCAGATGAATGGTTTATTTGAACTGTCCTCTTGAACACATAACGACACTGCAGACGGTTTGGTGACAATTGACCCAAAGCTAATACCCAGAAACTGGCTGAAGACTTTCAATATGGTTTGATTAACTGTTAGGCAAAGGATTTCCCAACCCGGGTGAATAAAAGTGTCGTGTTCAAGAGTGGTTGACTGGATTTTCGAAAAATTTAAAATATAACAAACACGCCCATTTTTCTCTCTTTTTCCCCCACCATTTCTGGCAAGTACCTCTTTATTTTTTACAAGCTTGAGGAGGATAACATTTTCTTGGTTATAAGCTCATCCTTCGGATGAGTCCAACTTAGTTTTAAAATTCGAACCCTAAGAAGGAGTGGTTCGTTCCTGTTTAAAATTGAACAGGTCCTTTACTGTTAAGTTTTAACGAGTCTAGTATAGGAGAAACTCGGTGTTTTTCAGTTTTAGGGAGTCAGAAGAAAAACTTAAGAAAACTCCGTGGGTGTACTTTTTCGTAAATTTAGTCTCTCGAGCCCGAAAAAAGATAAAATAATGCGGGAGAGAACTCTATTGACCGTAATTAGTCAACGTATACCTTTTTCATAAATAGTCCACTTCAGTCCGAAAAAGGGGTAAACTTATACTGAAGGGACGATCATTCATTTACTTTAACGAGTTCGAATAATCAACTACTCGATGATCTTTTCATATTTAGAGAGTCTGAAAAGGGCTTAAAAGAGGACTCCAGGGTTTCGATTTTTCGTAATTTTTTTTTTTGAAAGAGTCCGAAAAAGTGATAAAAGTATACTCTTTGTTGAAAAATGATCAATTCTCCTGAAAAATCCAATTTCTACACAAAAACTTGAAACATTACACATACCTATTTAAGATAAGTAAAAATGCTTTCAAAAATACCCTTTTTAAAGTGAAAAATAAACAAATTTAAAATTCATCTATTCGAAAAAACTTATAAAAAGGACTTTTTCAATTTCATTTTTATCGTTCAATTTCAGAGTGAAAAGTAAAAAGCTTTTGGGTAAGAAAGTTCCTGTGAAGATTCTGGAAAATCCGTCCGTTGAAATCGAGAATCGTCAGTCCCAGGTAATCCACGACCTCTTAATCTTGTTTTTCATCCATTTCAAATTCATTTTTAGGCTTTAGTTTGTATTTTTAGGGAAAAAAATGGTTTAAAAGTTCGCCCGCGGGGTCCGCAAGTGCGACACATATTACCTGCGGACCCCGAATTTTTTCTACAAGGAAAAATTCGTGGGTTCCGCACCCGGCACACAGTACGCGTGCGTATCTACGCACTGTTTACAAAGCATAGGTGCGGTACCCGCGCGGTTGAATTTAAAACACTCATTTCTCATTTGTTTCCCAAAAAATTTCAAATAAGATTGTTCTAACTTGCCTTTTTATGCATTGTAGGATTGACAAGATGCTAATTTGGAGAGAACATGAGCACGAGGAAGTGGATGAAGCCGCAATACTCCATTTTCCTACACAGCAAGCATTAAGAGCATGCGGTTTGTACAAATTCTGGGCCATCTCAGGCATGAGGGCACAGGTCGAACTCCTGACATGGTTGGTGAACAGATGGAATGTGCAGGACCGGTGCTTCATTATTGGTGGACACCGGCTCAAAATTGAGCTGGAGGATATATATTTTCTGACTGGTTTGTCCAAGAGGGGTGAACAAGTTTCTTTGTTTGGGACTAGGCCAGGTGGCCAGTCTGTCTCTAGTCTCCAACTAGAATTCTGCAATGACCAGGCAAACCCTAGGGACAAACGGATTGATATAAAACACATCATCCATCCTGAATTGAAAGTTATTGCTTTTACTGTTACCAAACTGTGTGGGAGTGCTGCGTTGCATGTAGCTACCGGTTCCCAAATGCGTATTGCTGTGGACTGTTCTCGCGACACCATCTTTAACTGGTGTGAAGCTGTGTTGGCTAATGTAAAACGCCAACTAACTAGAGCAAAAGATGGGAAACTGAAAATTTTTGGATATGGATCCATCATCGTCTCTTTTTCTCTAGAGAGGATCCCCATGCTAGCTCCACAGAGTATTGCTGTTGATGCCGATCGACTTCGAGAACCTAGGATGGTTCGTTGGTCCGCGTTGATGGCTCGTCATGCTGTTGAGGGTACTGAGCTTGTCCGATTTCCTCCTTCATATTTTCATTGGCTGGATCGCCAAATTTTTGTGATAGAGGACTTTCCATATGTCGGGATAGATTTCCGCGGCGACCAAGAGATGGTTCTCCCAACAGGGGAACAGTGGGATGATTCAGGTACAATCATTTTTCAACGTTTGCTAAATTCTATTTTTTTATTTTTTATCGTCTTGAAAACTAATAACCAAAATATTTTTGAATACATATGTGGGTCCACAGTGACCAGCCCATCTCCAACCTTACGAGAGAAGACAACCAGTTGCAGCCGCACCAGCCCCAGCAGGCCAATCAACAGAGATTTTGACTGATTTAGAGCATCATCTAGAGTGTTTGCTCTAGATATTCCAGAGACGAGCATAGATGACATTCCACTCAGGTTGCAGAGATACGTGATTGGAGTTCCAGGACCTTTTAGGAGGTTCCTATGCAGGGTAGCTTGGGCAGTGGTTTCTTATCGTGATCACCATCAGTGATGGGATGATCGTATTGTAGACTCATATTTTTTACTTTTTTATTATCATTTTTTCCGATCATAAGGTGTTTCCAACCTATGATCGAAGACGATGTATATTTTTTGAAAAAACTTCTATACTATGATATATCACTATTTACCAGCTATCTGTGTACGTATGTGAATGTTGTTTGATTTACTGCTTTTGATTATTGCAAATGTCTATTTATCATACTAGAAGCAATTGAATCTGCTAATGTATTTAAATATCTTGGAATATGCTGATATTCAATGTAATCAGATTCACGTTCCAAGAGACAAACTCTTAAAAATAACCGTAATAACACTAGATTTCTAATGGTATAAACCCTGTTAAGCTGTAATACAACAAGTTCAGAATCCAACCTTACAATCAAATTCCGAATTACAAATGATATGGATTCAGATAATAACTCAATCATTGCACTATACTCGGCAATGTTATTTGTTGTTTGACCAAGGCTTACCCCATGCATGGATACTAACTCGTCAGAGGGTGAATATATAACCCAAGCTATGGAAGAAATGTTCCGTGTACTACGACAAGCACCATCAGCAAAACCAATGTAGGTTTGAAGAGACGTCGACATCTGCAATATCAAGAGTAAAACTCAGATAAGCAGGAATAATGATAAAAACACACTCTCTAAACTAGGCACACTTTTCTAATCTAAAACACACCAGCAGTAAAGAAATATAAACTAACGAAATCTCCACACCACATTTAAGCATAATATCGCTTTAGATAGAGCCCATTTCTAGGTTTATCCAAAGGGACATCGTCAAAATCTATCAACTCATAGGCCCCTTTTGCTAACTTTCGTTTAACAATGTAAGGACCATGCCACATAGGCACGAATTTTCCAGCTCCTAGCTTGTCGTTAGCTTGATCATAGAGTAAAACTAGGTCTCCTTCTAAAAAATTTCGAGGGGTCACACTTCTATCATACTGAGCTTTTATCCTTTTAACATGAGCCTCGTTTGCTATTGCAGCATTTCGTCGATTCTCATTTAATTGGGCTAAGTAAAAGAAACGTTTCTCCTCTTCAGACGTAGCTGGAAGTAATTCTACGGCTAATTTTAGTGACGGTATTTCACATTCAATCGGCAACACAGCTTCCAAACCGTAAACCAGTTGAAAAGGGGTGAAACCCGTTGATGTTTTTACTGAGGTTCGATATGCCCAAAGCGCTGAAAATAACATGGAATGCCAATTCGTCTTGTGAATACCAATGATTCGTTTGATCATGGTGACTAAAACTTTGTTAATGGCTTCAACCAGACCATTGGCTTGCGGATAATACGGAGTGGAACTATCGTGGCGCAGGCCAAGTTGGTCTGTCAGTTCGGTCATCATGACATTCCGAAAGTGACTTCCATGATCCGTAATAATAGCTTGGGGAACACCGAACCTAGTAATTATGTGATTAAATATGAATGTTGCAGCAGTCTTTCCGTCAGCTGAAAATGTAGGCATCGCCTTGGCCCATTTTGTAAAATAATCTACTGCTAAGATAATATAGGCATGCCCCCCGGCCGAGTGAGGGTTACATGTAATAAAATCGATACCCCATTTCGCGAAAGGACCAACAGAAATTATAGGGTGAAGAGGAGCGGGTGGCGCGCGCATTTTTCGATCAAAAATTTGACAGTTGTGGCATTTCCGAACCGCATAAATGCAATCTTTGAACAACGTTGGCCAGAAATAACCTACACGCAATATCTTTTGGGCTGTGGCATACCTAGACATATGACCGCCACATGCTCCAGAATGGCAGTCATTTAACACCTTTTCAGTTTCTTCATGATTTAGACAACGTCAGAAAACAGAATCCGCTCCACGACGATAAAGTGTATCACCAATGATATTATACTGTTGGGATTGGAAGCGTATTTTCCGTCGCTGAGTTCGTGAGATGTCAGGCCGAAAAAATTGGGTTTGGAGATAAATGATAATATCTCCATACCATGGATCAACTGTACTGATGAGAAACAAAGATTCGTCTGCAATGGACTCTTCTGCCACTATTTCAGTATCAGTAGAGGGGAAATCGCACATCAGTTCTACAAATACCAAAGATTTCTTTGCCTTGGAATTTTCAAATTCCAAGTCAAATTCCTGCAGGATAACTATCCATTTGGAATATTTGCCCCCTAGCAATTGTTTGGTCAAAATATATATCATAGGGTTGCAATTATAAATTACCGTGGTTTTACGTAACAAGATGTAATGTCTAAATCGTTGGACAACTTGAACAGCTGCCAAGGCCAATTTCTCCACATGTGTGTATTTGATTTCAGTCGGATGCAGATTCCGACTAAGATAATAAATCACATGTTCATTGTGAGATTCATCTTCCTGAACTAGTACCATCCCAATGGTGGAATGAGAAGCGGCGAGGTACAAAATGTAATCTTGGTTGTAGTTGGGAGGATGCAATAACGGTGCATGGGTCAACGCGTGTTTAAGTGCATCAAAAGATCGATCAGCGATCTCGTCCCAAAAGAACGGAATGTTCTGTTTCAACAACCGGGTAAAACCCTTTGTAAGCTTGGCATAGTTAGGAATAAACCTACGTAAAAAGTTTGCTTTCCCCTGCAAACTTTGGAGTTGGCGTAAAGTCGAAGGAGGAGGCAATTGAACAATGGCTTCGACCTTCGATGGATCGACGTGAATGCCTGCTTTCGAGACAACAAATCCCAGTAATCAACCCAATTCTACGCAGAAAACACATTTATGCGGATTCAGCCTTATCCAATAATGCCTACATCTCATAAAAATTGCTCGTAAATGAGTGAGATGGTCGGCCCTACGTAATGAATGAGCAGGTAAATCATCAAGATATGGCTGAACAATGTGCTTAATGTCATGAAATGCATAAGACATAGCCCGTTGAAAAGTTTCTCTAGCATTCTTTAATCCAAAAGGTAGTTTACAATAAGCAAACGTTCCCCATGGACAAATAAAAGCTGTTTTGGGTTGATCTGCAGGGAGTATGTTTATTTGATTGTAGCTGGAAAATCCATCCATGAAGGAAAAAAATTCATTGCCAGCACAATCATCGATTATTTGATCGATATACGGAGTTGGATAATTATATTTTGGACATGCTCGATTAATATCCCTATAATCGATACATACTCTTATTGTTCCTTATTTTTTAGTCACAGGAACAATATTCGATACCCAATCTGTTAAGGGAATTAGATAAATGAATCCTGCGCGAAGTAATTTTTCAACTTCTGCTTTTATAGCAGCAGCTTTTCTAGGATGAATTTGATGTAATTGTTGACGAATAGGTTTAGCATCCGGGTAAGTCTTAATTTCATGAACAACGATCGATGGATCAATTCCTGGCATTTCTTCATAAGACCAGGCAAACACGTCACGAAATTCTTGAAATAAGGCTTTATAAGTCTGAATTTCTTCATTTATACAACAAGAACCTATATGAATGTTTTCAATTATTCCTGGTTTTACTGAAATGTCAATTGGAACTGTTCTAGATATATTTTCCAAATTTAACTCAGAATCAGGATTTTGCAATGGATTTTGAGGTTCCTTGACATATTCAACAGTAAAAATTGAAGCAAAATCATCTTCAAAATGATCTAATTCAGGTAAAAATGAAGATCGGTGATGTAGATCTTCCCATGGTAAATCATCAACAGACAAAAACTCACGAATTTGCTTATCTGTATGAACAAGTTCAGGAAATGTCGTTGTAACTGAACTAGATATAGAAAGTGATTCCTCTTGGATCCCATTCATTGGATCAATTTCGGTTGAAGAGGGGTCGGAAAGTGACTGTACAGCCTAGTACGCAATTTCAAATGGACTCAAGGGCATCATGCCATCAAATGAATCAATCTCGGATTCGGAAGGAACGATCCAAGGATCATCAAACATAACAGTTTCTGACGAAATCATGTGAATATTTGCAGTAGAAGGCGATACGTTAGGAGGAGGAAAGGAAAAAGTTCCTAGTAAACCAGAATCTTTAATCAAGCCCACTCCAACATCCTTATAAGGGATAGCCGTTTTACCAACATGCTGGATTGTTTCTGTAGAGGCTGGGTCGGACGAGAAATAAGTTAACTGATCTATTGTCACGATATTTCCTTGATATGGAAATTTTATGAGTCGAAAGAATGAAGAAACAACAATAGTCATAGCATAGGACCAACTACGACCCAAAAGAAGGTTGTAATCTAGAGGGGCATCAACCACTTCCACATCTAGATTAACGATTTTACCTTCGACCCCTATGGGTAAATCCTGCAAAATACCAAAAGGGTGAAAACCTCGACCATCAAAAGCCTTAAGAATCGTTGGAGAGTGGTTAAGTGTAGGAGAACCAAGCGATTTCCAACACTGAATCGACATAATACACGTTGAAGCTCCCTCATCAATCACAGTCCGAAAGATTGGTCTGTTTTTTACTAACATTGGAATCTGGAAAGCCATTTGGTGAGGTAGGCGAGGTGTAATATTTTCTAAATCGAAGATTATAAGGTTAGAATCCTGAACATCGACAGCTCCTATGGTAGACAATAATAATTTACGTTGTGCTGGACACGATTGCAGCACTTCGAAAGCCAACATTGCTGAAGGAGAAATTGCTAAATCTTCAACAATGTTGTAATTCTGAGCAGCTCTTGCATGTGGATTGAAAGATGATTTACGAAGAACACCTTTAGCAGGCGGTTTGATTATTAAGTCTGGATTTGGTTTCTCGATCTATAGCGGACCAGAAACATGAGGAGATGTAGTTGATGTATTTGCATTAGAAGATTTTGATTCTTTACTATCAACAGGATTCTTAGAACCGTAATCTTGCGATTGCGTCGCAACCCTTATATGAGACATCATCATAATAGGCTCTTCTAAAGTAGTCGAGGAAGAACCAATCATCTTACTATCTTGAGTTGGAAAAGGATCCTTCAAGACAGCAGGTTGTTGAGATCCTTTAACGAATTTTGTAACCTTTGCTCGATGTGGACATTCTTTCGTAAAATGATCCTCATCACAAATGAAACAAGGATAGCGAGGCTTACGTTTTTCGTCATTGGATTTAGTTTTTTCAGCTTTCTTTTTCGAATTCTTTTTGTTTTTGTTCTTCCCCTTCTTTTTACCACTGGATTTTGATTTTGTCGTAGATGTTTCGATGACATGAATGTCAGCAGAAACTTCGGGGGAAGATTCTCCTTTCGGGGAATTTGGTAAAGTTATAATAGGAGAAGAATTCTTTGAAGATTTCTTCTTACTTTTAGAATTTACTGTACCAATCATACCGTTAGCGACATGAGACCCTGAAGGAGCTGCAACTATTTGACCTTGCTTTGGAAGATCGAGAATTTTCTCATGTAAAGTACCTGACTGTGTATATACGAGGTCAAGGTAATGAGCTTGGACAATTAATTGCTCTTCAGTAACAACACCAGCCTTAGCTACATCTTCAGTGATCTTGGGTAACAATTATTTAACAAACCATTCTGCCAAAATTTGATCCGGAATATAAACTTTCACCAAATGCCTCCTACGTCGCCGTTCATGAATATGATCAGAAATATACGTGGACGTAGATTGTTTTAGCGAAGTTAATAATTCCGTGCCATTGTCGTATCTGACAGGCAACTGAAAATGAGTCAAGAAAGCAGTTGCTAACTGACTGAAATTATGAAACGAGCCTCGTGGCAACTCAATGTACCATTTGGCTGCAAGACCTATGAGAGTTCTTTGGAAAAGATGTAAACAAATCGAATCATCAATGATTGAATTAGATGCACACCAAAGGTGATAAGTCATAACATGATTCGATGGATCCTCTCCTGACTTACCTTCGAATTTTGGTATATCACTGGGCAACTTATGAGGCATTGGCGACCAGTTCTGATAATAAAAAATGGGATCATTTGTAAGGCGCGTCAAATCAGGTAAGTCCAAAGTTGCGATAAATGGTAATTGATGGTTAGGGTCGCGAAAACCTTGAGAAGCCAAAGCAGATCCAGGAGGCGGATACCCAGGATAACTAGGAATCGGATTTGCATTAGGTATTGTGTAACCTCTCGGAAAACCAGGATGAACCAGACCATACTAAGGTTGTTGATAAGTATAACCAGGGTACGGTTGATACTGATAGTTTGGATTCTGTACATAGGGACCGAATTGCAGCTGTCCCTGGTACGGTTGATACGTAAATTGAGGTTGACTTGTAACAACTGTACTTGTACCAGCTTGTCCTGCAGGCATCTGAACTGTAGTCTGAATGGAAGATACTGACTGAGGTACAAAGACTTGAGGGATTTGCACGGATACAGGGATAGAAGAAGTCGGGGCTACAGATACTCCATAAACAAGTGTGACAGGTTGAAAAGACGTTGCAGCAGTTGCAGCAGTTTGAGGCGGAGTCTGAGGTGTACTAGGCCCAGTCTGCTGAACTGAACTAGGTGTAGAAGTTTGAATAGCTGGCTGAACAGGTTGCTGGGTTGGACCAGAAACCAAAGGCTGTCCAGGTTGATAAGGAAACTGCACATTAGGCTGCAAAGGCTGTTGATATTGGGACGGATCCCACACCATAGTTCCGGGGTATTGTCCCATAGAAGGTTGAACGTAAGGACCATAACCTGGTTGAACGTAGGGTTGGTAAGTAAGTGGTAAATTTCCGGCTCCTTGAAAAGATGGTTGACCAGAAGGCTGTTGGAAACCTTGAATTGGGTACTCATCTTGAGGTTGATAACCCTGAGGCGCGTACTGAGGCTGGGGTTGATAAGGACCTTGAGGAGCATATTGAGCTTGGGGTTGACCTTGAGGTATGTACTGTCCTTGAGGTTGATACCCTTGAGGTATGTACTGTCCTTGGGGTTGCCCCCCAAAATAATATGATTCCACAGTTTGTCCTGGGAAAAAACTACCTTGAGGTTGAGCCACAGGTGGTAATTGACTACCTGAAGGTTGTCCTCCAGGTGGTAATTGAGTTCCCTGAGGTTGCCCCCCAGGCGGTAACTGAGTTCCCTGAGGTTTCCCCCCAGAAGGAAACTGATTGCCTTGAGTTTGAGGATTTGGAATATTACCAGACATCATAAAGATTTGATCTGCGTTCGACGTTTCAATATTAAATCCGTTAAGACCAGATGATAACACGTTTTCAATTGGTCGAGGAGCTGCTCCCGAGAAAGTACCAGATAGAGACTGATATCCCGAAGGAACAGAAGGACCACCATGTAAAAATGATTCTGGTGTTTGAGAAAACATGGATGACTCTCCTGCCATAAAGGATGGCGGATAATAACCTCTGGGTGTAGGATGAAATGGAATTCGAGGTGGATAAAAATCAAGACTCAGATTCTCTAAAAAGTTCGTTAAAGAGAGATACCAAGGATCAGTTCGAATGGGGCTGTAGAAAATAGATTCACGCTCCCTAAGATTTATAGATTGAGGGGAGTCGGGAAGAGATATGTCTTCGTCTGGATTAGTAAGTTCTTCAATAGAAATAAGTCCAGAGGGAAGATCGTCAGTAATGATATTTCTTACCCTAGGTGAACCAGGATCGCTAGAAGTTGGTGTGATAAATCCTGAGGATGTTTCCAACACAGAAGATTCAGTTTCAGGTTCAGATATTTCAGGTTCGTCAGCTAATCCACCAGAAGAAGAAAAACTTCCAGTAACTTCAGAAACTGAAATCGGTTCTTGAATATATTCTGTTGTAGGTATTTGATGATCAAGATGTATAACTATAGATGAACTTCCAATTTCCGTTGATCTAATTCTACTACTACTGGATGATACCAGAGCACGAAGCCCTTCAAGTTGACTTGGTGAATATTCAGGGGGTTTCCCTTGTATTCTCCGGGATTGTCTCGACAATTCCGCCACGATTAAAAATTATCTAATCACACACAAACAAAGAAAAATTTCAATGAAAACACCTAAAGTCTCTAAGAAACAAACAATTGAATCATATGCTTAAAAAATCTAGGAGTTCAAACCACACACAAACAGTAACTTTCCGCACTAAAAACACTAGCTGGTGATGAAATCCAACTTAGTAGAGTTTTATTACGAAAAGGGCGGTTGGAACAGTTACCCCGAAAACCTGCTTAATGAAACAGACCGGTGCAAGTTTCTCCACTATACCATCTCGAGTGAAGATAACCCTCTGGAGAGTCCAAGTGAGTCTAGCCGATGTCTGTTCCAGGTACAGTGGGATCTTCCCTCCACTGTCACCTTAGGAAAGAATTCTAAATATTATGGCCACTAAGGTTACCAATTGAAACAAATATACCTGTGGGAATAGTCTACGATCCGACACACACGCCAGGGCAGAGTAACAAAGCTCAATCCCCTTGAAGGCTCCTTGAAATAATCCAAGGTATACCGACAAGTGACCCCATGCTCCTCGACAATGGTCTATCCGAGGTTTACCGTTGTTAATACGTGTATATCTTCTATTGTTCCCAATGAGGAAGGATTGATTACCCCACTGGTTCAAATATGATCTCCTGCTTGACTCCTATAAGAGGAGCTTCCCGGAGCATACATGCAACAATTGGAATTCTTCCTACCGCAAGATTTGTCTACTTGTTTGTTTTAGCTATCTTGGAGAGTTAATTACTCCCTACTCCAAGATACTAGCCTAAGCTATGTTGGTGATAAGAGCCCTAGAAATAAAAAGTTTACTAGATGAATTTTAATTAAGCGTTACTTTTATGAGTTGTTTCTTAAGTCAATGGGTGCGGAAATGAAACTTTGGATGATGTGAAGACTCGATTTCCAAAAAACACTAAAATGCACCTAGAATGATATTCAATTCTTTTTTCTTTCAATGAACTTTCTATCTAAAGAAAGAGTTGGAGAATGCAATTCTTTTAATTCTTTCTTTAAAACATGAAAAATAATTGAAAGAAACTATTTTGTCTTTTCAATAATGAGAAAAATTATCAAGCTCATAACAAAATCCTTTTTCTTTCCAAAGTCGAAGCTACAAAACAATTTTCCTTCAAAAGAAAGCTATAAAAATTAAAAAAAACTACTCAAAACTACAAAATCTAATCTTGAGATCTATTGAATTTAAACAATCTAAATTGAATAAAAGCTTTAAGATTTTTTAGAATGTTTTCCTTATTTGTTCAGCAAACTAAGAATCTATTCGTCCAGAATAACAAACAGATAAAAAACACTCAAAATATGTTTTTATAAAAATGAAATTCAAAAACCTTCAACCAAGTTTTTTCGAAGATTCGCAAAGAAACAAAAAGCTCTATTTCTTAATAAAGGATGTTCTCGCAATCAGGTCGGATTCAAAAAGACAAAAAGAGATCAATGTAATCTGAGATACTTCAAACTGTCAAAACTTCGAATCGCTACAAAGACCAAGTGAAAAACAATCCAAAATGCAAAATCTTCTAGAAAATCATCAAAACATCAATACTGTTGGAGTTCATTCACAAAAAATTCTTGATAGAAACAATAATTAGTCTGGGCAGAAACCAAAGATCTAAATCCAAATAAAAATAAACTACAGAAAGAAATCTGGAGGTTTTCTAAAATTTTTACAGGGTCCGCAGGCAAGCAGTATTGACAGGTGTGGTCCCGCACTGTATTCTTTACAGAAAGTGCGAACCTGCCCGCATTGTCCAAATAAGCCAGAGTGCGGTCCTAGGAAAAATTATAGAAAAACTTAAAATATTTCTAAATTTTCAAAAATAGGGAAAATCTAAATTACCCAGACAGATATGTATCAATCAAAAACCAGGAAAAAATGTTTCCTCAAATCAAAAATAAAAGAGAACCAAAAACAACAAGTTCTTCCCCAGCGGAGTCGCCATTTTGTTGTGTAGATTAATCCGTCTTGCGGACAAGACCGATCTCTCTAGTACAAAAGGTAACTAGCAACAAACAACCAATTATACTAATCTCTCTCTAAGCATATAAGATTTATAAAAACACTATACGGGTGTAAGGCCTACCTTATGTCCAACGCTTTCTTGATTTTGTTGAAGTCCTTCCCGTGCACTGAAAGAACGTTCCTCGTATATCTGCAATCACAAACAAGCAAAAAGATTGAGCAACACCTGTATAGACATTATTACAAATCATACTTATCATAATGATCAAGGAATTTATGAAATAAACCATGAATTGACAGTTTAATGAGAGAAATGAGTATATTTGTATTAACTTTAAAGATAGAAAACCTTTACAACCTGTGCCTTGATGTTGTGCAGGTCCTCCCGGGGTCCGAAGCAGGAATCTCTTCTACTTTGACAAGCATTGCACTCTTGAACCAAGACAAATGGAGATGAGTGATTTAACCTCACAGAAAGTCTTAGTTAACTAAGTCTGAATCTCAACAGCATTTAACTTCAAATCTCATAAGCTTGAAATCCCTTTGAGGCTACCCAAGGCCTCTTTTTATAGTGGAAAAGAGGAGGTTTCTTGTTCCAAATATGAAGGGATAGAATCCTCCTTCAAAGGGATTAGCTCCTTACATCAAAGGGTTAGCTCCATCAAGTGAGGGATGCATGAACCTTCTCAAAGCGTATCCATTCCCGAAAATTCCCATCTAGAATCTTCTAGAATTCATTTGAAATCAACTTTTTATCTTTACTTTCTCGCCTTTTTGAGTTTTACAGAGGTCCGCACCCATAACACAAAGAACGTGCGGTATGGTTCCGCAGGAAAGCTGAACTTTAGGTGCGGGACCATGAGCAATAGATGAAAATCAATGCAAATATTTAGAGATTTTGAACTTTTCATACAGTTGCAAGCTTGACACGAAGAGTGATATGTTGGGCTGCCACTTGCAAAAGGAGGAAGTATGAGTAATAATAAGCTCATACTCATAGAAAAATGTCAGGATGACAGTTTTTAGTGTAACATGGAGGCTAGATCTATTCAGATCTAGGCCAATCTAGTGCCTATTTTCAGTGGGAGAGTCTTCTATCCCCTTGGCAAGAGTGTATTGGATCATTGGAGCTTCAGATCCATACCTTGGCATCAAGCAAAACTATTCATCAAGTATGCAACGCAGTTTATTTTCTAGGACTGTGTTATCTGTAAGAGGAAAGTTGCAGGGAGTTTTGGCAAACTTTGAGGAGTGATCTCTAGTGATGGGAATCTGCCTTTCACTGTGGTGATCCATGGATTTCTGATCTATTCCATGTCATATTCAGATCTGATCTAAATACTCCTGTATATGCTTCAGAAATTCTAAATGAATCTGCAGATCTGCTGCATAAGATCTCAAAACTACTCCATGTGCTTCATGTTTTGCTGAAAACCCCAAGGGGTATGTAAAATAGAGACAATCTAGTGTACAGATATGATATAGATCTAATATTTTGTACACAAATCTTCTCTAGATCTAAGTTGTAATCTATAGCTTCTGTATGCTCTTGAAAATAATGATGCCAAGCCTTTTTGCAGTGTAATACATTGTTGCAACCCCTCTTTTTGAGGGTTTTCTTCACAAAGGTCTTCCATCTTTCTCTTGTACATTGTATGGGCCACATTGTAAATATGATTTGCTGATGTATAAGTTATTTTTAAGCCAGCATATTGGCCTTCTACTAATTTTCATTTAAACTGCGTTATTTTACTGTAGTATTGCTTTTATATGTGCCGCAGTCCCATTCTTGGGTATTTTTCAGCCGTACTAGGTGTGAGAGACTTGTTTACCTCACCTAGGATGATTTTTTCTTGATTTACTCTTGGATTTAGATGAAATTTTGTCAGATATAAGGGATACAAGGGTTGATCTAGACTTCTGTAGCATCCATTTCTGAAAAATGCGTTTTTTAGACATTCATTGTTGACAGACCCAATATGGGGATATTACAGTGGTATCAGAGCATCATCCTGGCATAGCCTGCGCGTTCTAAGGAGCCAATATGTATTTTCATGAAAAGAAAATAATGAAGAAGAAGTATGATTACACTGAATGCACAGAAGATCAGGGTAAGACCCCTTTATCTGGAAGATTTAAAGGAGAAGAGTTCTCTAAAACTCTTTCTCAAGCTATGTATGATTTGAAAGGAGAAATCCAGGGAATGAGGAGGGAAAGACATGAAGATCCCTCAAGAAGATTGTTACATCAAGGAAGCCCCAGTACTTCTTACTATGTGTGTGAGCATTCAGCCGCACAATCTGATCTACAATGCTGGAGCATGCCTACTTTCTTGAAAAAGGAATGAGGAAAAGGAGGAGCACCAAAGGAGGAAGCTCTTAGTGATTATCTCCAATAATATGAGTCTCAATCAGAGAGATTCAAGGAGCATCTCAGTTTCCTAGAGTTCTGTCAACTTAAAGAAGAAAGATACATCAGCTACAGTAGAAGAAGAGGGTGCATGCAACACACTTTGGATAGATTCTCTCTACCTACTTTTGATGGATCACCTGAGAGCTCAGTCAAGTCTTGGGTAAGGAAGCTTGACACATATTTCCAGCTGCATCAAATGTCAGAAGAAGAAGCCATGAGGGTAGCAGTGTTGCATCTTCAAGGTAAGGCTTATGCCTGGTGGCTATTTGAGTCTTTTTCTTTGAAGGGTGTAAATATCTCTTCTTATGAAAAGTTCACTAGGAGACTAGTGAAAAGATTTTAAGTAAGACATGCTGAAACTCCTTGGGGAGAACAGATCAAGCCCAAGAAATCTGAATATTTGCATGGGTTGGAAGAATCCATAAAGCCAACTCCATTTCTGAACATTGTTGAGGGGGTTGAAGATCTACTGCATGATTTGCCAAAGGCAAAAGCCCCACTTCAACAAGGTCTCTCTTCTCAAGGAGAAGACATGAGGGTTCCTTATTCAAGAAGAGATCAAGGAAAAGGGTCTCTTAATGATGAGGCATTCTCCCTTGATGAGGAGAAAGGAGAGAGAAAGCAGAGAAGATCCTCCAGCGCTATGATAACAGGAAGAGATCCATTTTTACTAGGAGATAGAGATGAAGCAATTGCTTCCACTAGAGAGGCTTTTGCATATTTGTAGGGAGTTCCTAAGGATCTTCCATATGGAGGACATGAGCGGCATGTGTCTATGCTAAGAGACAATGAGACCAAAAAAAGGAGGGATCACAAAGCTGACATAGTAGAAGATGATCCACTATTTCTAGGAGAGGAGAAAGGAGAAAATGCTCCAATTAGAGGCACTCTTGCACCACTAAGAGGGGTCTCCAAATTTCATGAGACTTCCACACATGAAACAAAGTTGAATTTTCACAGTGGAAGCAGGGACATGAGGATCCCATCTATTAGGCATATGAGGATGGTCCTTGAAACCTCATTATCTAGTGGCAAACCACCTGGGAGGCCACCTGATTCAGATTTTGTGGGGAAGACCTCACAACTTGCTGCTCCAAACTTAGATCCAGGAGGGTTTGGAGCACTTGAAGACAAAGCTACAGCGCTGGGAGACTTGGGTAAGCTCAAGGAGGAGGGAAATGTTCTTCCCCTATCATCATCACCCACTCTCTTTTCTGATCCTGCACTGTGGGAGGAGAAGAATGGAAGGAACAACCTTCCAACACACACCTTTGGCATAGGAGATGTCAAGGAGAGGATCAACAACATGACAAACACTTTTGTTGATGCATCATCAACGCTGTCCTTATTGAGCAGTGTAGATCTGTATTGGAAATCCCAACTGCTAGTGGATTATTCCAAAGATCTTCACATATGTATGATACTTGATGACTAGGTACATGAAGAGGGCTATCTAGTCCATCAGGGATTCATCTATCATTATGATAGGGTCTTCTTACCTAGATCCTCCAAGCTTAAGGAGAGTATGCTTCAAAGGGCCTACAAAGAGTTCTATTTCAGCCCTACCTATCCTATGAAGATCTACAACACTATCATGAGATGCTTTGAATGGGAAGGCTTTGGAGGAGAGCTACATCAACATTTTATAGAATGCATGAGCTATGTGGAGTTTGGGCAGCCAATGGACTCTTTTCAAGAGTCATTTTAGCCATTTCTTCCTTCTTTTGAAAGAGGAAAAAGATTCATGCACAACTCCATGTGTAGGAGAGACATTGTTGGGGAAGAATCTGATCATGTAAAGCAAGTTTCATTTTCTGATTTTACATATTATTTCACCATGTTTATGCAGGCCATGACTCCAAGGAGGAGTGATGTATCATGTAAATCTCATGGAAAACATTAGGCCACTAAAGATTCTGAACTTGGCCACTCCCTTAATGAGCAAAGGGAGATTTTATTTCATGATGGGTGCTTCTCAAAAGCACCAAACATAGCTGACACTTTCAGCCATGGTGAGATGACATGTGCAGCAAGTAAGTGGTGGGGGAACCACTTACCACACCTTTATTTGATGCAGCCAAGAGATGCATTGTGTTGGTACCATATATGGGACTATGACCCACCTCCTCATGCTCAAATTTCTGTTTTCTTGTATGTAGTTTTACTTCCATACATTGATGATATACTTGTACTGTTTATGGGCTTGTATGGAGGGAGGATGGGGAGCATGTGTGTACCTCATGGGATGGAGACTCTCCATGTACCTTATGATACATGTTTCAGGGAGAGTATTGGTTCAACCATGTTTGTTTCATGAGAGTTCTTGACTCCTTGTGGGATGGATTATGTACATCTCATAATGACTTTAGAGGAAAAATTCATGGAGGGTTGGATTGGTGAGCACTTAGCTTGTGAGGAAAGCTTGATCCTTGATGGTGTCACCAATGGAGGGGGAGATGTGTTCCAGAACTCACCCTATCAGTTGCTTGAGGAAAAGCAACATTTTGGAGGGGAGGACTGTAATATTCCCAATTAGCCCAAGCTAATGGGAATATACAATTTTGTTTCATTTTCTTATTGCAAGAATAAATGTGTAAAGGAGGACAATAAAAACTACTAAAAACAATGAATAAATCAATGCCCAATGTGAAGAAGGTTAAATCTGGGCTATTCTAATAAAACACCTTCATGTGTGGAAGGGATTGAGCTATTTAACTGGGTCAACCATGACCAAATCAATAGCGCAGTCTAGATGCAGTGAACCTCCTAGATGCACAACACAGTTTTAGAAGGAGGCTACACATGTGAAAGGAGCTAAATCATTGAGATGGTTTAGGGTTTTGCAAGACTTTCATCTTATAAAAGGAAGAGGAGGACAACAAAAGAAGGTTGTTGAACATATTATATTTTTGAATATATTGTCTGTTTAGACATATATCATTCTCTCGCTTTTTAGCTGAGAATAGTGTTGTTTAACACTAGGGCGTTCCTGATCAGGAATCCCACCTATTCCATTGAGTAGCTCTTGGAGGAGTCTTGCATTTCTTGTCCACTATCAGACTTAAGGCCAAGCTTCTTCTTGCAACTACAACGCAGATCCTGTTGAGGGTTTGGTTGTCTTTGTAAGTTGCAGCAAGTGGAGGCTAGATCTATTCAGATCTAGGCCAATCTAGTGACTCTTTTCAGTGGGAGAGTCTTCTATCCCCTTGGAAAGAGTGTATTGGATCATTGGAGCTTCATATCCATACCTTGGCATCAGGCCAAACTGTTCATCAAGTCTACAACACAATTTATCTTCCAGGACTGCGTTATCTACAAGAGGAAAGTTGCAGGGAGTTTTGTAAAACTTTGAGGAGTGATCTCTAGTGATGGGAATCTTCCTTTCATTGTGGTGATCCATGGATTTCTGTTCTATTCCATGTCATATTCAGATCTGATCTGAATACTCCTGTATATGCTTCAGAAATTATGAATGAATCTGCAGATCTGCTGCATAAGATCTCAGATCTACTCCATGTTTTGCTGAAAACCCCAAGGGGTATGTAAAATAGAGACAATCTAGTGTACAGATATGATATAGATCTAATATTTTGTACACATATATGCTCTAAATCTAAGATATAATCTACAACTACTGTATTCTCTTGAAAATAACGCTGCCAAGCCTTTTTGCAGTGATACATTGTTGCAGCACCTCTTTTTGAGGGTTTTCTTCACGAAGGTCTTCCATCTTTCTCTTGTACATTGTATGGGCCACATTGTAAATCTGATTTGCTGAGGTATAAGTTATTTTTGAGCCACCATATTGGCCTTCCACTGTTGTTCATTCAAACTGTTTTATTTTACTACAATATTGCTTGTATATGTGTTGCAGTCCCATTCTTGGGTATTTTTCAGCCATACTAGTTGTGGGAGACTTGTTTACCTCACCTAGGATAATTTGTTCCTGATTGCCTCTTGGATTTAGATGAAATTTTATCAGATATAAGGGATCCAAGGGTTGATCTAGACTTCTGTAGCATCCATTTATGAAAAATTCATTTTTCAGACATGCATTGCTGACAGACCCAATCTGGGGATAGTACAAGATCATCGTTTAGATTGAGTTTTTTTGTAGTTTGTCATGAGGGAAACTAGAAATACTAACAGTTAACAAATGTCTAGGTATATCAAAATTCAAATACCAATTACTGCTAAATACATAATTGTTAACGAAAATATTCTACTAAAAGTAAAAGACATAAGCTAAGAAGATGGATGAAACATAGTATCTGATGAAGTGACTAGGGCAAGATCCTAGGTGATTGTACCTACTAGGACTAGAGGTTTAAGGCCACACTAAGGATGGCCCTCTATGTGGGCCAAATGAGCAGCCAGGCTTAATGAGACATGAGCGTTGGTGGCATTGGACTCGTTGAATTTCATTCAAACAAGAGATAATATCGTTGCAATGCTCATGATTTTCCTTTAGGACCCTGTCTAGGAGTGTCTTCATTTGCCAATGAAGGGTAATGGAATTAAGATATTGAATTTATTGTCCCCCCGGTATGCCCAAGGCCAGGAACCCAATTAGCGACTTTGGCTTGGATTTTGGAACTATAGTATGCTTGGAAGTCATTTGAAGTCAAGGCTTCCAAGAAGGTCTAGAGCACTCAGTTGCCAAGAAGATCTAGAGCATAGTCTAGTAAGTTGTAATAGAGGTTAAACAAATAAAGAAGAGCTATGACAATGTCAGACAATGGTAGAAATCCAGGGGCACTAATGACAGTAGACACAAGCAAGACACTCTATAAACCATGAACCAAAGTCTACGATGCACAGACTAGCAAACTGAAAGAGTTGTAGAGATTGGACATAGAACAAATTATCCCATAATGGCTTGCCCACCAAGATTGGAAATGCTTTAGACAAAGGTTGCATCCTTGCTAATCACCTCACACCCCGAATCTATCCTTTGTTGTTGTTGTTGCCAATGTCCCTATTATCACCAAACTGGGACTAATTGGGTTGTTCAATAGTCAATTTGATGTAACTATTTCAAACCACTTGGGGTTGGAAGTTAGCCCTTCCAACCAGAGAGGGATATCTCAAGAAAATGTAAGGTATTCAATAAACAGGATTTATAATGAATATGGCTAACTCTTAAATGTCTTTTAGATGATTTTTTGCAAGTGAAAGATGAGTGAGGGCTACCATTGGGCATGGAGTCAGCATGAAAGCTCAATTACAAACAAGTATCATTCATGGAAGTTGAGGCACATGAATTCTTACAAAAATAATTTTGATAGCAAACATAATACATAAAGGAAGTTAGAGCATAATATTTATGAATTCCAAGTAATTATGTATGAGTAAGCTGAATTAACATTGAAAATATAAAGGAGACAAACACATAAGAGCTCAATCAGAATCTTACGTTTGAACAAATGTCTCTTGCAACTGTATATCAACTAAGTACAAAAAAATTTACAATAGTAGCTTTGGTAATTACATCCATCCACCCTCTATAACTCTAAAACTCCTCTATTTGTAGAGTGAAATACATAGGTTTTCCACCTGGGCTAGACTCTCGAAACTAATCTAGAGATCTAATCCAAAAATGAATTCATTACATTGAGAAAAAATAGAGATAATTACGTTGGAAAGAGTTTGTAATATAAATGGACCCTATCATTATTAACTGCATCACAAAAAATTTAAATAATCCATGCTAATGATTTCTATTGAACCAAACAACTTCGTTTAGGTGACGACAACCATAATTAGGTGGCAAATTGTCATGCTAGATTTCAGGTCTTGATATTCCAAATTTGAAGATGAGTTGTGTATTGGTTCGGAAAAAATGGTGTGCTGATAGCCATGTCATCCTTTCGCTGAGTGGTATTCATCAACAGGTGTCCCAATGATACTCCTAAATCTCTTTTGATGACTCATCTGCTCCCTGAGATACATTAAATGCTTCAAAAAGATAAAAAATTTAGCTCACTGGAAAAACATAGTATTAAGGCAAGTTCGTAGCATAGTTTTTGTAGCATTTTCATTTCACCACCTTCTGTAATTTTTTTGATTTTTCTGCCTTTTGGAGGGTCTTCATTAGGTAAAATAAGGTAAACACATGCTTTCATTCACCCCTTAAATGATATTTTTTGGAAGTTTTACCTCAAAACATTCTACAGTGTGTTCGTAGCGAAAACTTAGCTTCAACCCTGGAGCTCGCTACAAACTTGCCTAACTTCACCAAAATTTGCAATTTTTTCTCCTTAACTCCCAAAAACATGCTTGCAGCTCTGTAAATGACTTGACATGGTATTCTAAGACAAAAAGTGGCCAAAAAAGGTGTGTCTTACCATCTTTCAAGGGGCAACAGGGTCATCCATTACAATAATCTTTTAACCCTTTTTTTCAATTCTGCTTGCACCATCTCCATTTGTATTTCTAATTCTTTGACTTGGCCTTGTAGCTTCCTTCTTTCTTACTACAACCACTTGTTCCTCCTGAAGATATTTTTCATCATTCTGTGTGGAGGTAATTTTCTTTTCAACATCTTCCTTGACCTCTTTGCAACCTCATCATAAAAATCAATCTGTTTGCTCACTTCTTTTTTGAAGTCTGTGAGCTCCTGTCTCTCTTGTTTAAATTCTGCTAACTCCAGCTTAGTTTATAAAATTTCTTCTCTAGCTTCCTTAAGTTGTTCTCTTAGAAGTTCTAATTCAGACTTTTCATGAACTTTTTCTTTGCCTTTCCTTGTCTTGATCACCTCTGCCTTTGTTGGAGATAACTCCATGATTTCTTCCCTTGCTAGCTATTTCAGATTTTTTGGTTCCTTATGCAGCTTCTCAAATTTTTCTCCCTTTGATAGTTGTGACCTAGTGAGTGGCTTCCTAGGTGTTGGCCACCTATAAAATTTGTTATATCAAAAGGTGGCCAAAACATTTTTTGAGCCTTCAAGAAACACTTTTATTGTAGAAAATTGTTATCTCTTGAAGCCTCTTGAAGACATCATGCCCTTGTTTCAATATTCATTGTTGTTTCCATTTCAAAATTCAGAAATTATGCTAATTTCAAAGAGAAAATACTGCTTCAAAATCACCACTTTTCCATTTCCTCCACTTCAAAACTAACCTCCATTTTTACCCTTTTTTTCATGAAATTCCTCTATTTTTCATGAGTTCCCTTCTTCCATTCATGAAAATCATCTTTACATAGTTTAAAACTCATTTTTAAACTATATCAAAATCCCCAAATCCATTGAAAAACATTAAAAAATCATGAAAAATACATATTTCTGTATTAAGGTTTAAGCCCCTTTGGCTAAAAACCAAACCACTCCCCCACCGTATGCCATGGTGCTAGAACCAGGCGCTAAGTCCTTGTGGCGCTTATCGCATCGGAAAAGTTTAATGGTTAGATTGAAAATCTCGAGCCCGAAGCTCCGATTGCAATTGGCCCTTTATTGTATACGCCCCGGGCCTATTATCATTCCATATAGACCAAGGCCCCGCAGTCAAGCGCCTATCCATTTTGTATATATAAACCCGCCCTGACGCATAAAAACCTTTGTTTTTCATTTAAAAATTGGGTTTTCCTATGTTTTAAAGGTTTTTTGCCGGTGCATAAGTTGAAAAAATCCCGACCGTTGATCTTAAGATGATCAATGGCCCGCGCATCATCTCATCACAAGTTTCATCGGGCGCATTTTATTTCTTCCCCTGATTGATCATTCCCTGATCAATCATGAGCCGTCAATCTCCTTTCCACCTTCCTTTGATCCGACGGTCCTCATTCGTTCTAATCGCAAAGCTTTCCCCCGCCTTTGAACCTCCCCGATCTATCCCCCACCGTCGCTCTGATCTGTAGATCGATGACCCCAAAATCATCGGATTGAAGTTTTTTCTGTTGGTTTGTTTAAAAAGTTTTATTCACAACCGCCAATTGCAATCTCTCGATGCATCTCCCACCATCGATCTGATTTGCAGATCGACAGTCTACATTTGATCGCATCGGATCTTTTCATCAGGTGCATTTTTAACATTTGTTTGTCCCCCGCCGATTGTGATCCTCCGATTGTGATGGTCCCAGATCATTCCCACATGATTTCATCACCCTTCGCCTTCCATCAAGAGTATTTTTAACGCTTAATCCACACCATCGATCTCTGCGTAATCAATGGTTCTGACTTATTTCTCCCTCTACTCTTCTTTTAAACCTCCTCTAACGGATCTACATTGTTGGATGATGCCATCCAACGGCCACGCGTCTCCCCACGCTCTCTGAAGAAGTCAACCCAATACACAGGATTTTGTAACATTTGTGTGTATTTTGTAGGGATTAAAGGTTTTCCATTGTATTGAAGAGAAAGCCGAAGGCTGGGAATGATGATTCTCATGCATTTGATTCATTAAAGGGAAGCCATCCATGGGTTCAATTTCCACATCTCGTCAATGCTTCATAGGCATTGATGCCTCACGAGCCCTGTGCAGCACTGCACATCAACAAGACACAGTGAGTAAAATCACAATCAAAGAGTATCAGTGTCGAAGACAAAACATACCGAAACAGAATATTGAAGACCAGTTTGGGGATTACGGCTAAGATTGATTATCAAAAGCCTAATCCTCCAAATTAAAACAGAATCAAAGGAAAATCAAAAAGATCTATCAGACGACAAGGCCTTCACCGCCACAACAGAGGCAAATTGATTCCTCTCAGCTACCACAGTGCCACATGTAGCCACAAGCATTCAAACGGAGGCCGAAGTTATTGATCAAAATCAGATATTTGCCTCAACGTAGCTGGAGAGTTAATTCTGCTAAACGAATTTAATGACAAAAATATCAGCAGAGTTATTACATCCTGAAACAGAGCCTAAAAGTCAATAAAAGCTCCCACCGAGCTTTAATATTAATTGTAAAACATTTAATACAGAGGACACATATGTAAACTTCTCCATCGAGCCCCTAAAAGGCCAAGAAGTCATTAATTTGTATTAATTATCTTGGGAGATATTTTATCAGATTTCACCTCCTCATTCTTTTATAAATACTTTTGTAGAAGATGAGAAGTTGTTGGTTGCTGAACTTTGAAATATACTTGAGCTTTGAGACTTCTGCTTGTAAATAGTGTTCACGGGCTCTTGGAGCTCTGTTTGTGATTAGATACGTTAGGCTGAGAAAAGTGAAGATGATTACTGAAGTGAAACATTGGACCTGGAGACTGTAACTAGTTTGACATTAATAACAAGCTGTTTCTTGGGATCCTGGTCTATATCACTGGTGAAGTTCCCCTTTCTTTGTTATTGTTTTTTCCTTCTATGTATGCCATATTGTTCACTATTCTCTAATAAAGAACAACAATTATAGAGTTAGGATTTACTGTTTACCAGTACCCTTCTCTGACTGATAAGCTTTATCTTAATGTTTTCCTCCAATTTGTTTATTTAAGAATGATTCAGAACAGTCTAAGCAGTTAGGAATGCTGGTGTTCCCTCGTCCTATTGTTTACTTTAAACATTGTTCTTGAATGTGATTTCCATTATTTTCTTATTAAAGTTAGACTAGAAAAGTGATGGTGAGCCTTGTTTTCTAGCTTCTTGCTCCAAAGGTAAATTCTGAAAGTTTCCCCAAGTGTTTGCTGAAAGCAGACTAGGTTTAAATGTACCTTACTTAATCTTAAGTTGCACTTTGTTTTCCTTATGTGTTTTCATACTTTATGAAGGTAATTATGTGGATTACTGGATTGTTTGTCAATTAAGCTGCTTTAATACAAACTTGCCCAAGAAGTCTATGGTTAGCCCTGACCTTGGTTGGTTTTAAACAATTACTTAAGAGGCTTTTCTTGTTTGGACTGACTATAAATCCTTGTTGAAATTATTATCAGTTTCCACCCCTCCAACACTTTATTGTTTCCATTCCATCATTTTAATCTCAATGATATTTTGATATAGATGACTTTCCCCTTGGATCACTCTTGATGTTGTTGCTCAGTTAAAGCCCTGTTATGACTCCATAGCCCAATGGACTAAAAACCAGCGTTATATCTATCTTTTTAGCCAAATCTTGTTCTAATTGCTTGCAACTTCACACCTTTGAAAATCTTTGCATTTAGAACTTTCCACTCAAATAATAATCATGCTTAACCATCCAAAAACCAAACAAAACCCTTGGTCTTCATAACTAGCCTAACATCATTACCATAAACTTTCCAAGACAAATCTATCTTTGCACTTATTGGAGAGATCCCTCTCCGGATTCAGGAGGGCTAGATCCTAGAATCCCAAAGTGGTTGAAACGATGTTGTTTCTGTGATTGGACTTTGCCAATCTTGCTAATTATAGATTCCTAACATTTCTGGCGACCATACTGGGGAATTTGAGTGTTTTCTCGGCCTAAATACCTTTAAGACCTCAGAAGACCCTTGATTCAAGAATATCTTGCAGTAAGTAAAAAAAAACCTTTTCAAGCACTACCAAGTGATGGTAATCATGATAAAAACTTGTTTGAATCAGTGACAAACTAGGCAAACCCTAGGATTCTCATAAGTCTTTATCTAACCTTGAAAAATCAGCTGGATTAGTAATAAGAGTAGAATGTCTTTGTCTCATAACCGTAGCTAAGTTTTGAAACAGATCTGGGACACTCTTAGAAATCACATAACTGAAAAATAACTCAAAAAACCCAAAAATATTTCAGATTGGAATTCAATAAACATGGTGGTGGACCATAAAACCTTTTACCTCCAAAAGAGCTAAAAAATTCCACTTGGCGACTCCACAATCCTTAACAGACCTTAAGACTCCACTGGGAAGAACCTTTGTCATTATAACATTGTTTAAAACTCAGTTAGAGGACTGTAGGATTTGAATTTGTGAAACAGATTAGTTAACCTCTAAAAGACTGTCATATTTGGTTGAACTTTTCTTGTTTAGTTGGGTCTAAAAACACAACATAGTGGCTCCTAGGAAGATTCATACTAGAGCCCATCCTGACCCTAATCCATCTGAGATAGTTGATAATCCAGAAAGTATCCTTAGGAAGTCTCCTAAGATCAAAATTTCAATTGTTTTCAAATCACCCTTGAGAGCTAATTCAGTTCCTGAAAATCTTTCAGCTCTATAACAATCACAAGATGACTTAGTAAATCCATTTAGAACTAGGTCATTTGATGATATAATTCAGCTAGACTCTGAGTCTTCACTTTCATCCCAAGAAACAAGTGAACATCTTGGTAGTGTAGAAATTTCCTGTTTCCCACCCCGGTTTTCAGTTTCACCTTATTTCTCCAAATAGTTAAATGCCCTTTCCCATATCCTTACATTCAACAAACTGGAAAATAAATTTTTGCTGAAAACACAAATTCTGGAAAATTTACAAAATGCTAGAAAATGCAGAAATAAAAATCAGCAAGCTGAAAACAGTCATTCACACATTTTAACACAGATATTTTTGGTCAACATGACCCTGGAAAACCCCCCTACAACTCTTGGGGAAAGCCAGTTTGAGAGCTCCTTCTTATTTCTGAAAATGATTTTTACAGTGAGGCAGAAATTACAGCAAAAATTTCAGCAACTAAACAACAATACTTATCTCGATTTCCGTGCATTCACTCTGCCTTGGAAAACGTGCAAAACAGTAAAAACCCAAAACAGAAATTTTACAGCTTTTATGACAGCATTAAATGCTGAAATGAGCTTCTCGATTTTTGTGCCTAGCTATACGTCCGTACTTCTGTACAGACTATACGGATTTGACAGAAAACCCTCCTCCTCGATTTTCATGCTCCTTTTGCCTCGAAATCTGTGCCGAAGCTGCTGTATGGCTGTTGTACGGATTTATAGAAATTCGTGCCACCAACCAGCAGTCTCTCTCCTCAATTTTCATGCCCAGAATCTGCCCAGAAATAAATGCTGAAGCTGCTGTACAATTTTCCTTGAAAACTGTGCCTCTCTCCCTCGAAAAATGTGCCCAACACATTCTGTATGGATTTCTGCCTTGAAAACCGTGCCTCTTTGCTGTTGCACGGATTTTGCTGAAGTCTCTATCAGCTTCCCTCTTTCTCCTCTCTGCTCAGAAATTTCCCTTGCTCTCCTTCTCTCCTTCTCCCAATCTGCTCATGAAATAATGAATGACCTTTTCCCTCCTTTTCCTCCTTTAACCTAACCCTAAGTGACTTTTGGGGAATCCCTAAATCTAATGGTTGAAATAGATTGAGATCTAGGGCTGAGATTAAATGCTCATTTAAATCTCACTTTCTATTTTTTAATTCACCCC
Organism: Pinus albicaulis; assembly: GCA_034641835.2. Taxonomy (NCBI): domain Eukaryota; kingdom Viridiplantae; phylum Streptophyta; class Pinopsida; order Pinales; family Pinaceae; genus Pinus; species Pinus albicaulis. Next base: position 1,387,377,906 of record CM076579.1, read on the forward strand.
ACTTTAATAAAGACCCACTTAGTCATTTATTTCCAAAGTCACTTTTCTTTTCTAATTTTACATTGACTTTATTAAAGTCACTTTAAAATTAGACTTTAATAACTTTATCACTTAAAGTCACTTTTAAATTAGATTTGACTTTATAAAAATTATAAAGTCACTTTAGGAGAAAAATTAAATTCTTTTGGACACTTTTCCCTAGGCCAAAGATCAAAGCCTTAGGGAACCACCTGTCCTCCGGTAACCAAATTTCAACAGGTAGTAGAGAAACAACACCACCTGATTTACATTTCCTTCACAATTTAGGTGTCTCTCATCCAAGATCAGCTCAACAATCTACTGCTGTTCCATCCACATCTTCTCACCAAACATTCACTATCCAAACCACTCCACTTCAACCCACTTTCCCTTTTGTTAATCCACCTCTTGTAAATCCACCTCCACCACATATCATGGCAACATGGTATGCTCCCTTAGTTCTTCCTGCACCATTAGTCAATCTTCCATAGGACTATCAGTCCAAAATTCCATTATATGATGCTAGCAATGCTACAACTGCATCATAACATGTGGATAAGATGAATGACTACTTTGACAAAAATGAAATAGACGATGATTCTGTCAAGCTTAGATTATTTGCTCAGAGTCTGGGGGGAGAAGTAAGAAAATGGTTTAAAGGATTAACCCCCCATAGTATCAATGATCTCCAAACATTCTTAAATAAATGGGAAGTGAAGAAGAATCCTCTCCAAATCCTTTCCGATTACAAGAACCTCCATAGAAACACCGGGGAAAGTGTACAATCTTACTGCACTAGATTCAACAGTGTGTACAATGCCCTTCCCCCAGATCTAAAACCTCCATAAGGCTCAGTGTTAAACAGGTTTCCTGAGGGGTTTGACCCTGAAATGGCCTATCAACTAAGAGAGAGAGACCCTGCAACTCTTGAAGATATGCAAAAGGGAGCTCTCGCTGTGGAAGTTAATTTAATAGAGAAGAGAGTGAGAATGAAGAATGAGAAGAGAGTATCCTTCAGAGAGGAACCCACACCTTCTGCTTCCATCTCAAAGATAGAAAGAATGATGGAGGAAATGATGAAGGAGATGAGCATAATAAAGAGAGCACAAGCAAGTCAAAATCAAACTTCTCCTCAAAACAGAAACCAAAACCAGAATCATAATTTTAGAAGAAACCAACCTCCAAACAGACCTAGGGAAGATGATCAACAGATCACTCCTCCCTTTCACCAAAATTATGTGATTGAGGTTGAGGAAACAAATGAGCAAGTAGAGGATGATGATATCAATATGCTGGCAGTAGATAGTGATCCCTTTGAGGTTCATTATGATAGAAGACAAGGTCTGTACACACCTTATGATGACAAAAGAGATAATGATGAAAGTTATTATCAAGACATGGAAAATGTTATCATAGAATCTCAAAGAGAATATGACCTTAGAAGCGAAACCAGTCAAAAAACTCCCAACACCAAAACCTCCGACAAATCTTCTCAAAACAACACTGCAACCAAGACTAAAGTTGTCAAACAAAAGGAAAAAATAGTAGCTGTAAATTCTGATAAAGGTAGAGAGAAAAGCACTCAAAACGTTACAAAACAGAGTGCGGACCTTAGCAGTACTAACACTTCAGCTAGTACCCCTGTGAATTTCTTTTTTCAAATGTAAATAGAACAAATCAACGAGCTGATGTTGCTGATAGACTAGCAGCTAATAAGGCCGAGACAAGTTCTTCAAAGAGTCAAATTCCTTTTAGCCTAGAGCAGGAAATCTCCAAAATTAAAATCTATGTTCCCTTGACTGAGTTAGCTGCCCAATTTGTATATAGAACCCAAATTTTGAAGGCTTTAAACATAGAGGAAAATGAGGACACTTTCAATGTTAATGATGACCAACCGGAACTGATTTTTGGTCCTAAGATTGAAGGTAGATATCAAGAGGGACCTGTTCCTCCCTTTTATGTAAGTTTAAACGTTCATGAAAATATCTTGCACAATGCTATGCATGACTCAAGAGCTTCTCACAATTTAATGCTAAAAGCTGTAATGGAGAGCCTGGGTCTAGAAATCACCAGACCTTATAAAGACCTGTACTCTTTTGACTCTAACAGAGTAAAATGTTTGGGTTTAATTAAAGACCTCTGCGTTAACTTAGCCCAGATTCCTGCCAAATGTTTGGTCATGGATATAGTTGTGGCTGATGTGCCCCCAAAGTATGGAATGTTGTCATCTAGGTCTTGGGTGGCTAAGTTACAAGGGACTATGTAGATGGACATGACCTATGCGACCATCCCTGTGTTTAATCAATCAAGAAGACTTTACAGGGAGTCCCATATGCAGTACATGGTTACTAGTCAAGACAAACCGCAAAACTCTCCCCTATATTCTGTAAACACATGCCTTAATTCATTTATCCTTTCTAATGATGAAATATCTGATGAACAAGTAACTTTAACATAGTTAATGGCCGATAGAGAGGAGGAGGTAAACATCACAGAAATGTCTAAACAATTTGCTGAACCCGTGAACTTTATCGAAGCAAACACAGGTCTTGAACTACAAATCATGCGTCCATCGCTTTTTAACCTTGACGGTCAAGAAAGCATTCCTCATCTTAACAAGAAACCAGAGGAATTAAAATGAATTAAACTAAGCGCTGATGTTCAAAAACAAACCGAAAGCACTCTTGTTGAGGAGGATAGTGACCCAACTGTCGAACTCGAAACTAATCCTCTGTGGAGTATGAACTTCAACGAATCCTGCACTAGGAACAATGCTGGTGCAGGGGTCTGGATTCGCAACACTAAGAATAATCACACGGAAAGCCTTTCCTGTAGATTAAACTTCCAGTGTTTGAATAACATAGCGGAATATGAATCCCTTCTCTTAGGCTTACAATTGTTGAATAAGTTAGGAGAAAAAAGAATCAATGTGTATGGGGATTCAGAGTTAGTCATTAGGCAATTCAATGGGGAGTATAACACAAATCATCCCAGACTTAGGGCCTATCAAAACTATGTCATGGACCTTTTAAAAAAATTTGAGGAGCACCAGATAATTTTTGTCCCAAGAAAAAGAAATATCACGGCCCACAACTTAGCCTTTGCAGCCAGAACATGCTTAATGCCATATGAAACCAAAGACTGCACAACTCAGATAAAATTCAGACCAGCGGTTCCTGATAACGAGAAATATTGGCAGGTGTTCGACGGGGACAAACAAATAGAAGACTTCGTGCAATTCAGAAATGAATTCGAACTACATAGTTCGGACTCAGATTATGATACAGAATACAGTGAAGAAAATTTTCTTGATAAAGAAAAAAGGTCTCCTCAACTTGCTAATGTAAACCTGTTATCTAGCAAACTTGAAAGCAAAACAGAGATGAATGCAGAGTTAGAAATAGAGGAGTTAGAAACCCTGCACTCTAATGATGAAAGTTTGCCTAAGGGTCTGGCACGTTTAGAAGAGTTGTTTGATTTTAACGATGTGGCCAAGAAGAGTGCAATATAGGCAGTGAACTTAAACCGAAAATGATTAAACTGTCTAAGACTTTACCAGGTCATATTAAACTGAAATACATTGAACTGTTTAAGGAATTTTTTGATGTTTTTGCGTGGAGTTACGAAGATCTGAAGTCCTACAACACTGAAATAATTCAGCACAAAATTCCTCTTAAGGAAAACCAAAAGCCATTCAAACAGAAGCTGCGTAGAGTAAACCCCGTTCAGTTGCCTTTGGTTCGGAAGGAAATCATGAAAATGTATGAAGCTGGTATTATTGTCCCTATTAGATATTCTGAGTGGGCATCTATTCTGTTGTCGGTCAAGAAGAAAACGAGAGAGATTAGGCTTTGTATAAACTTTAGAGACTTAAACAAAGCTTCACTCAAGGACAACTGCCCTTTTACCTAATATGGACCATATTTTACAAAGGGTAGTTGGTTCCAAAAGAATTTATTTGCTAGATGGCTATTCAGGGTACAATCAGATCTTATTTCACCCTGATGATCAATTAAAGACAACTTTTACAACACCATGGGGCACTTTCATGTATGTGAAAATGCCCTTTGGTCTAATGAATGCTAGAGAAAATTTTCAGAGAGCCATGGACATAGAATTTTCGGAAGAACTGGGCTACTTCATCATTATATACCTCGATGATGTTACTGTGTTTTCAAAGACAGATGAAGAGAACTTAGAACATTTAAGAAAAATTTTCGAGAAATGCAGAAAGTTTGGAATATATTTAAACCCTAAGAAGACAATATTCGGTCTCCAAGAAGGTAAACTTCTTGGGCACATTATTTCTGAGGAGGGTATAAAGATAGACCCAAAGAGGATTGAGGCCATATTGCAAATTTCTCATCCTCGAAACGTCAAAGAGTTGTAGTCGTTCATTGGAAAGATTAAATTTTTGAGAAGGTTCATACCCAAATTGGTTGAGCTCATTAGGAATATAACAAACATGTTGAAGAAGAAGCAAGGGGTAAAATGGACCTTGGAAGCAAAGAAGTCCTTTGAGCTGGTGAAACAAGCATTAACCAAAACACCGGTTCTAATAAGTCCTGAATTTTCAAAAGATTTTTATATTTTTTCATTTGCATCAGAACATACCATAGCTGTTGTCCTTTTACAGAAAAATGCACAAGGACAAGAGCAACCTATTTCATTCTTTATCAAGGCTTTGAGAGATGCTCCTTTGAAATATAACATTATGGAAAAGCAAGCCTTTGCTTTGGTTAAGGCTTTGAAAGACTTCAGAGTATACATCCTTCACTCACACATCATTGCCTTTGTCCCAAATTCAGTTGTCAAAGATATTCTAACACAAGACCCAGATGGTAAGAGAGGTAAGTGGATTGCGGTTATTCTTGAATATGATTTAGAGATAAAACCCACTAAACTCATCAAGGGCCAAGGTCTAGCAAGGTTGATGGCTGAATCAAATTTTGAAGTTCTTGATATTAGTATGATTGATGCTTTAGATGACCAAGAATAATTCTCAACTCCCAATGTTGAAGAACATTTTTTGAATTCTCCTTGGTATGCTGATATTATTTATATTTTTCTTAATTTAAATACACCTCCTGGTTTACCAAAAATAAAGGCAAGGTTCTTAAAGTTGAAAGCGGTAAACTATTGCATTCTAGATAGATGTCTTTATTGGAAAAATGCAAGTGGTATATTGCTTAAATGTTTGCCTGAGTTTGATGCAGAGAAGGTCAAGCACGAGTTCCATGAAGGAGAGTGTGGAGGTCATTTATACTAGAAGACAAAAACCAACAAAATTTTGAGGGCTGGTTTCTATTGGCCTACTCTGTTTCCTGATATACACAAGATGATCATTGCCTGCCATAAATGCCAACTTTTTGAAGGCAAAATAAAACTGCTACCCCTACCTCTGCATCCAATCACTGTTGAAGCTCCTTTTCAGCAGTGGGGACTTGACTTCATAGGAGAAATCCATCCACCATCCTCTGCCCAGCATAGATGGATTCTCACTGCCACAAACTACTTCACTAAATGGATAGAAGCCATTCCTTGTAGGCAAGCCAATGATTCTGTCATTATAAAATTCATGGAGACTAACATTCTCTCCAGATTTTTGCTGTCCTACCAGGATCATCACTGATAATGCAGCAACATTTGGATCAAAGAAGATGGTTGAATTCTGTCACAGATATCATATAACATTGGGGCATTCCATGGCCTATTACCCTCAAGGCAATGGAATTGCAGAATCCTCAAACAAGATTTTGGTGAACATAATCAAGAAACTGTTGGAGAACAACAAGAAGTCTTGGCACACAAATCTTGAGCATGCACTTTGGGCTGACAGATTGAAATTGAAGAAATCTATTGGTATGTCACCCTTCCAGCTTGTGTATGGTACTGATGCAATTTTTCCAACCAGCCTTGGTGTACCAGTTATGAAGTTGATTCAAGAGTTGCAAACTGAAGATAATGACATGATCAGAAGAATAAATCAGACCATTCATCTTCAACAAACCAGAGAGGAATTTTATAACAAGGCATTACAGAAGCATAACAACATCAAAAAGCTTTTTGACAGAAGAATAAAGGCCAGCAATTTCAAAATTGGGAACAAAGTTTTAAAGTGGGATTCAAGGAGAGAAGACAAGGGAAAGCATGGCAAATTTGACAACTTATGGCTTGGCCCTTATCTCATTCATTCAGTTGCTAGTAACAATGCATTTTTCTTACAAGAGTTGAATGGAGCTGAACTGTTTGGGGGTCCTATCAATGGCAGGATGCTCAAGCATTACTTCTCTTGATCCATGTCATGTTTTGAAGCCTTTTTATCTTTTTTCCATTATAAATGTTTCATCCACCATTGCATTCAAAGTTAGAAAAAATCAAAAGAAAAAAATAATGAAAGAAAGAAAAGAGGGCGGATTGTAAAAACAATAAAGGTACAGCCCCATACCAACAAAAAGAGAAACAAATATGAAAGTGTGCAAGCTTAAATGCCACTCCTCAAAAAACACACTTCTAATTAGTCATACAGCCTAATCTTGACTAATTAGCTTTAAATTTTCTGCTGATAGGATAGTCAATTCGATTTTCCAAACTGTTTAATCTTGGCTCATCAGTAGATAGATTAGGATAGAAATTAAAGGTTCAAACATGCTCAAAATCTGAACCGAAGTTTCCAAAGAGAATGACTCAAATCTGTTTTAAGTTCTGAGTAAAAAAAGATGTAATTCTGGTTCTAATTAGCTTAAAATCTGAACCAGAGGACAGGCAAAAAACATCTCAAGTAAGAGTCAAAACAGAGCTGTAAAAGATGAAGGAAGCGCTTGAACTTTCAGATCCTAAGCCTTCCATTTTGTTTTAATTTTCTGCAAAATAAGATCTATGTACAACTTGTTTTTTATGCCATAGATCAGCATCAAGTTAGACTGTTCAATCCTGACTTGTATGCTTTTAAATTTCTGTTGTAGAATTTAGAGAATAAAATCTGTTAGACTGTTTAATCCTAACAAATTGGTAGATTAGGTAGAGAAACATATGGACTCAACTGTTTAATCTGAGTCCATGGAGAAATAAGGAGTAGAAATAGATTAGATTTCCTGCTTTAAAAAATAATAAAAAGTTGTGAAAGAGTTTGCCAATCCAAGTGCACTCTAAAGAAGAAAAAATGTTAGATCAGTAGGATTGGGTAGGTAGAAAGCTTGTTGATGAAATATCCATTGTTTTTGTAGCTGCTAATATGTTTTCAGACCAAAAGAAGATCATTCAAGTAAAGAAAGGTAGCCCAATGGATGAGGCACAGGTCAACCTCCCAAAGAATGCAAGTCTGAAGTTCTTGCTGCCTTCAAGAAGGCACCATCCCCAAGTGGAGCCACTATTGGCCACCTATAAAATTTGTTATATCAAAAGGTGGCCAAAACATTTTTTGAGCCTTCAAGAAACACTTTTATTGCAGAAAATTGTTATCTCTTGAAGCCTCTTGAAGACATCATGCCCTTGTTTCAATCTTCATTGTTGTTTCCATTTCAAAACTCAGAAATTCTGCTGATTTCAAAGAGAAAAGACTGCTTCAAAATCACCACTTTTCCATTTCCTCCACTTCAAAAATAACCTCCATTTTTACCCTTTTTTCCATGAAATTCCTCTATTTTTCATGAGTTCCCTACTTCCATTCATGAAAATCATCTTTACATAGTTTAAAACTCATTTTTAAACTATATCGAAACCCCCAAATCCATTGAAAAACTTAAAAAAATCATGAAAAATACATATTTCTGTATTAAGGTTTAAGCCCCTTTAGGCTAAAAACCAAACCACTCCCCCACCGTATGCCCTGGTGCTGGAACCAGGCGCTAAGTCCTTGTGGCGCTTATCGCATCGGAAAATTTTAATGGTTAGATTGAAAAGCCTGAGCCCGAAGCTCCGATTGCGATTGGCCCTTTATTGTATACGCCCCGGGCCTATTATCATTCCAAATAGACCAAGGCCCCGCAGTCGTGCGCCTATCCATTTCGTATATATAAACCCGCCCTGACGCATAAAAACCTTTGTTTTTCATTTAAAAATTGGGTTTTCCTATGTTTTAAAGGTTTTCCGCCGGTGCATAAGTTGAAACAATCCCGATCGTTGATCTTAAGCCAATCAACGTCCTGCGCATCATCGCATCGCAAGTTTCATCGGGTGCATTTTATTTCTTCCCCCGATTGATCATTCCCTGATCAATCGTGAGTCGTCGATCTCCTTTCCGCCTTACTTTGATCCGACGGTCCTCATTCGTTCTAATCGCAAAGCTTTCCCCCACCTTTGAACCTCCCCGATATATCCCCCACTATCGATCTGATTTGCAGATCAACGGCCCCAAAATCATCGCATCAGAGTTTTTTTTGTTGGCTCGTTTAAAAATTCTTATTCACAACCACCAATTGCGATCTCTCAATGCATCTCCCACCGTCGATCTAATTTGTAGATCGACAGTCTACATTTGATTGCATCGGATCTTTTCATCGGGTGTGTTTTTAGCATTTGTTTTTCCCTTGCCGATTGCGATCCTCTGATTAGATTTGGATCGTCCACGTGTCCAGATCGGACGGTCCCAGATCATTCCCACATGATTTCATTTCCCTCCGCCATCCACCAAGAGATTTTTAACACGTAATCCCCACCGTCGATCTCTGCGTGATCAACGGTTCTGACTTATTTCTCCCTCTACTCTTCTTTTAAACCTCCTCTAATAGATCTACACCGTTGGATGATGCCATCCAACGGCCACGCGTCTCCCCACGCTCTTTGAAGCAGTCAACCCAATACACAGGATTTTGTAACATTTGTGTGTATTTTGCAGGGATTAAAGGTTTTCCATTGTATTGAAGAGAGAGCCGAAGGCTGGGAATGATGATTCTCACGCCTTTGATTCATTAAAGGGAAGCCATCCATGGGTTCAATTTCCACGTCTCATCAATGCTTCATAGGCATTGATGCCTCACGAGCCCTGCGTAGCACTGCACATCAACAAGACACAGTGAGTAAAATCACAATCAAAGAGTATCAGTGTCGAAGACAAAACATACCGAAACAGAAGATTGAAGTCCAGTTTGGGGATTACGGCTAAGATTGATTATCAAAAGCCTAATCCTCCAAATTAAAACAGAATCAAAGGAAAATAAAAAAGATCTATCAGACGACAAGGCCTCCACCGCCACAACAGAGGCAAATTGATTCCTCTCAGCTACCATAGTGCCACCTGTAGCCACAAGCATTCAAACGGAGGCCGAAGTTATTGATTGAAATCAGAGATTTTACTCAACGCAGCCGAAGAGTTAATTCTGCCAAACGAATTTAATGACAAAAATATCACTAGAGTTATTACATCCTGAAACAGAGCCTAAAAGTCAATAAAATCTCCCACGAACTTTAATCTTAATTGTAAAAAATTTAATACAGAGGACACATATGTAAACTTCTCCATCGAGCCCCTCAAAGGCCTAGAAGTCATTAATCTGTATTAATTATCTTGGGAGATCTTTTATCAGATCTCACCTCCTCATTCTTCTATAAATACTTTTGTAGAAGATGAGAAGTTATTGGTTGCTGAACTTTGAAATATACTTGATATTTGAGACTTCTGCTTGTAAATAGTGTTCACGGGCTCTTGGAGCTCTGTTTGTGATTAGATAAGTTAGGCTGAGAAAAGTGAAGATGATTGCTGAACTGAAACATTGGACCTGGAGACCGTAACTGGTTTGACATCAATAACAAGCTGTTTCTTGGGATCCTGGTCTATATCACTGGTGAAGTGCCCCTTTATTTGTTATTTTTTTTTCCTTCTATGTATGCCATATTTTTCACTATTCTCTGATAAAGAACATCAATTATAGAGTTAGGATTTACTGTTTACCAGTACCCTTCTCTGATTGATAAGATTTATCTTAATGTTTTCCTCCAATTTTTTATATTTAAGAATGATTCAATACAGTCTAAGCAGTTAGGAATGCTGGCATTCCATCGTACTACTGTTTTCTTTAAACATTGTTCTTGAATGTGATTTCCATTGTTTGCTTATTAAGGTTAGACTAGAAAAGTGATGGTGAGCCTTGTTTTCTAGCTTCTTGCTCCAAAGGTAAATTCTGAAAGTTTCCCCAAGTGTTTGCTGAAAGCAGACTAGGTTTAAAAGTACCTTATTTGATCTTAAGTTGCACTTTGTTTTCCTTATGTGGTTTCATACTTTCTGAAGGTAATTATGCAGATTACTGGATTGTTTGTCAATTAAGCTGCTTTAATACAAACTTGCCCAAGAAGTCTATGGTTAGCACTGACCTTGGTTGGTTTTAAATAGTTACTTAAGAGGCTTTTCTTATTTGGACTAACTATAAATCCTTGTTGAAATTGTTATCATTTTCCACCCCTTCAACACTTTAATGTTTCCATTCCATCATTTTAATCTCAATGATCTTGTGATATAGATGACTTGCGCTTTGGATCACTCTTGATGTTGTTGCTCAATTAAAGCCCTATTATGACTCCATAGCCCAATGGACTAAAAACCAGCGTTATATCTATATTTTTAGCCAAAGCTTGTTCTAATTTCTTGCAACTTCACACCTTTGAAAATATTTGCATTTAGAACTTTCCACTCAAATAATAATCAAACTCAACCATCCAAAAAAAAAACAAAACCCTTGGTCTTCATAATGAGCCTAACATCATTACCATAATCTTTCCAAGACAAATCTATCTTTGCACTTATTGGAGAGATCCCTCTCCGGATTCAGGAGGGCTAGATACTAGAATCCCAAAGTGGTTGAAACGATGTTTTTTCTGTGATTGGACTTTGCCAATCTTGCTAATTATAGATTCATAATCTTAGGTTTAAGTAAAAATCCTAAATCTTCATTGGAAAAATCTTGCTTCTTAGCTTTAAGACTCTTTTTCTTGGTTTTTTATGCTTTAACATCTACATGCTTCACAACAGGAGTTTCCTCAATATCAATTGATTGCAAGATATATTCAAGCTGGCCTTTCCCCTCTGTCTAACTTATAGTGATCCTTCTATGAGTTCTTATATCAGTTTTGACTTTACTGTTGGTAGGGGTTTGTTGAGGCACCATTGTCTCTTGCAACTGATTAAATTCTACCTCCATTGCCTCCACCATGGGTTGCACATCTGTTTGCACCTCCACCTCATGTTAAACCTCTGTTTCAGCCCTTGATTCTTTGTCCTTCCTAGGAGTATTTGTCTTTTACCTTTGTGTCTTTCTAGGAGTGAGGACATCCACCTCATATCCACTCAATAATAGAAAAGTGGACCAATCCCTGTTCAACTTCTTCAACTCCTCCATAACTAACAATTTAATTAAACCATGATGAAAAATAGAAGTATCACTGCTTTCAGGTTTAGCTTTCACCTTGTCAGCCATTTTTCCTAAACTCCTGAATAGAAAAAATGGTAGATCCAGAGGTTGTTTACCTTTGAAATGAAGCAATGGTCTGAAGTGGTATTGGTAGATCATGTGAAATATCTCTTCACAAGTAAAATATTTCTGAATCACCATTAGCAGTTTTGAATAGTCCTTGAGGAAATTCTTGGAGATGCCTGAGCTCATGTCAATGCCTATGTGCTCCTCCTTTAGAAATTAATCACAGTTTTGAAGCTTAAACTTTGTTTCGTTGAACAAATCCTCTCTAGACCTTGGATTCTTGGTTTCCTATGCAATGGTCTCACGAGAAATAGTAAAATTGAGGATGCCCATCTTTGAACATGTACCAATGAAGTTTATAGTGAAATATTTGGACACATGTACATGATATCCTTGAAATATCTGGCAAAACCTGATACAACCTGAATTTGTAAAGGCTTCTGAGAAGCTAGGGTCTTCTAAAATCAGCCTCATATCCATGGGTTCATATCTAACCATAGTGCCACCCTTGTTTGTCTTTTTATGTGAAGCCATAACTTCAAACATAACGCTGATCTACTTCCTCTTTGACATCTGCAAAATTGTTTGAGACAACAAGCACCTTCCTTGACACAGGTAACTGTTAGCCTAAGATAGCTACTGGACAAAAAAAAAGACTCAAGGATGCTGGAAAAAGGTTCAAACAACTTACAAGGATGAAAGGCAAGGTGCTGATTTTCGAAATAGGGATTGGGTTAAATTAGGAAAGATGAATGAGTGGGAAAAATGAAATGATGGGAGTCATAATGATTACCATGCATGCACATGGCACATGATGACACATAACTGAAAAGTACTACGCTTACCAAGTGTTTTTTGACCATTGGAATTATGACAAAATACCGTTTATCCCACCTTTAGCAGAAAAGACACAGTTCGTAGCGTTTTCAATTATTGGGAGGGAAAATTCGCTACAGAACTGTCAGGCACTTCCATAGCAAAAACAAACTACTTTGCACTTAATACATTGTGGACTCCTGAAAAAGTTGCCAAGTGTCACAAAATTACCTTTTCACCCCATGCAATCAGATTTTTTTGAAATTTACTTTGATAAGACCTTTATTACATGAACAATGACTATTTAGCCCCCTTAAACCATGTACAATATTTGAATTTAAATGAATTTCATGACCTTATTTCATCCTAATGACCTAACCTAACTTAACTAAGAAAAACCTATTTGTTATCAAGGACAACAGTCCCAAAGGTCACCTGCTCAATTGTTATCGCCCTATTCCTCACACGAAGGCTCAGCACTAGGTGCATGTACTGAAGGCCAACTTCCTAGGAGCCAAGATCATCATGTAATAAAACTCTCACAAAATCGAAACCATGGAAGAGATCTTCAACCTACAGTAGAGACGAGCCACAAGGATTATAGTGGAATATGGGTTCGCGATAGACAAATATGGACTCAACAAAGCCAGTGCCGTAGGAGAAATATCTCACCTACGATGGGGGAATGTCACAAGGGTTGCAGAAGAACTTAGAGTCATAGCTACCAGGCCAAGAGAATGCAGACAAAATGTATTCTTCCATCTTAATGTGAAGGGAATGTATGATGGTTAACATGTGTGGTTGCATGGGGAGAGATAACCATGCCATCCCCCCTATTAAATGCAATGGGGGGCAACATGGTCCGCCCCCCCTTTGTAGGCACAACTTCCGACACCCCAATTGGGGAAAAAATGATATTTTATTTATATTTATATTATTAGTATTTGTTTTTGAAGGTGTAAGGGTAATTTGTTAAATATCACACTTAAGGTTATATTCCTTACTAGTGATGTTGCATTGTGATGTTTGTAGAGGATTGTCTTAACAACATAGATCCATCTTAACTCCAAATATATCATGCGTCAAGAGCAATCAAATCTCTCAAAATGAAAATATGAGAAAATTCTTATACCTCGAGATATTTGATTCCTCTCGGCGCTTAGTAGATCTGGAGTTAAGATTGATCTACGCTAGTTCTTGATAATATTATTTGTATTTATATAATTTAAAGTCTTTCTATATAGAAATATACTTATCTTTAATTTTATTAAACCTGATAATATATAGTTACATATATGTGTGTGCGACATTTTTCTTTGACATGTTCTATCATTTTTTTAATTTATTTTTTATATATAATATGGGATATATCCATATCTATCTATATATATATTACACCTTAGAAAAATATATATATCGTAATTATTTAATATGTATGTCGTAAGGTGTTATTTTGGAAAGAACTCCCTTCCGTGACACCATATGCCTTCGTGCGTCGTCGATCTGATGTGTTAGATGGTTAGAACATTTTCCACCGTTGGATCATCATATAGGTGGTGGGTGGAGAATGTTGCACTGGAAGGTGGTTATAGGTGTAGGAGGTGTAGGTGTTGCATGTTTTGACTGTTGATTTTGCAGGCACCGACCTCGATTACTGTCGATAACTGAACTGTAAAGGGTTCATATGTGTCTATTGTGTTTTCTATGAGAGGTATATCGAGGGATTTGAGTTGACACTATTTCATCATGCTCCTACTGAGCTCATTCTGTTTCTCCTCTCCTACCTCGAGCGGGATGCAACTCCAACTTATAGAGACTAATAACTTGCAGTCTCTTAGTTGCAGTTCATTGGGGTTGCTTTGTTTACAAATTTATGTTATATCTAATTCTTTTCCCCTAGCGAATTGTACAGGTATTGTCATATATTGGGGTGAATGTTCATGATTCTAGAAGCCATTACATACTCTAAGTTTGTCTAATTCCATTTTTTTCTCTTCCCTGTTTATAGGTAAATTTTCGACTCTAAGCCGAATAATGATTTTCGTAAAAACTCAACTAGGGTCTTGCAAAAAGTTTGTACAGTTGTTGTTATGTCACAGTAGTTGATGCTAAAATCAGTTGTTTATCATTTATGCATTCAAGGGTTCCAACCCTCACGTCGAGGAGGAATGTATAATCTGGACCAGGGTTTCATTGTCATAATAGATTTGGTTTTATAGACACCACAACGAATACGTTGTGTCAGTGTATATCCCAGAAACAAAACTCTCATTGGAATATATGCATCTAAACTACGATAGAGAAATCTTGCAAAAGAGGAAATTGAAGAATATGAAATCGATGACAAAACTAAAACTGTTTTGAAGGTCAGAAAAATCCACATTAAGAGAAATCTAATGTTGCAACTTGAAAAAAATTCCATAACTTAGAGGCCATACTACAAAAGTCTCATAGGAAATTTAATGTGCTACATCAAAAGGGACTTCCAAGTTTAAGAAGAATAGGAGATAAGCTGGTTACTCTTGAAGAATACCGACGAAGATTGTATTCAATAGCCATAGACAAAGTCAAATTTTCCAAGATCAGATTGAAGGTTTGAATTTTGACTTATTAATTCAGCATGAGATAAAACATTTGTTTGTAGTCAAACCCACCTTTCAGAAGTACACTGAAGTGGATGAGACTTACATAAAATTAATTAAAGCTACCATCCATGATGAGGACAAATGGGAAAAGACATGCCGACTCATTGACTAAACAAGCAAACAGGTTTGCAACAACAAATTCAAGTTTTTAGAAACAACATGCAAGTTTATAAGAGAAAAATGATATATATTGGAAAGAAAAACAAAAAACACTCTTTAGGCCCAATCATCAACAGAAGCCTCAAAATCAGTGCCAAAGGGCTTGAGCAGTTTTTATTTTTATATATTTTAGATCTATTTTTGTAAACAGTTTTGAGATATTTTGTAAATAAATCTTGATATTGGAATTAAGATATTCTTAGGAAATTTGTATAAATACTTTGTATATTGAAGTATGAAGGGTTGAACCCTTGTAATAGACCATTAAGCAGAATTGTAATCATCTGAAGTTTTTTTGATATTAATGAAAGAATTCTGGATTTACCTTGAATCAACTTGTTTTCCAGTGGGGTTTTTTTTTTTTTAAATTCTATTTTCATTTTTTAATTTCCACATGTAAATATGGGTTAGATAAGATTAAATATTAATATGTCTAGAATCCCCTATGAAGTTATTTTCAATTACAAAGATTAGTTAATTAAGACTATTTGTTTTAATTGATTCCTCTATATTTTTAAATTTTCACTTCTTCTTAATTTCAAATGTATTTTGTTCGGCTATAAACATATTTTACGTGCATAATATATAAATGCTTAATTAAATACTCTATTTTAATCTTTAAAATATCTTATATTCTCTTAAGTTCTACCCTACACATCTATCAAAGCTAAATTCTGCTAAGAGGTGAAGAATCAACCCTTTTATTATATCATGAAAAATTGAGACTTTGCACGTGTTTAAGCAGTTTAGGATTTTGGTCATCTAAAAAATAAAAAGAAAAAAAAAATTTAGATGCTCTGGCATAATTCCTAACCTAGATTATCTATAGATATACAACAAGATGCACAGAAAACGCTAGAAGCAACAATTGAGTTGGGAATATTTGTGGGGTACACAGATACACCTCACAACTATCGAGTGTACCTTCCATCTCATAGGAAGATATTTTTTCGTAGAGATGTGAAGTTCAATGAAGAGAATACCATGAGATGTTCCATTAAGAGGGAGCTTTGGTTGCATGCATATGAGGATATTTTAGCTCCAAAGGAAGAACCTCAGGATGTTGTGGAGTAGCCACAAGCAGAGGAGCAGAGAGTGGAAACACCCACTCATATAGAGAAATCTAGAGATAGAAGGAAGTGCACCAGAGAGGATGACATATTGATGCATGACGCTAGAGAGAATGTGGGAGCACCCACATTACAACGTAGGTAGAGGAGGTCGCTAGATAGGTACACTGGCTACATGGCTCTGATGCGCGAGAGTGTAGAGGCTGATCCATCTTCATTCGAGGAAGCAACACTACAACCAGTATGGGTTGATTCCATGATAGAGGAATATGATTCCATTATCAGGAACATTTCTTGGAAAATTATCCCATGGCCATAGGAAAAGTTAGTTGTAGGATCCAGGTGGATCTACAAGGTGAAGTAAGCAACATAAGGGAGTGTTGAGAAACGCAAGGCCAGATTTGTGGCCAAGGGGTTCTCTCAGGTGGAGGGAATTGATTACGAGGAGAACTCTTCTCTAGTAGTAAGGTACTCTTCAATCATATCTAGTTTAGCACTTTCAATGCAGATGTGATGGAAGATACATAATATGGATGTGAAGATAACTTTCCTTAACGAAGTGATTGAGGAAGAGGTGTACATAGAGCATCAGGATGAATTTTAGACCTTCGACAGAGAGTTTTATGTGTGCGGACTCAAGCAAGCATTGTATGTATTGAAACAAGCACCCCGTGCTTGGTGCACTAGGATCGAAAACTATTTCACCAAGTTGGGTGTTGGGTGCAGTATTTAAGGATATGTCAGACACCTTTTTCCTTATTTTTGGTCATTTCCCTTCACTAAATCTATGAATCCCTTGACATAATGCTGCTATCCTTGGTTAAAGAATCAATCTTTTCTCTGACTTATTATTATGCCATTTTCTGTTAAATATTGAATGAAACAATGTATTTTTTGGAATGACTAACTAAGGCAATTGTGGAAGAGATATTTTGGATGTTTTTCTTTCAGGTGTTGCTATAATTATTGAAGATCATGGGTGAACAATTGTTGTTGTTACTTGTTGTTACACCCAATGTTTTCTGTTACACCCTAAAGTTTTTGTTACATTACAAAGTTGTTGTTACACTGTGAAGTTGCCGCTACACCACATATCGTCAAAGACTGTGGGCGCTATTTTAAAAGATAGCTGATAAAGATCATAAGAAGTAACCTTAAGAAAATGGCTGAATAAGATCTAAGAAATTACCATTGCAAGAGTGGTGTAATCATAGTAGGTCCTTAATTGAAATCAGTTTGTAACAACTTCTATTTTATTCTATTTCTGTTGATTCAATCAGCATGAGAATCATGAGATTCTCATGACTGATTCGTTCCCTTAATTTGGGGCTTGTAAAAGACTTTATAAAAGGGCCCAGTCTCATGAGAAGGGGACGAAAACATCAGGAAACATACCGACATTTTGATCTTGTGTTCTTCAACTATTTTAATACAACACGCATCTGGTGATGTTTTTGCAATTTGTGTGTTGAACTTTTAAGTAGTTTTGTTCCACATTTGCACGCTATTAGGGAGGAAGGGCCCTTCTCTTTAGCAGGTATCACAGAATTAGTAGGATTATTTATTTTATTTATATATTGGTGTGGATTTCTTATTGTCGTTACATATATTGTGGAACAAGCACACTTATTTTATTTTTTTTAGATTTATTATATGTTGTTACACCAGATTGGTTTGATCTATAATATTCAATTATTGTTGCAATCTATTTAATAATGCATGGAATGCATATTTTCATTATGAAGCTTATGAAGTGTGAATTATTTCTTTTTTGAGTGAGTTTCATTCCTGAGTGTGTGTTTTTTAATTTTTGCAAGTGTGAATTTCATTTATGCAAGAACGCTTTAAAATTCTGTAAGTGTGTTCAACGAAATTTTACTGTTTTACCTAGATGTTCATGTATCGACATAGATAGTGCAAATGCGTTTGAAATAAAATATGTACCCTGGTTGATAATTAATGGTTGTGGTTCATTTTTTTAAAGAGTGATAAAACTGCATATACATTTTGGCACAATTTCCGAGGAAGGCTATTAATGATACAGTCAATGAGTGCTTCTTTTGAAAATTTCTTTTTTTGATAGTGTTTCACTATTTTTATAGGTGCTTGGTAGTAAGACGAGATGTAAGAACCTCTGCATCACTCTAACATACCTAAACGGGATCACCCCTGTAATAATTATGACACTTAGGGTGTACAAATAATTATACATTGAGTCCATGTATAGAATGTATGAGTGGAGAAGACGTAAACCGTAGAAATTATAATAAACCTACAGGTAAAAGGGGTCGACCAAAGAATAAGAAAAACACTAATCAAGGGAGAGTAATATTCATCCAAGAATTGATTTCAAAAGCAGAGAAGGAACAATCAACATCACAAAGGGATGTGAGGAAAATAGGGCCAGAAAAAGCTGCTTCTTCCACATCAAAATTAGGAGTATCTGGTTCCTCTTTTTCGGGACCCCATTCTCCTCAAACTTCTAGTTCTACAAATTTAACTTAGGAGCAACAAGGAGAGACTAGTGGTCAGGGGTTTGTATTAGAAGGACAAGGGGAAACCAATGGGAATTACCAAGAGCTAGAATCATAAGAGCATTCTTTTACTTTCCAATACACAGACTTAGGCAGTGTAGTAAAACAACCAGCCCTAGAACAATCTCAGCAATCATCACAAGAATCCTTATTCATAAAACATTTGTCCGAACAAAATTTAGAAGAAAATTTTCCAGAATTAGAATCAGGAGAAACTTCATTGGGTGAAAAAAACAATACAAACAATGGAACACCTACCACTATTACCACAATTGAATTTCCAATAGGTGATATAAGGGAAGAAGCCCCTATGAAGAATATTCCTCTATTAGTTCTTCCATATTTTCAAGGATGGAATGTAGAAGATCCTGATACTTTTTTGTTTGAGTTTGATGTTATATGAAAGAGTTATGACTACACTTCAAATGATCAGAAGCTAAAACTATTCCCTGCCACTATGAAAGAAGCAACGTTAAGATCGTTTATGGGACTAGGGCTTGTGATTATCCAGACATGGGGATATACGAAGACCACGTTTATGGAAAATACCAGGATTAATGTCAAACCATAAATTTAAAGGAGGAATTGATTATAATAACACATAAGGAAGAATAAATCTTGGAAGATTATGTAGAACGGTTCCAATATAAGCTACAGAGGTCTAAGTATGGTGATTTGGATCTAGAGATCTTGAAAACAATATTTATTCAAGGAATGAGAGATGACTGCCATGAAATACTGAATCCGTTCGGGAAAAGGGATATATCTCAGGAGCCACAAGAAGAAATAATAAATCTTTTATTAAGGTGTTCGTGAGGATCGTCACGAGGAAGAAGCATGGCACAAGATACCTCTACCAGAGTACATAAATACACAAATGGAGGTGTAACAAGAGCTCAGATTGGAAACTTGTTTGAAAATCTCAAGAACAATCTTCTTAGTACCTTATTCGCCCAATTGAAAACAACGCAAGTGAAGAAGGCATAGGATGAAGCTGATAGGGCTTTGGTTGTGTTATGCCAGAAATGTAAAGACAAATATTCCTTGAAGGACTGCAGAGTCAAAAACATTAAATTGTGCAATATTTTAGGGTCCTATAATAATAGGATTCATAATTTTGAATTCACTCTGTAAACCTTGCAATATTGTACATACCTTTGCTTTTTGCAAATGTTTTCCCATATTTGAAAAATGAAAAGAGGGCAAGTCCTAAAAGAAAAATCAAGGGACTAAAAAGAAACAAGATCAAGAAAGGATATTAAGTATGAACCCCACAAAAATAGATAAAAATAAGATCATGAAAGTGTTGCACATTCAAATGCCACTACTATTAGTTTAATTTATGTAAATAAAATTGTGTGCAACTTGTCCAAAATGCCACAATTCATGGTAATCATACAGTTTAATCTTGATTATTCATGCTTTTGAATTTCATGTTAATATTTAGTGAATAAGATCTGGCCAAACCATTTAATCTTGGCAGATCAGTAGTTAGATAGAGAATAAATGAGCTCATCAGTTTAATCTGAGCCATTGGCAGTTATAAAGTTAGAATTAGATTAATTTGATCATTAAAAGAAAATAAAAGGGTCTGACAGCTCAAATGCGCCCAACAAAGGAAATAAAAATGTTAGGATAAAAAAGGGTAGGCAGATTACTTTCACAAGTATTGGAAAGCATTAATCGGTTTGTTTATTATCATTAATATCTTACTAATTTCCCCTTCCTAATTCCAGAAAAACCCTTCCCTCTTCATTTTCCCTTATTCTAACACATTTCCTTTGTATAAACCTATCCCTTTTGATAAAATACCCTTTTCCTTAGCTAAAAACTCATTTCTATTACTAATATCCATTCCTTTTTTACCAACCCCCTTTATATACTATTTAACATATAGTTTATATAGTTTTAAACAACCTCCCGCATTCATACCTATTTACCCCATATTATTTAAACCCATAGTTTAATATATAATCCAAACTTGATTATTATATAAATCGCCTCCACTTTATTATATTCCCAAATCTCGTTATATATATTTAACCCATTTCGCATTTAACCCTCCACCATTATAATACTAACCCACCACTATATTAAACCATCGCAATATGTATTAAATCCATTCGCGTTCCTAATACCCGACCCCAAAACCTCCAAACTCGAAACCCCGACAATCGTCCAATATTAATTGTCAAATCCAACAGCTCCCACACCATTTCGCAATTCCCGACCATCCGATGTTTAAAACCACAAGAAAATGTGAAATGGGTGGTTTTGCCCATCCCTTCCTTTGCCACACGACATCACTTCATCCCATCACACTCCCATCCACGAAACCACTAACCGATCTTCCTCTGTGCGATAAACCACTTTCCCACTGAGCAGTATACCACCAAATTTTCATAAACCCTGCGCCATTACAATGATACCACTGATGTTTGAAGTCAAAAACCCTGTCCACTGTAATAAACCACCATCCACCTATGTTGTGCAATAAGCATAAGCTTTCCAATATAAAATCCGTATTTATGTCCATTCGCTTATCTCCGTGAACTTACAAAAGGAACTAAAAGGCCATTTCCAATGCAGAATAAAAACCTCCAGAGTTTGGACTCAATCCAAAGATTTACCAGTTCCTTTAAGCCATATCGCCTCCCCGCAAAAAACTGTGTTTTAAATTAACAATTGTTTTAATTTTGCAGGTATTAGCATAACAAATGCTTGGGGAAACATTTTTTATACTAGTTACAAACTTGTTTCTTCCATACTCTCGAGATAAGAATTCAAAGGTTTATTCAGCAAAAGATTTTTCAAGTTAGACCAGAGATAGAGCATAATGAGATAATATACAGAGACAGTGATGGTTAAAACATAGATAAAAAATCTACACTAGCAGCAACATTCTCCAGGAAACATTTTGTATTTCACATATGTATTTTAGTAAAAATATTTTTTTTATTAAACACATAGAACAGACAGATAAATAGAAGAGACAAGGTTAAAAAGTAACATAGCATGAAAGGACAATTTACATAGTAAATTGGTTTTAACAGAGTAAAAGAACAATCAAGTTAAGAGTAAACAGGGAAAGCAGTAAAATAAAGAAGAATTCACAGTGACAACAAAGACAACGTTTAAAGATCAAAATAGAGTTAAAAGACAAGTCAGAGGAAGAAGACAGTGTAAGAGACAAGCCAACATGAGATAAACAAACATATAATAACAATCAGAAAATCAAGGACAACTTTCAGTCCGTTGAAAGGTGTCACTACCTTTTAGCATCCAGATATTTTATTTCCTAGAATAAATCCTGATTAGTTAAACATGATATTTTCTGTTATTTTTTGTATAAATAATTCATAATTCGAAGTATTGAGTGTGTGTGGATTTTGGAACATTTCTATAGTTGTATTGATCTGAAACTTGAGGGTTTTTTGTAACATTTTCAAGTCAACAGACTGGACTGAGTAATAAAGGCATTGAATTACAGGATCATGTGTTGGGCCACTTTAGTGAAGTATCTTTCTATTGTTCAAATTTTTATTTCTTAATTATTTCATATACTTGCATGTTTTCCAATTTAAATGTTATAACAGGAATATTATTGGAGAAATTTTTTAAGTACACTCTGTTCTGAACTGTTATTCATTTTGATGTTTTCTTCTGATATCCAGATTAGGGAATTCTTCATTGCTCCTTAGTTTCGATTGACCTCTTTCACTTCCCTCATTATCCGGTTTGAGGAATCCTTAACTGCTCCTTGATCCCAATTGAAACCACTTCACCATCCAGCCTAAAAGATCTGAAATTACTCAGCTACCTTGCCCCGTGAACTCTTCCTTTAGATCTTGATTCAGTCCTGTTTTCTTGACACTTTGACTCCATAGCCCAATGGTAAATAGATAGACTTCTATCCATCTAAATCAGTAAATTCCACCACCAAACCAAACCAAAATCAAAACCCAATCAATCTTACATAACTAGCCTAAAATTAACTAAAAACAACAAAGTTAAATCATAAAGAGAGAGCCCTCTCTGAGCATTAGGAAGGCTAGATTCTGATCTCAAAAGTAGGTTTGTGGTTACCTCGGTGAGTTCTTTCTTTAACCTCGAGAAATTACTGAGTGATAACATATTGGCGACTCCATTGGGGAACACATTTTCTTTAGAAAAATTATACAAGAATCAAATTTGATTTATGATGGTCGATAGTGATCAGACACACAAAGGTTAAAATCATCCACCTGGCGACTCCAAATCAATTTCACAATAAAATCCAAGACTCCACTGGAGAAATGAACCTGTAAGAACATCATGGGAATATAAAGTTTTCAACTTGGATTTTAATCCAAGACATCATGTTCTTTGTCATTAATAATATTTTTCAATGTATATTGTGTTTTAGTAATGACCTTAGACTAATATTTGATTACTTTCCTTTGAAGATTGTAAATATAAATTCTCCTTTCGAGCATCTTTCTGATGAAACTTATTACAATTATTTTCCAATTGATAAGCCTCAAGTAATCAATACTGATCTTACAATTCCTGTACATATTCCTATACCTTGTAAAGTTCCTGATAGATATAAGCCCCTTATTTTACCTCCTATACTCCATGATTTCCCTCCTAATTATTACATCTATCTCCCCAAGTTTGGGAGAAAATGGTAACATCACTGCTGAAAAACATGTTCTAGGTTTTGAGAATTATTTAGACCTATTTGAGATTGATGAAGATAATGTTATTATCAGACTTTTTTCTTTTTCTTTGTAAAGTAAAGTAAAGAGTTGGTTCAAGTCCCTGCCTATGGCAAGCATCTCAATTTTCCAACAGTTTTTCAAGTTTTTGCTTGATAGATGGATAATAAAAGTCGATATTTTTGTGATCATTGAAGAACATAATCAGTTGAAAAGATAGCCAAATGAGACAATACAACAATTTTCTGCCAGATTTAATCAAGTTTATTATTCGATGCCACCAAATATAATACATCCTCCTGATTCAGCTCTCTTACATTATCCAAAAGCATTTGATCCAGAAATAGAATTTCAGCTAAGAGAAAGGAACCCCTCAACACTTGAACATATGAAAAACATTGCAGTAGATGTAGAAGTTAATCTGCTGATTAGAAGAAAAAATTTGAAAGCAGAAGGAGAGAATAACAACATTGCAGAAGTAAAACTCAACATTTTGGTAAATAAAATAGAGAAAATGATATAGAAGATCACCATGAAATATATATTTTTTGTTCAAAATCACCACGACCCATTGATTGCAAGAAATGAAGATGTTGCTGGTCATAAACATTTTCTTGCTTATCACAATTACCATAGATCAGAAAATGGATTTACAGATCAATATGTGGAGGAACAATCTGATGATATAATGTGTATGTTTGATGACATTCCTTCTTTTAATGACTTGCCTAAGTATGATCAATATGATGATAATTATGTTCTCCAAACTCAAGCTAAGTTTATAGAGAAATCATTAGCTAGTTTGTGGGGTGAGGAAATTCAACTTCAACAACTTGAATACAGTGATCAGCCTATACATATCAGCTATGATAGTAAGGAAGAAAGTACAAAAAATTTGGAAATAAGTGAAGGATGTTTGCCTCTTTGTTTGGCTTCATTTCAGTTCATCAAAGCCAACTTTAATGAAATAGAAATCAGCAGTCTTTAAGTATTGTTATGGACAAAAAAGAAGACAAGCAAACTCTTGATCAAGATTCTTCAGTTTCACAATTATAGTTATCAAATTCCATTGAAATACCTGATCAAATGACATAGGAGAGTTTTATACCACTATGTTTTGAATCATTTTAGTTTTTAAAGGAAATATGGTATAATATCTTTAAAGAAAAGGATGAGCAGCCCGAAGACATCTATGAAGTTCCATTGAAACCTATATGCAATAGGTTGTAACAATCCTTCCAAGTTTTTCATGATCCAATAGTTGATATGTTGGATGATGAATGCAATAAAATTTTTTCTCCTTTAACTAACTATGAGCTTCAAAATCAAGATAATAAAGGTTTCATCAGACACACATTTCTATCAGTAGAAATTTCATCACAAAGCTTATTTGAAAATCAACAATTAATTTTTCAGGGAAATAACAATTTAATTTCATGGCATAAATAGCATCCATAACCGATGTACAGTTGCTTGAATCAATTGAACATTTGTGCATATACCTTGGAAGATCCTTTTGTATAGTTTTTAGAGTCAACAAAGGAAATTGCGTATTTCCTTATCTTCACATTTGTTGACAAGTTTCTATTGGGATGCATAACTTCAATTTTGATCACAAACAAGCACATGCAGCA
The DNA here is from genome assembly GCA_034641835.2 of Pinus albicaulis. Taxonomy (NCBI): domain Eukaryota; kingdom Viridiplantae; phylum Streptophyta; class Pinopsida; order Pinales; family Pinaceae; genus Pinus; species Pinus albicaulis. The sequence continues at coordinate 1,387,402,890 of CM076579.1, forward strand.
AAATACATTAATGTATATAATGCTTGAATGGTTGCATTGGCTGTTTCATTTGACCTAACCATCAATTGGACAGTTGATTAGAGTAAGTAGGTAGAATTTCAGTTTGATTAAATTCAGTTTTTAGCAGCAAGTTTATTTTAGTTTTCAGTTTTCAGCAAGTTTTGAAATAATTCATTAAGATTTAAAGCCGAGAAGAAACTAAGATCTTGATGATCTAGTAGTTTGGTTTGAAGATTGTAGCACATTTTAGCATGTATCAGATTTTAGTTTGCAGAAATGGGTGTGATTTCAGTTCAAGATTTACAGACACAGAGATTATACAAAAAATCATGTGTAGGCTTGAGATTGGCCCAATGGATCAGGCTACTAGTCAACGATGTTCTTGACATCTCACAAGGAGATGCCATCCCCATGTGAAGCCACTGCTAGGGTCCTATAATGATAGGATTCATAATTTTGAGTTCTCTGTAAACTTTGCAATATTGTACATACCTTTTATTTCTGCAAATGTTTTCCCATATTTGAAAAATGAAAAGAGGGTAAGTCCTAAAAGAAAAATCAAAGGACTAAAAAGAAACAAGATCAAGAGAGAATATTAAGTATGAACCCCACAAAAATAGATAAAAATAAGATCATGAAAGTGTTGCACATTCAAATGCCACTACTATTAGTTTACTTTATGCAAATAAAATTGTGTGCAACTTGTCCAAAATGCCACAATTCATGGTAATCATACAGTTTAATATTGAATATTCATGCTTTTAAATTTCATGTTAAAAGTTAGTCAATAAGATCTGGCCAAACCATTTAATCTTGGCAGATCAATAGTTAGATAGAGAATAAATGAGCTCATCAGTTTAATCTGAGCCATTGGTAGTTATAAGGTTAGAATTAGATTAATTTGATCATTAAAAGAAAATAAAAGGGTCTGCCAACTCAAATGCGCCCAACAAAGGAAATAGAAATGTTAGGATAAAAAAGGGTAGGTAGATTACTTTCACAAGTAAAAGCATTAATTTGTTTGTTTCTTATCACTAATATCTTACTAATTTCCCCTTCCTAATTCCAGAAAAACCCTTCCCTCTTCATTTTCCCTTATTCTAACACATTTCCTTTGTATAAACCCTATCCCTTTTAATAAAATACCCTATTCCTTAGCTAAAAACTCATTTATATTACTAATATCCATTCCCTTTTTACCAACCCCCTTTATATACTATTTAACATATAGTTTGTATAGTTTTAAATAACCTCCTGCATTCATACCTATTTACCCCATATTATTTTAAACCTGTAGTTTAATATATAATCCAAACCCGATTATTATATAAATCCCCTCCACTTTATTATATTCCCAAATCCCGTTATATATATTTAACCCATTTCACATATAACCCTCCGAAATTATAATACTAACCCCCCACTATATTAAACCATCACAATATGTATTAAATACCTTAACGTTCGTAATACCCGACCCCACCACCTCCAAACGCGAAATCTTGACAACCGTCCAATCTCCATTGTCAGATCTAACGACACCCACACAATTTCGCAATTCCCGACCATCCGATGTTTAAACCATATGAAAATGCGAAATGGGTGGTTTTTCCCATCCCTTCCTTTACCACACGGCATCACTTCATCCCATCACACTCCCATCCATGAAACCAATAATCGCTCTTCCTCTGTGCGATAAACCACTTTCCCATTGAGCAGTATACCACCGAAGTTTCATAAAGCCTACACCATTACGGTGATACCGTTGATGTTTGAAGTCAAAAACCTTGTCCACTGTGATAAAACACCATCCACCTGTGCTGTGCGATAAGCAAAAGCTTTCCAATATAAAATATGTATTTCTGTCCATTCGCTTATCTCCGTGAACTTACAAAAAGAACTAAAAGGCCATTTCCAATGCAGAATCAAAACCTCCAGAGTTTGGACTCAATCCATAGATCTCCCGGTTCCTTTAAGCCATATCACCTCCCTGCAAAAAACTGTGTTTTAAATTAACAATTGTTTTAATTTTTCCAGTAATTAGCAGAAAAAAAAAAGCTTGAGGAAACAGTTTTTATACTAGTTAAAAACCTGTTTCTTCCATACTCTCCAGATAAGAATTCAAAGGTTTATTTAGCAAAATATTTTTCAAGTTAGACCAGAGATAGAGCATAATGAGATAATTTGCAAATACCGTGATGGTTAAAACATAGATAAAAAATTTACACCAACAACAACATTCTCTAGGAAACATTTTGTAATTCACATATGTCTTTTAGTAAAAATATTTTTTATTAAAAACATAGAACATGAAGATAAATAAAAGAGACAAGTTTAAAAAGTAACAGAGCATGAAAGGACAATTTACACAGTAAATTGGTTTTAATAGAGTAAAAGAACAGTCAGGTTAAGAGTAAACAGAGCAAGAAGTGAAATAAAGAAGAATTCATAGTGACAACAAAGACAAATTTTAAAGATCAAAAGCAGAGTTAAAAGACAAGTCAGAGGAAGAAGACAACGTAAGCGACAAGCCAACATGAGATAAACAAACATATAATAACAATCAGAAAATCAGGGACAACTTTAAGTTAGTTGAAAGGTGTCACTACCTTTTAGCATCCGGATATTTGATTTCCTATAATAAATCGTGATTAGTTAAACATGATATTTTGTATTATTTTTTGTATAAATACTTCATAATTCGAAGTATTGAGTGTGTGTGGATTTTTGAACATTTCTATAGTTGTATTGATCTGAAACCTGAGGGTTTATTGTAACATTTTCAAGTCAACATACTGGACTGAGTAATAAAGGAATTGCATTCCAGGATTCATGTGTTGGGCCTCCTCAGTGAAGTATCTTTCTATTGTTCAAATTTTTATTTTCTTAAGTATTTCACATACTTGCATGTTTTCCAATTTAAATGTTATAACAATAATATTATTGGAGAAATTGTTTAAGTACACTCTGTTCTGAACTGTTATTCATTTTGATTTTTTCTTCTGATATCGAGATTAGGGAATTCTTCATTGCTCATTAGTTTCAATTGACCTTTTTCACTTCCCTCATTATCTATTTTGAGGAATCCTTAACTGCTCCTTGATCCCGATCGAAACCACTTCACCATCTAGCCTAAAAGATTTGAAATTACTCAGCTACCTTTCCCTGTGAACTCTTCCTTTAGATCTTGATTCAGTCTTGTTTTCTTGACACTTTGACTCCATAGCCTAGTGGTAAATAGACAGACTTCTATCCATATAAATTAGTAAATTCCACCACCAAACCAAACCAAAATAAAAACCCAATCAATATTACATAACTAGCCTAAAATTAACTAAAAATAACAAAGTTAAATCATAAAGAGAGAGCCCTCTCTGAGCATTATGAAAGCTAGATTCTGATCTCAAAAGTAGGTTTGTGGTTACCTCGGTGAGTTATTTCTTTAATATTGAGAAATTATTTAGTGATAACACAATATTTGTGACCTAGAGCACTCTACAGGTCATTTCCCAGAGCTCCCAAGACTGAAGGCATTACTCAAAGATTCAGGTGACGAAGTTCAGTCTTCTTACTTCATCGAATTTAAGAAACCTTGGCAACCATGACCGCCATGTATGTACTGTCGGGGAAAAATAATTTCCCATCATTTAATTTGTCAACCCAGGGGTTTTTTAAACTTGTGAAGCATGCGTGCAGTGTATGTGCTAGAAATTGTCTTTCAGTTTAGATTAATCTAACTTCAAAATAATGAAAACCAATTCATGTAATATATAAAATCAAATAATGAAAATGAAATTCAAATAACCTATGAAATCAAGTAACGAAAAGAAAGAAAACAAATTCAAAAGAAAATATAGTGCGTGTAATCACACTTGCATGAATTGAAATTTTAATCTAAGAAAGAATTTCAAAGCATGTAAAGGAAAACTCAATTATTGCATAGGTTAGACACTCGAGCACCCAATTTGGAAGTATGAAAAGTCACCTTCTTGGCCTGATCTTTAGGAGAATTCAATTATGCACATAACTGAGGATCTAAATTTAGGAAAGCAGTTTAAAGACATGTAAAGGAAACTCAATTATTGCATAGGTTAAATACTCGAGCATGCAATTTGGAAGTATGACAGATTCACCCTCTTGACACGATCTTTAGGAGCATTCAATTATACATTTAACTGATGATCTGAATCTAAGAAAGCAGCTTAAAGGTATGTAAAGGAAAACTCAAATATTGCATATGTTAAATACTCGAGCATGCAATTTGGAAGTATGACAGAGTCACCCTCTTGAAATGATCTTTAGGAGCATTCAATTATACATTTAACTAAGGATTTGAATCTAGGAAAGCAATATAAAAGCATGTAAAGAAAACTCAACTACTGTATGACCGAATGCTCAGATCTGATCCAATTGGATAACGACAGTTGCCACCCTCTTGAGATGCCTTAAGGAGCACAAGATTATATAGCTAATTGGAAATTAATCTAAGAAGGCAAATCAATCTTAATCTATGAAAGAAAGTAAATATTAAATCCACACATTGTAGATGGCCGATCCAAAAGTATGAGATATGGTAAATCAAGATGCTCCATATGTAAGCAAAACCAAGTAAAAATGAAAGAACATTCATGAGTAAGGTGCCACAATCTAATTCTTTATTCAAAGCTTGAGCATAACTCTAATTTTACACATTAAATGATAGGAGAAATCTTCCCCTATTTATACAAAATATGAGAAGCTATCTCATTAATGAGAGTCCATGAATCTCTCCCTATATCTCTAGCACATGTCTTCTTGGAGTTACAATACAGATAGGAAATGAGACACATATCCTTATGATCCCATGAACTTCTCCATCCAAATTCGAATTTGGCCTTAGGAGGCCACATAAGGGTCTTCTAGAAGCTTCTTTTTGACCTACAGATGGCCACAATCTCATTCCGCTTGTTAGGTATAAGTATATGCATATTATTTTCTAATTTTTAGCCACAAATTCACTTAAAAATACTAGGAATTAATAAAGTTTGGAAAAACATAAATGTAACCCAATAGCGGTAATGGTAAGGTAAATGTAATGAAATGGAGGTGGAGTGAAGGTGATAATAAGGAAATATAAGTGAAAACGTAATGGAATTAAATGAAAATTTGAAGGCCAAACATACCCCCAAACTAAAGCTATTGCGTGTCCTCATGCAATCTATTACATTAATTCTTTTTGATCCTTTGAGCTTTGGCTTAACTTTGCATGATATCATTTGATAATTTCATACTTCTGCAAAGTCTTTTAGTTGAATTGCAACATGGTTGGTTCTTGTGTTTCAACCATATTTTGTTGTTACATTCAATTTGATATTTGAACTTTGCATAATGATAATTTGTTGCAAATTATATTTCTATTGGATTGCATCATGGTTGGTTCTTGTGTGACAACCATGATTGTGTCTGTATCCAATTATCTTTTAAGTACTTTTGAAAAGCCATTATATGCTCATAATAATAATGTAATTGTTAATATCTTTTGAAAGTATGTGGGCTTTTGAATGTGGAAAAATATGAATATGAATGCACCCCCCCCCTCAACTGATGGTATTGGCAATTTTATGAAATGAGGAAAAGAAGTGTTTTTTCCAAAAAATATCATTCTATCTTTTCAAGGAATTCTATGGTAAAAAGTTAGAAAATGACATACCTTAACTTACCCTTTGGAAATGGATGAGTTGCTTGTGTGGTGGTTGAAAAATTCTGATCATAATATTCTTCAAGTGGTCGTACAAGTTATGGATAAAAGAGTCAAGATGACTTTTTATTGCTTCTACTAAAACTGTTGAATCTGCCGCAGAATGATGCTAATTCTGCAACTGTCATATGATTATGTAGCTGCCATCTAATTCTATAGCTGCCATTTGATTCTACAGCTGTCATCTGATTCTGCAACTGTCATATGATTCTGCAGCTGCCATCTGATTTTGCAACTGTCATCTGATTCTGCTGCTACAAAATGGTGTTGATCTTGTTGTAGCTGCATATCTTCTTCATTGGCTCCAAAATGCTGAAAATGATAGTCTTCATGTCTTCAAAACTCATTGGCATAATTCCTGCTATGTGAATAGATGTTCTGATGTCAAACATAGTAGGATATTGTTGACTTAGTGGCCATTAATGGATGCCACTAGTCAACACAAGAACTCTCACCATTGATGACAATGAGAGTCAAAATGCCCAAACACATCTTGCTAGGTATGAATAATTTTTTTGTTCTCGAGTACCTATATGATCTGAAAATGGGCTGGATAACTTGTTATGCTTTTCAAGAACCTCCCACTTAGTTAAACACATAAAAGATCTAGCTTGTACTTGACTTTTCTGGAAATTTATACTTGAAATAGGTGTATGTTTTTTAACTGTTTAAGTTCTTTAAGTCCATTTTATTTTGCTGAAATTAAACATGTGCAACAACAATATAATGCAACAAATAAACATCAACACATAACAACAAATTTAATCTAGGAGTTCACCCGAATATCGTGGGCTACGTCTCCTTGAGCTCTTGTCATCTTGAATTGGCTCTTTGGGATTATAGAAAAATCTCTTTTACAAGTTCCACACTTAACTCCAATGGTAACTGAACCAAACCAATGGGTTTATAATACCATTATACCCTTTTCATGGCTATCATCACTCTGAAAACAAATCTAGGCTTCTTTAGACTTGATTCCTTCTATTGGTGCTCTTAAGGTACACTGAGCTTCTCTATGGCACTAACTCCTTCAAAATTATTTTTATGTCCCTGAAACCTCACCTACTGTCTCCAAGACACATCAGACACCAATAATAGACTAATTTTTTGCTCCAAAAGAGCATTGGCTCCCCAATCTAGGCCTCCTTCCATATTTGACCCTAGGCTACCCATAACTTCCCTGTAGCTTCTTGAGATATAGAAGTCTTCAAGTTACTCTGAAAATCCCTTCAATGGATTCAAAATGTCAAATATAGTCAGAATATATTATTCACTTGCACAAAATGGCCTTTGGCTGCTTTAGTTTCGCCTCTAACACTTGTCGACACCCCTGGCTCTAGTGACACTGAAATATTCTCTAATGGGTTCTCGACCTCTATAAGCCCTCAAAAGCTTCTGTAAACCCCTCCAATGGATTAAAAAGTATCAAAATAGTAATAAATGACTATTGGTTTGCTGCATAAGGTCTCTAGCTGCCCTAGCTAGGCCTCGAACTGCTGCTAGCACTTGCTGGCCCTCGTGGCCCTTGGGACTTCAATGAAGCATCTCAGCCTTAAAAATTCATCGACGGGCTCTAAAAACCACACCATTAGTTCCATAATGTTTGAAACATCGAAAATTGAATATTGGATTCCTAAAAAAGGCCTCTAGCTGCCCTGGCTAGGCCTCAAACTGTTGTTGGCCCATGGTGGCCCTAGTGGCCCCTAGAACTTCTCTGAAGAAAAAACCTGCTCAAAATTCCTCTGATGGCTCTAAAACCCTCACCATTGAGTCTGGAATTTTTGAGATAGTCGAAATTGACTATTTGCACTCTAAAATTGGTCGAATCTAGTTCAAGATAGAGCCTGAACTCATTTTTCCCAATGACCCCTAAAGATCCTCCACCAAATGTGGAGAAATTGGACTTAACTCCAGTTAAATTTGGAATTATGCCAAAATTGGTGCGCCTGCCCCAAATCTTCTGCCAGCCTGACCATGGCAATAAATGTTACCGCTGGAAATCCTGGGTACATGTGCTAGAACCTTAACCGCGCATTTAACGCCAAGCAGAACCGTCGGGCGGAGGTTACGGTTGGGGTTAACAAACCGCTCCATGTGTTCGCATATCCCTAACACTGAAAGTTGCGGATAGTGGTTGGGCTTAATCCATCAGTTTTTGGGTCAAATCCATATGGGAGGGGCTGGCCCCTCCACTCCCCCAACGCGGAAAATATTAAACCTTAAATCAAACCGTGAGCCATATATGGTTAAGTCTCAACGGTAGCACATACGGTATGTGTGCGGGCCTGTGAGAAAGAGGTCCAGGGTTCAAACCCTAGCCATGCCCACAAATTTTTCTACACGGTCCCGGGGACACATGGTGGCCTCAGGGCTAGCCACGTGTCGCTTTGTAATTGGCTAAAAATAAAAAAGTCAACCCACTGCCGAATTACAATCCGCCACTTGGCATGACCTGATTGGTCAGAATGGAATATTTCATGGAATATTTCCAAGAATATTTTGGGAATATTCTAGGAATATTCTCTTTTTAATTTTCCCAAAATTCCAATCAAACCTGGTCAAAGTCCAAAAATTACAGTTTACTGGACTTTTCAAACTACGATAACTTCTTCATACGGTATCGGTTTTTCGAACCGTTCATGGCACCAGAATCAGGAAGACGAGATATATCCAGTCACTTAGGTTTAGAACACTTCCAAACACTTTGAATTTTGAGCTATCACTTAGGTCCATGATCTAGTTCTGATCACATCTTCCCATTGGGAATATTTTGGACCCAAAAGACTGATATACTGATCTGTACAATAAATGAGAGTACAACACCATCTTATTATCAACTTCCATACACTTTCCTTGCATGGCTTAGTGCCTTTTGAACCACAAATCAAAGGTAGTTGACACTTCCCTTCCTGGATGTGCTTGTCCTCCTGTTAAGAACAGTCTTCCTTGAACTCATCCAGAAATTTTTGGCGAGAAATTTACAGAAGGTAGCTGAACGTCGCTTCCTTGATCATCGATCCAAGGTGGCTCAAAAAAACATGATATTACAACAGAAAACATGCATACATAACTGAAATTTACATATGTACAAATGAGTGTATGTCTTACTGTGTTAAGAAGTCAAACCACTTCTTACGAAGCCACTTCCATGCCGACTTTTGCTGCTGAAAATCTTCTTCATGTGAAACATATGTTCTCACATCAATGATGGAATCCTTGGTTCCACTTTCGCCTGTCTTTCTATCCTCTTGCTTCATGTGCTTGGGACGATTAGTTGGATGTAATGTCCAACAATATGCAACAAAATGTCCCCTCTTCTGGCAATGTGTGCAAGTCTTATGCACCTTCTTTGTAAGTTGTCGTTGCCTCAACTATTTCCTACATGCCTTCATCCTCTTCCAACATCTTGAAACATCATGGTTACACAGACCACAATATGCACAACAACCCTTTCTTCCATTCAAGCATGCAGAATTGTCATGACTTGCAAAAACATAATCAACTTGACTATGGGAAGAATTATACCTCATATGCTGCTTTGCATGTCCATCCTTTTTACCTCCATGAGGAGATGAACTTGTAGAGGTTCCAACTTTCTTTTGCAGACCAACATCAGTGTTCATGTCTTTAAAATTGTCCGAAATCTCATGCTCGCCATAGGCTACATGTCTATAATTCTCTTGCTGCAACATAGGCTTCCAAAAATGGAAATCAACTTGGAAACAAACTTGACATGTTTGTGATTTAGAACTTGCGACAAAAGTTATGTTTGAAGTTGTCTCACATGTCTTCATGGCATTAGAGTTTTCACCATAAGATTGAACATAACCAAGACCAAAATTCTTAGGTCATTCCTCAACCAAAATAGGATCAATCATGCCTTGTGCATGTTTTCCTAAACCCTTGCCTTCTTAAACCATTTTAAATATTAACTTGGACCCTATACCTCTAGTGTGCTTTTCAAATGAACCAACACATCTATATGAAGAGTAAACTGAAGACAAATTTGAGTGAATTACCTCTGCTTCACGCATGTTCTTGGTTAAGGCCTCTTCGGCTTGATGAAGATACATCTCCATCTCATGCATTCTTTTGAAGAATTTCTTCCTTCTCTTGCTTCATAGAAAACAATTGCTCACGAAGTCCAGTGCTTTCTCTTCTATCTTTAAACAAAATCTGCACCATGTCCTTCAAGATGTAGAAGTCTCGCTTCATGTCTTCATTGAAGAATATTGTGAAGGAGGATGATTTTGAAACCTTACTTGATGAAGTTTTCATTATGAAAATGAACAAAAGAATCTTCAACAAAATTCATAAAGCTTTCAAAAAATATTGACAAAAATTCTAAACAAAATGGCTGTAGAGTCAAGCTCTTTTTCAAGCAGCATTTTGCAAACAAACCCTTTTGTGCTTCAAGGGTTGCCTTGAGGTCCTTTGGGTAAGGAAGTTTCTTTCAGCCCTTCTTCCTTCTTGTCCTCTCTTAGACTTAGCTATCAGTAGCTTAGCCTTCACCTCTAGCAAACTCACACAACAGTCAGTTTGCAAACAGTCAAATCCTTTGCACTGTTTAAACACCTTTCAAGTCAAACAAGCAAGCTATTTCTCTGTCAATCAAGTAACCAAGTACTCTGATACCAACTTGATCTGAAAATGGGCTGGATAACTTTTTATGCTTTTCAAGAACCTCCCAGTCAGTAAAACAAATAAAATATCTAGCTTGTACTTGACATTTGCAGAAATTTATACTTGAAATGGGTGTATGTTTTTTAACTGTTTAAGTGCTTGAAGTCCATTTTTTTTTGCTAAAATTAAATTTTTGAAACAAAAATATAATGCAGAAAATAAAAATCAACACATAACAACAAATTTAATCTAGGAGTTCACCCAAATATCGTGGCCTCCGTCTCCTTGAGCTCTTGTCATCTTGACTTGGATCTTTGGGATTATGGAAAAATTTATTTTACAAGTTCCACACTTAACTCCAATGGTTAACTGAACTGAACCAATGGGTTTAGAATACCATTATACCCTTGTCATGGCTGTCATTACTCTTAAAACATATCTAGGCTTACTTAGACTTGATTCCTTCTGTAGGTGCTCTTGAGCTACACTGAGCTTCTTTATGGAACTAACTCCTTCAGAATTATTTTTCTGTCCCTGAAACCTCACCTAGTATCTCCAACACACATCAAAAACCAATAATAGACTGATTGTTTGCACCAAAAGAGCACTGGGTCCCCAATCTAGGCCTCCTTCCATAGTTGACCCTCGGCTGCCCAAAACTTCCATGTAGCTTCTTGAGCTCTAGAAGTCTTCAAATGACTGAAAATCCCTTCAATGGATTCATAATTTCAAAGATAGTTAGAATAGACTATTCACTTGCAGAAAATGGCCTCCGGCTACTCCGGTTTTGCATCCAACACCTGTTGGCACCCCTTGGCTCTACGGACACTGAAAACTTCTCTTATGGATTATTGACCTATATAAGTCCTCAAAATATTCTAAAATCCCCTCAATGGATTCATAAGTATCAAAACAATTAGAAATGACTATTGGTTTGCTACATAAGGTCTCTCGCTGCCCTGCCTAGGCACCGAACTGTTGCTGGCACTTGCTGGACCTAGTGGCCCTTGGAACTTCACTGAAGAATCTTGGTTGTCAAAAGTCCTCTAAAGGCTCTGAAAACCACACCATTAGTTCCATAATGTTTGAAACATCCAAAATTGACTATTGGATTCCTGAAAAAGGCCTCTAGTTACCCTAGCTAGGCCTCAAACTGTTGTTGGCCCATGGTGGCCCTAGTGGCCCCTAGAACTTCTCCGAAGAAAAAAACTACTCAAAAGTCCTTTGATGGATCTGCAACCCTCACCAATGAGTCTGGAATGTTTGAGATAGTCGAATTTGACTATTGGCATTCTAAAATTGGTCGAATCTATCTCAAGATAGAGGCTGAACTCATTTTGCCCAACGACCCCTAAAAATCCTCCACCAAATGTGGAGAAACTGGACTTAACTCCAGTTAAATTCGGCATTATGCCAAAATTGGCACGCCCGCTCCAAATCTTCCACCAGCCTGACTGTGGCATTAAATGTTACTGCTAGAAATCCTGGGCACATATGCTAAAACCTTAACTGCGCATTTAACGCCAAGCAGAACCGTCGGTCAGAGGTTACAGTTTGGGTTAAGAAACCGCGCCATGTGTCTGCATATCCCTAATTCCAACGTTTGCAGATAGCAGTTGGGATTAAGCCCTCAGTTTTGGGGTCAAAGCCATATGGGAGGGGCTAGCCCCTTCGTTCCCCCAACGCGGAAAATATTAAACCTTAAATCAAACCGTGAGCCATATATGGTTAAGTCTCAATGGTAGCACATACGGTATGGGCACGAGCCTGCACGTAGGAGGTCCAGGGTTCAACCCTCGGCCACACAAAAAATTTTTGCTACACGGTCCCAGGGACACGTGGCGGCCTCAAGGCTAGCCACATGTTTCCCTGTAATTGGCCGAAAATAAAAAAGTCAACCTAATGCAGGAGCATCAAGGGCGTTTTTTTTATTTTGAAAATATGTTAAAAGGGGGTGTGATAATTTGTAATATTTTATTAATTAATTTGAATTAAATAGGAGAAGGTGAGGATTTATGTAAATATCTTTTTATTAATAAAAGGATATGAGGGAATTTAATTAGTTGAAGGATTTTAGGGATAAAGAGCTATCCTTTAGGGATGTTGAGAGATTTAGGAGTTTGTTGAGGAATTGAAGGGATTGAGCAATTAATTAAATGATTTTTTTAAATTTGTATAAATAGGAGGGGGTTTTGTGAGAAAAAGACATTGAGAATAGTGAGAAGAGTAGAGATCTGGTTTGGAACAACCAAGGCTGTAAGCCTTTGGTAAATTGTAAGGGCCATCAATTTGGAATATCAGGCCAAATAAAATTTGTAAGTAATCTTGTTTTGATCTCAGATTATATATATATATACATTTGGTGATTGGTTGTGGAAGTTATAGTTAATTCTGGTTAAATGTTTATATATGAGGAAATGATTGTTGGAAAATCGACCAAAGGAAACCTGTAATGAAAGAAATTGTGAGATGTCCAATCTAAAAGGGATTAATATAACACTTGTTATCTGTGTATGAATGATCGATCTGAATTCGATTAATTGCAAATGAAAAGAGGAGAGCACCAGCGTTTTAATACAAGTCTGCAGTGTCAAGCTTTTGAAATCTTGAGGGGCCGATAGCAGAATTGCTATTCGTTAGTGCGTTGAGAGCGCCCAGTAAATATAAAATCATAAGCTTGTAATCAATCAAAGGGAGTTCGATTTCAAGAACTGTGTGTTCAATTGACAGTGAATGCGTTGATGCAATGAATTGATTGCCGGAATAGTCTTATATAAAAACTGAATTCAATGTGTAGGAGGATCGATATTATCAGAGTTTGGAGGCGCTAACTGGTAAATCGATTAAGTGTTTAATCTGCAGTTTGTAAGGCGCAGGTTTGATTCAATGAGTGGAACAGAGACTCCAATGAAATTCGGTCTACTTTGCAGTGTTTGAGCTTGAGGTTACATCCAGAAGTTTTTATGGCGAAATCGATTGGTGAATTGGAGCGGAATGTTGATAACTGGATGCAGAAGCGGTGAACGTTGCAAGATTATTCTTTGTGGAGGTGCAGAAGACTAGTGGGTCGATTAGTGGAAGTGATTTATGAAAACAACCTGTGAGCAAATGTTGTTGAGCCAGATTCTCTCTTCTCAGGATAGAAATCGAATTGCCAGAATTGTTTCAGTGAAATCTGACAAGGCCAGAATAGTTAAAGATTTCTTGCTGCGTTGTATTAAAAAAAAGACAGTTTTGGCTCGAGGGTAATTTGTCTTATGAAATTGCCAGATGGGAATCCTGATTAACATTTGACTTTCTATGCAGCTTGCAGAGAGAGCGTAGATATATATGTAAACGAAATGATATGATAAAAGTGTTGGACGCAGAACTGGTAAGTACATTCCGGATAACATTCGATTTCAAACAAAGCCTGAAATCGATATGACAGAAGATGAATTGTGAAAACAATTCAGGAGTTGCGGAGGGCGATCTTCAACTTACCCAGAAGTTAATATGAAATTTAGAGATGGATTCGGTCAAGGTATGAACTGAATTTAATGAGAATTGAAATTGAATTCTGGATATTTTGAATATGAAGTAGAATGCTGGGTATTATGGTCAAGTTCGAATCTCACTTGTCCATAGGCGCATTTGTTTGATTAAAGTTTGATTGTGAATGAAATTTGAAAAGGCGCATGGGTTTGAATTGAATGATCATATGAATGATGGTCTGAAAGTGTGCAAACATGGAGCTATACTTTTGTATAAAGTTTTATATGAATATTTGAGTTGGGCTTCATAATAGAATCTTGAATGAGTTCCATTATGATAATAATGAGGACTGTGGCAAATTGAAGGGCGCAATTTAGTTGGTTGACTTCCAAATTGGGGTTTAAATAACTTTGTTAAATTGTTATGATAACTCAAGGGCGCATTTAACTGAATCCAACACATGCAGGAAGAATTTGTGATGGTGTATAAACACATGAGGAATGTTGGTGATAAAATAAAAGAGGGACTTAAGGCATAGTTCTGGTGTTATGAAGAATCTAAAATCTGATTGATAAATAATTTGATGTTTGAGAAATAATTTTTGTGGAAGGGTTTTATAACCATAAATATGAGAGAAAGCTTCTGCATGTTGAAATGGGAGAAAGATGAATTTGCCAATGATTGATGTTTTAATTTGGGAATTTGCTGAGTATGCATTCTTTGAAGCATGGTTAAATGATGATCCTGGGTATGGCAAGCTCTAGGCTTGCGTCACAACCCACTACCAAATTACAATCCACCACTTGGCATGACCTAATTGGTCAAAATGGAATATTTTGGGGAATATATTGAGGAATATTTTAGGAATATCCCTGGAATATTTTCTTTTTAATTTTCCCAAAATTCCAGTCAAAACTGGTCAAAGTCCAAAAATTGCAGTTTACTGGACTTTTCAAACTGCTATAACGTCTTCATACGGTGTCGGTTTTTCGAACCGTTCACGGTGCTAGAATTAAGAAGATGGGATCTATCCGGTCGCTTAGGTTCAATACACTTCCAAACAATTTGAATTTTGAGCTATCACTTAGGTCCATGATCCAGTTCTGATCACTAGAAGATCTGATGAGCAAGGGACATTAATGTATTCCCATTGTTCGTCGACAAGAAGACTTGACCTTAAGGCATGTAAGCCTCAAGGTGATTTTACAAGGATTTTAGACTCAAAGGACTATGGACTCAATAATTTTCATTGAAGCAAGGTTTATTTGTGAAATGAAAAGGATAAGAGAAGGAAAATGGCAATGGAAGATGACAATGGAAAATGGAAATAAGCAATAAGAATGTAAGTGAGCTTCTTGCTTTTATTTGTGGGTTAAGAGTAGACAAAAAGTACTGGAAAGTGTATGTGAATAAATGAAAATGAACAACTAACTCTTGCTGGGAAAATAACTGTGGCTTGCTTTGAATTGCTTGATTGGATTTATAATTCAAAAGGGAGGAAAGGTAATGGTCTTGATGGATATGGACATGGACTTGTTCTTATGTTTCTCATGAAATTGGTCCTTTGAAGACCAATTGAGCGCGCAATTGGTTTCATTCAGTGATCATTCGATCATCCCAAACCTGCAAAAAACTTGACATAAATAACATAAGTGTGTTAAAAAAGAAATGGCCAATTCCTCTCTAATTCTTACGCAAAAATTTGAATGTCAAATGAAACAGATTAAGGAAAATCAAAAGTGTTATATTCAATCCAATTCATGATATTGATAACAATCCATTTTTAAGAAATAATAATGAAAAATAAATCAACTCCCTGTTATCGGATGACTTCATGCAATGTGCTCAGCAAAACGATTGGCATCACAAAGATTCGCTATGTCCTGCAAGTTAAAGCTTCATAGAAAAATACACAAGAATAATATTATAATTTTTAATGCCAGTTCAGAAATCATCCAAATAATCTTCCAATTGTTCTGCAAGTCATTGTCAAATTGAATCATCATTTGTGTTGCAAAATTTTTATTTATTTATTATTATTATTATTATTTAAAACAAAAACATTTTGATAAATTATACAAGTAAGTCCCATCACCAAAGTCCAAAAAGAAAAAAAACAAGTGCCATTTGCTTGCTTCTTATGGAGCAGAAATATGTTATGGATCTGCTTGTGCGTTGCCTGTGCCTACTTCTGTTCTTACACAACCATATAAGAAGCTCTGATTTGATAGCCCACAATTGGGCAAAAGCAGAACAATGTTTTATTCAAACTACTATGTAATCTCAATACATTGAAAACTACTATCTAATCTCACTCCGTTGAAAAAAACCTCACACAAATGGGTTAAGGTACTCATCAACAGTGGTGTAAAGTGGCGAGTTGGCAGGGATCTTCAACGTTTTCTGCAGATTTCAAGATTAAAAAATACCCAATTAAATCGAAAAAAATATAATGATGCAATCGATATATGATCTATTATGTTGGAAAAACACCAAGTGGAATTGAGCATGTGAAATTTTCCGCAACGTTCTCAACTGTTTTTCTATGCATTAAAAAGACGTTTTCCTCACGCAATCTGCAAAACGGAGCTACGAAGAACCCTAAATTTATCCAAATCAGTTGTGAATTCTAGAAAATCGCCCATGGATTACCTAATTTCCCCCATTCCCGAAAAAACCCACATTTTATTTTTTTCTAATTCGCCTCGGTTTGCTCAGAAAATGTGTTTTAAAATCGGGTGTCAAAACAGTTACGATTTCCTGGCAATGTTCTTCTGCTAAAATCAATTTCGGATTTTTTTCTGAATTCTTAAACCCATACTCATGAGTTCCATCATTAACAAGTGAGATGGGATTTTCCTAAACAGAAGTAGCTGAAATGTACTGTATGGTGCATTCTTCACCATCTCGAGCTTCACTGGATGATGCCTGTTGTGGTAAAATTTCTAGAGCTTGTCTCTCACAGAGAATTTTAGATCGATCACCCTCATTACCTGCAATGGAATCTGAATTCTTCTCTTCATCAATAGTTTCTTTAGCAATGTAGTCATGCGATTCATCTTCATCGGTAATTTATTCATCCGATACACCTTCATTGTCTGTCTGAATTAAGAATGGTGTCTGCTGCTTTAGTGAGGAAGACCGGATATGGAAAAGAGAAGGTTCTTTTTTATTGCAGTACATGGGACTTTGCGTTGATTCAATTTTTTTTGAAGGATGATATAGTTGTATGCCCTACATTCAACCCTCCCACTTGAACATTAGAAGCACCAGGGCAAGGGCACAACTACAAGCCATGTTTTTTTTTTTAATGTTCTAGTTTTGTTTAAAAAATTACATATGTTACATTAAAAATATATACATATATATTTTAATTAAAAAAAAAAGTTTATTAATAAAGAAAATGAACTTGACAAGTTTTATTTTGGTTTTAAATTTTTTTATTTTAAATTTTAAAGTTTATTGAAAAATCAAATCAAATTAAATCAAATGATGGAAACAAAAGTTGAGCTGAAGAATTGCATTCTGTAGGTAAATAATTTTTTAGATTTTATGATATACTAACAAAACAAACAAAAAAATTCTGATCCTCCAGGTCACACGAAGTGCAGAAGGAGAGCATACTCGAGATTTTTTTATTTTGTTAGCATAGTCAAGATTTTATCAATTGATTCCTCTGTAAATTTTGCAAAAATAAAATGAAAAGGTTTGATCTCATACCTTAAATTATCGCTCGTGATCTTCGCTTGTGTTCCTTGTTCTCAATCATTTATTTTATTGCAAATATTTCCTACCAAGGGTTAGTAAATGGGCGGTTCTTACTGCACCACAAAACATCAAATTATAAAAACTTATTTTTATTTTTTCAAAAAAAAATTAAAAATTCTAAAATTCTAGCTAAGCTTGGTTTTATTTTTATTTTTCCTATCTATAAAAAAAAACGCTTTTTTATTTATTATTATTATTTTTTATTTTTAAGTATATGAATGCTTCCAATGAATCCATTTACGGATTAGAATCTTTGAAATATTCATATCCAAATTTGAAAAATGTACCTGATTGTTTGTAAGGATATGCGAAATCGACCTGACCTTTCGATTTTCCACAAGGATCTTTTGAAGAATTGATGAATGTTGTGGCGCAATCGCTTTTTGATACCATTCCTCATTGTAGTCTTTGGGCTACATTCTAGATCCTCTGTCCATAAATGGTTAGTAAAAACTAAAAAAAATAAAATACAATCTAGACTGAAAGCTAGTTCCTATGCACTCTTCCCCAGCAACGACACCAAAATGTTGGGGCAAAATAATTGCCTATCATTTAATTTGTCAACCCGGGGATTTCATAAACTTGTGAAGCATGCGTGCACTGTATGTGCTAGAAATTGTCTTTCAGTTTAGATCAATCTAACTACAAAATAACGAAAACCAATTCATCTAATCTATAAAATCAAATAATGAAAATGAAATTCAACTAACCTATGAAATCAAGTAACGAAAAGAAAGAAAACAAATTCAAAAGAAAATATAGAGCGTGCAATCACACTTGCAGGAATTGAAATTTTAATCTAAGAAAGCATTTCAAAGCATGTAAAGGAAAACTCAATTATTGCATAGGTTAAACACTCAAGCACCCAATTTGGAAGTATGAAAAAACACCTTCTTGGCCTGATCTTTAGGAGCATTCAATTATACACATAACTGAGGATCTGAATCTAGGAAAGCAGTTTAAAGAAATGTAAAGGAAAACTCAATTATTGCATAGGTTAAATACTCGAGCATGCAATTTGGAATTATGACAGAGTCACCCTCTTGACATGATCTTTAGGAGCATTCAATTATACATTTAACTAAGGATCTGAATCTAGGAAAGTAATATAAAAGCATGTAAAGAAAACTCAACTACTGTATGACCGAATGCTCATATCTGATCCAATTGGAGAATAGCAGTTGCCACCCTCTTGAGATGACTTAAGGAGCACAAGATTATATAACTAACTAGAAATTAATCTAAGAAAGCAAATAAATATTAATCTATGAAAGCAAGTAAATATTAATCTATGAAAGCAAGTAAATCTCACACATTGTAGATGGACAATCCAAAAGTATGAGAGATGGTAAATTGAGATGCTCCATATGTAAGCAAAACCAAGTCAAAATGAAAGAACATTCATGAGTAAGGTGCCACAATCTAATTATTTATTCAAAGCTTGAGCATAACTCCAATTTTACACATTAAATAATAGGATAAAGCTTCCCCTATTTATACAAAAGATGAGAAGCTATCTCATTAATGAGAGTCCATGAATCTCTCCCTATATCTCTAGAGTTACAAGCCAAATAGGAAGTGATAAGGCACATGTCTTCTTAGAGTTACAATACAAATAGGAAATGAGACACATATCCTTATGATCCCATGATCTTCTCCATCCAAATTCGAATTTGGCCTTAGGAGGCCACATAAGGGTCTTCTGGAAGCTTCTTTTTGACCTAAACATGGCCACAATCTCATTCCACTTGTTAGGTATAAGTATATGCATATTATTTTCTAAATTTTAACCACAAATTCACTTAAAAATACTAGGAATTAATAAAGTTTGGAAAAACATAAATGTAACCCAATAGTGGTAATGGTAGGGTAAATGTAATGAAATGGAGGTGGAGTGAAGGTGATAATATGGAAATATAAGTGAAAATGTAATGGAAGTAAATGAAAATTTCAAGGCCCAACATGTACCAAGATTTTTATTTTAATTCTTGGAATAACATATATAATACCCAACAATTTCCATGGCAGTATATTACTCCCCCTACTCAATTTCTTTCACCATGGAATCAATGGTCTCCTTCTCCAAATTTTTAGTACCCCCCATCTTAGCCATACTCCTTGCCTTAGAATTGGAGGGGAAACCCTCTTGCGTTACCAATACAACAACAAATGCAATTTACACATCTTGCATGATCTACTGCTATTCCTCCCATATGTCCCCAATTACATGTACAATATAATCCTAACCCAAATAATAAGGCAACCCAGAATTTAGAAGCCTCTACTTCTTTCCAAATCTAGTACATTACCCCTGTTGAATGCAATGAGATCCACCTTTGATCAGGAAAAGTAGTAAATTCAAAAAATTCCCCTGTAATTAGTGAAGATGAATGTGAATCACTCAGAGATGCTCATGTGGATTTCGATGGAAATGCTACAGCAAGAAAAAATGATGTTGATACACCTGTATGATTGATTCAAATAATGCTGACACATCTGTAACAACCAATCCAACTATTGTAGTGACTTAGGACCCTTCATATCTACAAATATTAGTTGAGACTAGGATGATTTCACAACCTGAATCTAATTTTTTTAGGGAGTTAAAGAATATTCACATAAGGATCCCTTTGCTGCAAGCCATTAAGGATGTCCCCATCTATGGGAAAATAGTAAGAGAACTACCTGTAAGGAAACCTAGAAGGAAATACGAGGATTCTATTACCATCCATGTGATGGGAAAATTGTCAGAACTAATTATTGGTCAACCTCTTTTAACTAAATATAATGATCTAGGGAATCCCACAATCACTGTTTATATTGACGAGATGCCCATTCCAAACACACCAATTGATTTAGGGACAAAAATAAATGTAATGACTAAGGAAATATTTACCACTTTAGGTTTTCATAGGCTGAGACAAACACCTACAGTACTAGAACATGAATATAGGTCACATGTTAAACTAGAAGGAATGGTGGAGGATGAATTCATCACTATGGATTCCTGGATATATCCAGTAGACTTTCTCATTTTACAGACGAAATTAAATTTGGGGGGGGGCATCCACTGATATTGGGAAGGCCTTGGTTGGCCACTGCGGATGCATTTATAAGTTGTACGACGGGCTTCATGACAATCTCAGATGGACATGCCACGAAGAACCTCAACCTTTACCCTCCTGCAAAACCAAGTAAGGGTTTGGAAAATCCCGTATGGGATGAATTTGAACGTGAATCAGATTATTCCGAGCCACTCCCCACTCTCGACAAAGCCTAGTATTTCAAAATGAAATAGAGGATGATATTATCAATGGTTTTATCAGTAATTCCATTTTTGTTACCTCTATTGATGATTTGGGGGTAGAAGATACTATAGACGATTTGAGTCTAGAACATAAGAAAACCACCCATAATCTCAAGAGAAACTAAGGTGAAAGAACCAGGTACAAATCTAAATGTTAATCCTATTCTGACTCCCGAATAGAAAAGGATGTTGTTACAACTATTATAGAGACATGAAAAGGCATTTGCATGGGATTACACGAACATGAAAGGCATTCACCCCATCCTGTGTACTCATCACATCTACTTGAAAGAGGATTGAAAACTAGTTAGGCAACCACATTGACGCATGAACCCAACAATTAAATAAAAATTGAAAAAAAAATTAAATGCCAACTTCATTTATCCCATCTTTGACAGAAAAAGGGCATCTCCACTTGTCATTGTTCCTAAAATTAATGACAAGTGGAGGGTTTGTGTAGATTACAGAGAACTTAACAAAGCCACTCAAAATGACCATTTCCCTTTGCTATTTATCTATCAAGTCCTTGATACCTTGTATGGAAAGAAATTATTTTCATTTTTTGATGGGTTTAGCGGTTATAATCAGATACAGATTGCCCCAAAGGACCAAGATAAAACCACCTTTACTTGCCCTTGGGGAAATTTTGCGTACAAATTTCTCCCTTTTGGACTCTGTAATGCATCAACAACCTTCCAGAGGGAAATATTGGAGATATTTTTGAACTTGTTAAATGACTGTTTAGAGGTGTTCATGGGCAACTTTACACCCTATGGTGATGGCTTTGAAGCAACATTAGCTAATATTGAGAAAGTTCTAGAACGATGTGAACAAACTAATGTTTCTTTAAGCACGAAAAAATGACAGATGATGATGAATGAAGGAATTTTTCTTGGGAATTATATCTCTGCTACAGGAATAAAATTAGACCCTGCTAAGATATAAGTAATTCTGAAAATTCCAGTTCCCAAAACATGAAAGGAGGAACATAGTTTTTTTGGGACATGCAGGGTATTACAGGAGGTTTATAGAAATTTTTTCAAAGATTGTATCCCCATTATTTTCTTTGCTTACTAAATATGTGGATTTTTTTTTGGATAGGGAAATGTGGGTTTTCCTTTATAGAGTTAAAGCAGTGTGTATTAGTAGCCCCTATTTTGCGAGGACCGAACTGGAATCTATTGTTTCACATAGCCACAGATGCATTTGATACTGTTGTAGGAGTTGTGTTAGGTCAACTGGAAGATAAGAAGTCGTATGCCATCTACTACATCAACAAGAATCTGACTCCAACAAAGCTAAACTATACAATTACAGAAAAAGAGTTTCTTTCAGTAGTACATGCTATTAATAAATTTAGGCACTACATTATAGGTTATGAAATAGTTTTTCACACTGACCACTTTGCCATTTGTTTTTTAATGAATAAACCAATCACTAATGGTAGGGTTACACATTGGTTGTTGTTGTTAAAAGAGTTTGATATAAAAATTCTAGATAAACCTGAGAAGGATAATGTAGTGGTTGATTTTCTTTCTAGGTTGGCTGTTGATAATAAGTGCATGCATGTTGAAGATTCTTTTCCAGGATATATTTTTTCTATTTCAACTCACTCACCGTATGCATAAATAACCAAGTACCTTGATGCAGGAATATTCCCACAACATTTTTCCTCAAAATAAAAGAAGAAAGTTGTTCAGTAGAGTGCAAGATACTCCTCGATGGAAGGATATCTCTACTACACAGGGCCAGATCATCATATCAGGTGTTGTGTAAGAGAGGATGAGATTTTTGATATCCTCAGAGATTTCCATGAAGAACTGTGTGGGGGAAAATTTGCAGACAAGAGGACATGTCATAAAGTGCTTTCAATATGGTATTATTGGCCTACTATATTTTAGGATGCAAAGAAATTTGTAAAGGGATGTGACAGTTGTCAGAGAATGGGTCAACCACTCCAATCAGATAAAATTCCATTACAGCCTTAAATAGTTTTAGAGCTATTTGAGAAGTGGACCTTAGACTTTGTAGTACCAATTAATCCTTCATATCAACAAAATTCCTACATCCTAGTTTGTATAGATTATGTCACAAAGTGGTTTGAAGCAAAGGCACTAACCAGGGCAAATAAACAGGTTGTTTCAAAATTTTTGTTTGAAGACATTTTTGTTTGCTTTGGAGTACCTTGGGAAATAGTGACAGATGGAGGACCACATTTCACATCTTATTTGATCCAAAGGTTAGTTGAGAAATTCAAGATCTGTCACAAGATTACCTCACCATATCATCCGCTGCAAAATGGTCAAGTGGAAAGAACTAATAAGGTTATTTAAGGAATTATTACCAAGATTGTATCCAATCACTAGAGGAGATGGGTTGATAAAATCCAAGATGCAGTATGGGAATACATAACTACATGGAGAAACACCACTGTATTCTCACCATAAAAATTAGTGTATAGTAAAAGTCCATTATTTCCCATAGAGTTCAAGATAACAACACTCAAAAAAACATTGCAAGTGAACCTGGATTTGACTACATAACAGAAACATCAGTTGAACCAGTTAAATTAATTAGATGAAAAGAGACTGGTTGTTATCCATCAAACAAACATCATCCAACATCAAAGGACTAAGTGGCATGACAAGTTTATAAAAAAGAAGGTATTTCAAAAAGGCGATTGGGATCTACTATATGATTCACAATTAAAAGACTTGAAGGGGAAGCTCTGCACCAGATGTATAGGTCCTTATGAGGTAGATACAATATTTGACAATGGTACCCTGAGATTAACTACTATAGAAAGTGCCAAAGTGTTGTTGCTTTCCAAATGGGCACCGTCTTCAGTTATATCACAAACCCACCTCAAAGGATTCATTTGTCGACATTGTCTCAGGATATGATCTTCAAGTTATGACGGCAGGGGAACATCCTCCCATGTTTCCAAATTTTTAATCTCCATTAAGTGTAACAACTGAAAACCAACTTTTGTTGGTAGCTAATACACCAAAAAAAAAGAGAAAAAAGAGAAGAAAAAATAAAAAATATATATAATAAATTAATCTACCTATTAAAACCTCTTATTGGGGCGTGGGCAGATAATGGTAACAGTTGAAAACCACCTTGTGGCGACTGTTACACATTTGCTTTTTCCTAAAACAACATGTTGTTATACATATTTCATAAATACTATGCTATTACAAGTTTAGTTTTTTTTTTATTGAATTATTTTTAGAAATCCTTTCAAGGGCATAATACCCTTAAAGGCATATATTATTGTAATAAAATCTATGTTGTAAATATTTAACTGTCATAAGGAAATCCATTTTTTGTTACATTTGTAGTAGTTGATTTGATGGCAGACGACTACAACAAGGAAATAGTTACAACAATCCGCGTCAATAATCATAATCATTAGTATTTCACCATCAATATCAATCACATCACCCTCTGGTAAGTCATTCAAAAAGGAATATTTCTTTCTCTTTATTTAGCAGTTATGACAATTAATTTGTCATTCCATTTTGACGGTCGAGGACGACCTTTGCATTTAAGTCGGGAGGGGGGGGGGGGGAGGGAGGTGGTGGTAACGTATCATTACGTGATAATCATTACCACCTTTTTATGATCGATCATTACGTTAGTGTGAGCCATACCCAAGCCAAAATTCCACACCTTTGGATTAATAATGAAATGATAATCCACATTACATGATTTTTTGACTCGATATCCTTGCATATTGCCCTGATATTTGCCCCCACGAAGCTCTGCACCCACATTGCACAAATTTTTAATGAACCATGACAATGAGAAAATAGAAGAAAAGAAAGGATCATCTGTAACAGAAGGATGGGAGGAGCAGCGGTAAGACATGAGCCAAATTCTACAGAGGCTTTAGAGAATTTCCCAGAAGCATATAAAATCTTTAGAGAAGCAGGGTGGCTCAAGTTTTTTAAGCAACTTGGGGGGTCAGATGAAAGGGTTTCTCTAGAATTTGCTCAGAACCTGAACATGAATCAAACAGGGGTAAGAGGTTGAAATCTAGAAGTTACAGAGTGACAACACATCAATCTGAAGGAAAGAGATAGTTTAATGGGAAAATCAATGACCCATCCCTCAAAGTTGAATTTTTTCAGGGTGAAGAGCAATTAGTCAAGAAGGGAAGAGAAATTGACCGCCTTTCCCTTCCACAGCTATGGAATGATGTTTCCTTGTTTATCATTAAATATATTACATGTGAGGGATGCACAACGATAGTTTTTAATTATAATTTTCCACTGTTGAATCATATCCGACACAGAAAGTTGATCAATCTTCCTTCGTGTTCGAAAATTTGAAGCATATGGTTGTCGCGTTAAAGGTTTCCTCACACCCGGAAAGTTGTATCACTAATCATGGACTTATAAAGTTGATTTTAATGGAAGCCCTGGAGTAGCAAGGATGAAGCTGGGAGGATTTTATTAGCAAAAAGAAAAGAAACTCATGTTGGAAACAAGCTAAAGCCTCCACCAATGCTCCAGAAGAGACTGATGTAGCTAAGGAACGAGGGCAGTCCTATGGAATCAGAATCAAGAAAAGGTCGTTGGAGAAACCAACGGGTGGAATAACACCAAAGAAGGGGGTTAAGGTTGGCATTAGACTAGAACCCTCACCACCGTCCAAAAAGAAGTCAAGCAAGCATGAAGACGCAAGGAAGCAGAAAAAATAAGAACAATCCAAGCGAGAAGATACTCCTTTGCTGAGTAAGAGTGAAACCCAAACCATGCTGCTAAAAATTAAAGAATTAGAAGTAGAAAATAAGGAATTGAAGAAGAAATTAGAGGATATAAAAATGGAAACAAGGGTTCCAGGTCTTGATACATTTGTGGAGGTTGTTGATAAGTTGGGAGCATAAACCACGCATGGGCTTGTATGTACATCATGTGCTAAGGGTTTGGTGATAATAGGGTACAAAATTTGTGTTGCAAACACCATCTCGAAAGAAACTCAAACAAAACCATGGGAGGCTAATACAAAAGAACCCGTTGATGATGCTGCTGTTACATAAGAACCAACATATGAAACCAAGCACCCCCTATAATTTAACCTAGAAACCGAAACACAAGAACCTACCAACGATGCTGCTATTACAAAAGAGCCAGCATTTGAGGCAAAGGTTTTTCAAGAAGAAAAAGTAATATTTTCTCCACAAGAAATTATTGATGAAGCTGTTATTACACAATAACTGACAACCAAGGTAGAAAAAATAAAAACATAATATGTTGTTACATCCTCTACTGCTGTTGTACATGAAACAACACAGGACCCTGAAGGAGGGTGGCACTTAGAAAGACTTCTGCTGATATCAAAATTCTAGAATTGGAAACAATTGGCGCTCTCCTTGAAAAAGGGAGTGATTTCTTTATAAGAACATCAAAAGGCCATTCATATCCTTAAGGATCAATTGGCCGAAGAATTGTTGATGAAAGAATGGATAAAGTGGAAAACAAAGGAAGTCGAGAAGGAGAAAGAAGAACATATACACCAACTACAACAAGAGGTCAAGGAAGTAATTGAAGAAAAGGTAAAATGTATGAACTCGCCTTGAACCTTTTAGGGTGTAGGGCACCATCTCCATCTTATCCAATTTTCTTGTGGGAGAAATTTTATATTTTTATGTTGAAAGATATCAATTAGAGCATACCTTAGAAGAGTGAATCCACTTGAAATTTCCTAAATTTATTTCGCTCATGCGATTTTTATGAGTAGAGTTTGTTCTGTGAACTTTTATTGCATAATATTCGATAAGAATGTTAGTTTTCATATGATTGTACACATTTTCTCCTATGTTGGGGATTTTCAGTTACGATTTTTAATGTATTTTATGAGAAACTGAGTTGATTGGAACCTTTCCATGAAGTCATCTGCTATAAATGAAGGAAAGAAAACGCTATGGGTAGGATCAGAACCTGGTATGGCTACTGAGATGATGCATGAATTCCGAAAGTTTCTTAGTAACCCTAGCATGGTGGAGCAATCATCTCTCTATAGGAGGAGAATAGTTGGGTTTTTCCTTAATATTTTTTCATAGCTGAAAATAAAAGCATCAGTTGGATGCCTGAAATGAATGGAATCTTGCAGTGACAGATTACAAGAAAGGGATCCATTTGGGTTCTCCAATTTCGTGATAATTGTTGCTCAAGTTATTGAGTATGCACGAATTATGAAAACAATAGGAGCCTTCTAGATAGGGCTCAAATTCAAGTTTTCTTTGCTTTGGCTTCCATTTGAGGACTACCTGCCCCACTTCCAATTGAACATATATGATGAAGAATCATGGATGCATCAGCTCATGTCTACTCAATGGTATAGGCCAGTGGATGAAGACACTGCTGGCACCTATGATCTTACATAATTACACCAACAACATACCAGCGTTACCATGGATAGGGAACCTGAACATTATGAAGAATCGACATGAGGACATGTAGTGGCTTCAGTTGGGGGGAGATGTTGGGTGCAGTATTTAAGGATATTTCAAACACCTTTTTCCTAATTTTTTGTCATTTCCCTTCACGAATCTATCAATCCCTTGACATAATGCCACTCTCCCTAGTTAAAGAAGCAATATTTTCTCTGACATATTATTATGCCATTTTTTTTATAAATATTGAACAAAACAATGTCTTTTTTTGGAATGACTGATGGGCCTCTAAATTAGACATAAACTAAGGCCCATATAACCTTTCTTAGGCACATATAAGGTATATTAAATCTCTCCTTATACACTTAATAATGTTTTTTATGCTTTAATATGTTCTTATGAAGGTTTAAAGATAATTGCATATTTGTGCCTAATATTATTTATTTTTGAAGGATATTGTAAGAATATTGGACAGATTATGAAGATTTGGAGAAGGAGATAATTTAAGGACTTTATCCCTACTAATGGAGGATCAATATTGAATAATAAATGAACAAAATATCATGAAATAATTGAAAATTTCTGGAATTCCGATGATTGAGAAAATCTAGAAATGTGTTCCCTCTCATTTACTACAAACTCCTAGTGTTGGGAACTAGATCCACTATTTGAGGGATTTTGGAGGGTAAAGATGCGTCCTTTCAAGGAGAATACTTCCTCATAATTTTGTATAAGTAAAAATTCGAATTGGACTCTAGGGGCGTATATTTTTTAGTCTTATTGTGGAGAAAACTTGTTTTCTGGCAACTCCATTTTCTTTTCTTGCACGGATGTACTTGGACTGATTCAATAATGAAGATTGGTGCCATTTTTAGCTTTTGAGGCTTGGTTTCTTCCATAGGAATCTGAGTCCTCCTTGGGCTTAGCAATCCCAGGATACTCAAAGGCCTCTTGTACAATTTATTTATGTTCTTTTCACTTCTTATTTACATGCATCTCTTATTTTTGTTTTGCATATTACTGTATCTAGTATTGTTTCTTTTCTTGCTGTAAGATTGAGTTAAATTATTGAAGTGAGTTATTTTGTAGTTTTTTTACACTTTCAAAAGCATTATTCATCCTTAGAATAACTTTGGAAGGTCATGTTAATCATTAAGCTACTTGGATTTGGTTACTAGTTCACAAATATAAGATTTCTGGAAATGCCTTGCAGCGAAATAGTAGTAATTACTGCTATTTTTTAGAATGGGTTAATGAGATTCATTTTACTTGATTCCACTTGGATTAGGTCCTAATAATGTTAAATTTAATAGAAAAATTTACTCCATTACATTTTCACTTTATTAGGTTAGGCATTTGATAGATTAACTAGTTCACTAGTTCTTGAATTTCCAGATTTTAGAGTACTAATTTTCTGTTATTTTTTAGCACATGTGAATAGGGGTATTTTGGAGTGATTCCACTTGGAACAGAGACCTAATACATCATAATTTCTAAAAAAATTTGTCCCATACAATTTTCATTTGATTTACTTAGTCATTCTGTGAGCTATTTCCAAAATAGATTTTCCTGTAGCAAAAACAGAGTTTCTTGTAACACTCTTGCAGCACATGTAAACTCGACTAGATTTGCTCCCAAAGCTTGGTTTTTATCTCTTAGGCTTGAATCATGACCCCTAGGATCTAAATCCATGATTGAGGAAGAATAAAGACCACTTAAGACATTCATTTTCACAAATTAGATTAGGCCTTTTTATTTGAATTCATGCTCTTAGGATTTCAATTACAAAATGTTGTTCTTTCCTAGGATTAATTTCTTTTCAAAGCAACAATTCCATATCTGCAATTAGTTTAGGATTTGATTTCATGACATTCAATCCATTACATCTGTTATCACCAAAATTGTACCTGATTGGATGTTGATCAGACAACTTCAGTGTAACTATTTCAAACCAATCTTTGGACTAAAGCTTAGCCTCTTCAGTCTGAGAGGGCTCTCTCAAAGGGATTTATGATATTGTTTAATGATATAAGATAGATGGCTAACTCTATTATTTGTGTTTTGGTTCCGGTTGAAAAGATGAATAATTGCTACCATTGGGCTATGGAGTCAGTGATAGGGCTCTCAATAACAAAGGCTTTCCTTATGGAAGCTTAGGCTTGTATATACTTCAATGAAAGAATAACACATTAAGGAAAATCCCAATAACTTGAGGTTCAAAAGAAGTTAGAGCATGTGATCCGCTAGTACATTTGGTCAAAATTCCGACACTTTTGATGAATTGTCGGAATTTCCCCAAATTTTTTCAATTTTTTAAATCCCACCAACAACCGTCACTATAGCGACGTTTAGGGACATCGTCGTTATTGCGACGGTTTGACAGAAGCATCGCTATAGTGATGCTTATGGACATCGTCGGTATTGCGACGGTATTTGGGGCAAACGTCGAAATAGCAACGGTTTGTGAACCTAGCTTGACAAATGTCAGAATAACGACATTTGTAAACCTAACATGACAAAAGACAATGTAACAATGCCTACGATTACATGTCTAACATAGCCGAATGGAGTGGAGCGACTTTCACATTTATTAGCACATATTTGGAGCAAGGGTGGAGTTCACAGCTATTAGCACACAGTAGAAGAGAATGTAACCATGCTCCAATTACATGTAAAAATGCTCGAATGGATATATTCTTAGGATCCTGATGATTGTTTGGTTGCTCTGAGTGTGTAGGCTATATCTTCTCCTCAAAAATCTCTTCTCTTACTTGAATTTCAGGCTTCTATTGGAGGGGAGGATGTTGCAGATCATCCAACGAGTGTGTTTTTGAATGCTGATTTGCAGAATGGGGTTCTTCTTAGAACTGAGGTAGATATGGAAAATGGTGGCCTTTCAGACACCCAGACCAGATTCTTGGGTTTAAGAGCACTAATTTTTTTTTTGCTATAGTGAGAGGCCGTCGGGAAACTCTTTGTTTATCAAGCAGGCCCTGGCTGGGCTATATTCATCAGGGACACTTTCTTTTAACTTCACTCTCTTACGAGACTCTTGAATATGCAACATCATTTTCTTCTGATCAGTGTGCTGAAGGTGTGGTTGCAGTTGCCGGGGACGCGCTTAGGGTTTTTATGATTGAAATATTGGGAGTGTTGTGAAACCAGTTCCAAAAATAGAAGAAAAGAGATATCAATGCCTTATAAATAAGCCACTTCGAGGGGGCAACCTCCAATACATTACATGAATGAAAAATTCTTGGATGATTCAAATTAAAAAACCTCCTTTCTATATATAGGAGTCCATGGGGCCATAATGTAATTTTAGTGGGGCCACAATGTAATCCTAGCCGACCTAACAATAATAATTTAAGGGCACAATAATAACAATATGGGGGTTACAAGGGTACAATAATAAAAATAATGGGGTTACACTAACAACAATAAGGGACTATACTAGTAATATAGGGACCTAACATGCCCCTCTCCTTCAAAAATGTGTTGTCCTCAACGCTTGAGTAGCTTTGGGTGCTTCTGTATAAAATTCTCATCCTCCCATGTAGAATCTCCAGTGGGTAAGTTCTTCCACTTGATGAGATACTCTGAAATTGATCGATTCCGTAGCTGTCGAGTTCTTGTTTCCGTGACTGCTTCAGGTTCCAATATGATTTTTCCTTCCTCATCAAGTTCTGGAAATATTGTTTGAACTGGAAGATTTTCACCTATAACCTTCTTTAAGCACGAAACATGGAAAATTGGATGCACTCGTGAAGAAGTAGGAAGTTCCAATTTGTATGCCATAGTACCAATATTTTGCAACACCTTGTAAGGACCATAGTACTTTGGCAATAATTTATTATCTTTCTTAGCTTGCTTGAGGGAAATTTTTTCGTATGGTTGTATCCGTAAAAATACCCAGTCTCCTACATCAAAAATTCTCTTGCTGCGATGTTGATCTGCTTGTTGTTTCACTCGATTTTGTGCCAAATTTAGGTTGTCCTTTAAGAGTTGGAGAACTTCTTGTTGATGCTCGATGTGATATTCCACTGCTTGAACCTTCGAATTTTCTCCTAAAGATGATGTGATGGATGGTGGATGATATCCATAAAGTGCCATAAATGGGGTAATTTTTGCTGCAGTATGGAAGGAAGTGTTATACCACCATTCAGTGAGAGGTAACCACTTGACCCATTGTGTTTGTTTATCAGATACAAAACAACGAAGATATCCTTCCAAACATTTATTTACTATCTCAGTTTGAACATCGGATTGAGGATGATAAGATGAGCTATGAGCTAATTGAGTACCCAAACAAGAAAATAACTCTGTCCAAAAATTTCCAGTAAAAATGGGATCTCTGTCGCTCACAATAACCCTTGGGTTTCCATGTAGCTTTTGAATTGTGTCTATAAATGTAGTAGCAACTGTACTTGCTTTAAATGGATGAGATAATGCACAAAAGTGTGCATACTTGGTAAGTCTATCAACTACCACCATGATGACACTCTTTCCTTCGGACTTCGGTAAACCTGTGATAAAATCCATTGAAATCTCCTCCCAACGTTGACTTGGAATGGATAAAGGTTGTAGAAGTCCCGGGGTCTTAATTGTCTCCACTTTATTCTGCTGGCAAACCAAACATTCCGCCACAAACTTTTGAATATCAGATTTAAGGCCATCCCAAAAAAATTCTTTCTTCACCCTGTGGAAAGTTTTTAAAAATCCTGAGTGTCCTCCTAAAGGAGAAGTGTGCAATTCCAGAAGAATCTTTTGTTTTAGTTGGGAATTCTTACAAAGATATAAGCGATCTTTGTACCATAAGGAATCATTTTCCAACTAAATGTATCAGATGTACTAGGATCTTGCTGCAACTTTTGAATGAGTGTCCACACTTCTTCATCCTTCTTCCATTCATCTCTTGCTTCAGTTATCCAATCTGGTTGGATAATAGAAATGGCACAAAGCAATGCTTCCACCTCTTCATTCTTTCTTGAGAGTGCATCTGCAACAACATTTAGTTTCCCTTTTTTGTAGATTATTTCAAAGTCATAACCCAACATCTTTGTGACCCATTTTTGCTGCTCTTCTGAAGATAGTCTTTGTTGAAAAAAATGTTTAAGACTATCATGATCAGTTTTTACCTTGAAGTGTCTTCCCATTAGGTAAGTTCTCCATTTCTTTAGTGCATGCAGTATTGCTAACATTTCCTTCTCATAAATAGGTTTCTGTAAATATTTTCCTTTGATTGGACGAATTTCAAAAGCAATGGGTCTTCCTTCTTGCATTAAAACATAACCAATTCCATTTCCAGAGGCATCACATTCCACAATAAAGGTTTTTGTGAAGTCTGGCATAGCTAAGACCGGTGCTAGGTACATTGCCTCTTTAAGATGTTCAAAGGCCTTAGTTGCTTCAGGAGTCCATGAAAATGCATCTTTCTTCAATAATGTTGTTAGAGGTTGATCCAGGTGGATATTGGTGGTCACCCGCCTATTCCACTTGGGGCTCCACCATTTTCTATTTCAGTTTTTTCAGTTTCGGCACAGTTTACTATTTTTAGCAGTTTTTCGGGTCCTAAACTTCTGGAGCCGTTTTGGGGCCCTAAACGACGTTTTTTTGGGAAAAAGGAGAGCAACATGGGTCCATGGACCGATGTTTCTCGTTCCAAATTTGTAGTCCTCAGATATATCTTTCTAACGAGAATTGTAAGTCCCGAAAATCAAACGAGATCGTGACATGCCAAAGTTACGCCTGAGAGGTTGAAACACCAATTTACCCAAAAAAACGGGGCCCATAGTTTTGGCGCTTCATCTCCTAGGGTTAGGTTTCTGGATGTTTAGGGTCCTCCATTGTTTCTCAATAATAAATAGGCCCTCGAGCCTCATTGTAACTCAGTTCAGAGGTAGGTAGCTGCCACATCTCTTCTCAAGGATAGCTACCAGTGCCCTAACTAGTTTTATTTCCATTCTGTCTATAATCAAATTTCAATTCTTTGATATTAATTAAATGAAGTGTTATTTCCACTGCATCTCTGTATTATGGTTATATGTTTATTCTGTTGCGTTCCTGCATAAATCCGGATCAGTGGTATCAGAGCGGTCTACTTTTTCTCGATCCTTCTTTGCATGTCCCCAACAAGGTCGGGGTATAAGGAGCTAAGGCTTGATTTGGTGGAACCTTTGCAAGATCAGCCTCATAAACCTCGACGGACACCCATGGGGGATGAAAAAAAAGATGAGGGAGTAGGAGATCCTATCAAAATATTGCTCGAGGAGGCCCTCAAAAAATGAAGGAACGCGATGATGGATAACTTTGCTCAGATCCTTCAACGACTGCCCACCGACGGTGCATCTGCATCCAGCAGCCACTCTGGAGGTGCGAATCCTTTTAAGGTACAAGTAAATTTTGACATTCCCATATTTTAGGGTCAAATAGACGTAGATGTCATAGATCGATGGTTGATTCTATTAGAAGGATATTTCTCTGTTCATGACTTTTCAGACCGGGAGAAGATTATTTTTGCACTCCTCAAAGCTACCCCCCATGTTAAGGACTAGTGGGAAACCTACTGTGAGAACAAGGACCGAACGGAACCCTCTGTTCTCGTAGTACCAACTTGGAATTATTTCGAGACATCGTCGGAACGTGCCCCTATCCGTGCGGAGCTATGAGGACAATTACATACAATGGACCCTTGTGCGACAACGAAAAGGGATCAAGATGTGCATGGTGACGAATGCATTTTTCCATACCACTTCGCACAAAGTTGGGTATCAAAGATTGAGAGAAACATCTGGTGCTAAAGTATCACAGCTGTCTGCACAAATACATTCAGGAGGAAATGGAGTTCCTTGACATCTCCTCGCTTGGTACGGCATATCAGTATGCTGCCAATATTGAGCAGAAATTCAAGCAGAAGAAGGCGCCCGACCTCCAGACAGGGCTCCTCTGCACGACAACAACAAATGGATAAGGTTGTGGAGGAGTACGGAGACATATTCACCTCACCCATAGGGGTTCCTCTACACTGTCAGGTCAAGCACCCGATTGATCTGACCCCAGGTGCGCCGCTACCTAATGGACCGATCTATCGGCGCTCTGTTCTGGAGAATGATGAAATCAAGAGGCAGATTCAGGAGCTGTTGCAGAAAGGTCACATCAAACCAAGTTCATCGCCCTGTGGGAGCCCGATCGTGTTGGTACAGAAGAAGGATGGGACATGGAGACTCTGTATTGACTATCGGGCGCTGAACAAGATCACTGTTCGGAATAGGTACCCAATCCCACGGATTGATGACCTTCTGGACCAACTCAAAGGTGCAAAATATTTCAGCAAGATCGACCTGAAGTCTGGGTATCACCAGGTACCAATTGAACCCTACGATGTGTGGAAGACTGCCTTCAAAGCCAAGGAAGGCCTTTTCGAATGGCTGGTCATGCCTTTCGGGTTGACGAATGCTCCCGCCACCTTCATGAGGATGATGGATGACATCTTGCGGCCATTCACCAACTCATTTGTAGTGGTGTACTTGGATGACATTCTAATCTTCAGCCAGACTTGGGAAGAGCACCTTCACCACATCTGACAAGTCCTCCAAACACTGCGGCAACACAAGTTGTGTGCCAATTTGGAGAAGTGCACTTTTGGCATGAACCAGGTTCAATATCTGGGATACATTATTGATGAAAGGGGGGTGCATGTGGATCCGGCCAAGATCCAAGTCATTCGGGATTGGCCAGCCCCGACCACTATAACAGAGCTTCGCAGCTTTCTGGGTCTTGCTAATTTCTATCGGAGGTTCGTGTTGGGATTCTCTCATATCACTTGGCCCTTGAGTCAAGTCACCAAGGGAGAAGCGAGAGAAATTTTTTTTTGGTCGGAACCTCAACAGAAGGCGTTCACAGAACTGAAAAACTGCCTCTGTTCTGCCCCAGTGCTCACTTTACCAGACTTGCAACAGCCATTTGAGATCGAGACAGATGCCTCTGACTATGCTATTGGGGCAGTTCTTACTCAACAGGGACATCCAGTGGCATTTCACGGTGAGACATTGTCTGACACAGTTCGCAAGTACCCCACATATGACAAAGAAATGTACTCCATTGTGCAAGCTTGTCGACAATGGAAGCATTACATTTTGGGGAAGGAAACAATCATCCACACAGACCACAGGCCCCTGCAGTTCATACGGACACAAGGGAAGTTGCAGAATGATCGCCATCAGAAGTGGTCTACATATCTGCAACAGTTTCATTTGAACATCAAGTATAAGAAGGGTAGCACCAATCATGTTGCAGACTGCCTCAGCCGACCACCGATCGTGGCGCTCACCATTGTGCTCAACTCTTGTGGGCATGAGACTTCTGATTGGCCGCTTCTCTATGAGAGTGACCCAGAATTCGGCCAAACTTACAAGGCACTCTTGGGGGGTACGCAAGTTCCAAATTTTCACCTCGAAGATGCACTTTTATGTCACATGGGACACCTTTGTGTTCCTTCAAGCGAGCGTGCCAAGATGATATGGGAAGCACACTACAGTCGAGTCGCTGGGCATTTCGGGGTCGAGAAAACAGTAGCAATCCTGCAGAAGTATTTCTATTGGCCGAACCTTTGAAAGGATGTCGAGAAGCACATCAGATCCTGCACTGCTTGTGCCATTGCCAAACCGACCATCAAGAAGCAAGGCCTATATACTCCTCTGCCTACCCCTAGTCGACCTTGGGAATCCATCTCCATGGATTACATGTCGGGCCTGCCTTCTACTAAGCAGGGAAATGACTGTGTTTTTGTGGTCGTCGACAGATTCTCGAAGATGGCCATTATGGCGGCTTGCAAGAAGAATATCACAGCAGAAGCCACTGCTAAACTCTTCTTTGAACGAGTGTGGGTGCACTTTGGGATCCCACAGTCTATCATATCAGATCGGGATAGCAGGTTCCTCGGCACATTTTGGTCCAGCCTCTGGTCGATGTTGGATACCAAGCTCACCAAGTCCACAGCTTTCCATCCCCAAACAGATGGCCAGACAGAGGTCGTCAACGGAATGATTGTACACATTCTGCGCATGTACAATTCAAAGCATCCACGCACATGGGACGAGAGCCTCCCTTATGTACAACATAGTTATAATCGGGCTCTCCACAGTTCAATCGGCCATAGCCCCTTTCGGGTGGGCTTGGGATTCCAGCCACTATGTCCCATTGACGTAGCCATGCCATTTGCAGCTGCTCAGGCCGATTCGGCTCATGTCCAATGTGAAGTTGACAAAGCAAATAGCTTCATCGAGCGCATTCAGCACATCCGCCAATAGTTTCATGACATATTGGATAGATCCAATGCTAAGTACAAGCAACGACATGATCAACATCGGGTGCACAACTTTCGAGGGTGGGCGACAAAGTATGGCTACATTTGCAGAAGGAGCGCCTCACTGGACCCCACCGCAAGCTTCGCCCGCTCCGATACGGGTCGTACACCATCACCAAGGCTGTAGGGAACAATGCCTTCAAGCTCAATATTCCACCATTCCTTGGTCTGCACCCAGTCTTCAATGTGGATCACCTTCGTCCTTACTTCCCACCTCTACTGGACACCTCGGACATTGCAGAACAACTCACACCAATAGAATTAAATCCAGACTGCATGGAACAGGCCACCACAGATTGTATCATGGACATGCAAATCAAGAACACTCGCCAGCAGAAGATCCAACTATATCGGGTTGTCAAAGTGTTGGGCCGTTAATATGCCATTATTATTATCACTTGTGAACGCCTATTCCACCCATTTCTACCATTCTTCATCATGTCATTTATTATAATTTATTATTTAAATCCATTTTATAATGATTTATGCTCTTATGAATGAATATTATTTATTCTCCTTTATTTCTAATAAATTGATGATTATGCATGATTTTATCAATGAAAGTTTAATAAATTGGTTATAACATTATTCACCATTTTTAGCCTCCAAGATAATTTCCAGATTGAAGATTTGATCATTAAAAGTGCCAACTCAGAAATTCGCTGGAATAAGAAGTGACGATTTTGCGGTTGAGATTCTGAGCAAATGAAGCAGAATCTGGAAAATCCGGAACATGGGTTTTGTCCTGAACGGACCCAATTAACTTTAGTGAAGAACGGTTTGCCCAAATTCGTCTTGTACTGAGAGAAATACAGGGTTCTTTGAGCACGATTTTCTGAGATTTGTTGTTGCAGCCGTCCTCCAAATCTCAGCTGCAAAACTAAATTCGCCTTGTTCTTGTTGATCAAATGGTTAGAAGCAAACCAATTTTGTAATATAAATCATGTTATACTTATCTTTATTGTAACTTCTCTCTGATCTCTCTCTATTTAAATGAAAACAGAGATCAGAGATGAGGGAATTTTTGGGATGATTTCAGATGGAAAAATGATGGAGAATTGAGGATTTAGAATTAGAGATTTAGAATTAAGAATTCATGATAGGATAGGAGGAAGAAAGGATTGTTGCATGATGTAATTCTCAAGAATTTGCTGTTGTAATGATTTCATACTTTAATGATTAATACCTGATTCGGGAGTTGTTGTTCATTCTTTTTATCTGAAGTAGCCCAGCAGCATCCGCTGGTGGCTAAGGGCCCAGCCTCTGGTGGAGTACGCTGCTGCTGTATTTTATCTTTCCGATTTCTGCCGTGTGATGGTTTGGTTTCCTTCTCATTTCTTCAAATTGTGTTATTCAGCAATCTTTTGTTTATGAACATTTTGCATAATTGTGAAATCATAATTGGATTGCGTAGTGACAAAATTATTAATCATAACTTGAATTGTCCTGCTCTTAATTCTAATATAATACTGCGCTGTCTGATTAAGATTGTGGTTCATTTAATTGCTGTTTATTTGTAATTGCAATTGTTGTCAATTATGTTACTATTCAATTATAACTGCAATTGTTGTTGCTTCAATAACTGCGATTAATGTTCATGCTGCTGGGTTAAGGTTGCTGATTTAATTACATCTGTAGATTGCTGCGCATTTTTATTTCATTAGCTTTGCTGTTCAGTTTTCCAATAGATTTAGTCATTGTTCCTTTTCCGCAAGGATTTGCTTTTGCCTTTTAAATTTTATTACAACAAGTGTGTTTATTCCATTTCTGTTAGCCGCATTATTGATTTATCATTTTCAATTTATTGCTTTAGTATGGTGTGAGAGATCAACAACTGTAAAGGACATTGGCTATCGCTGCCTAAGTTCTCAGATTGTGGATCTTATTTATGCTTGATTTAATTTATATCAGTTTCCAAAGGGATGAGTTATTGTTACTGGACCCTTGACTGATACATTGCTTATTTTTCCGAATGCATGATTTAAGTCTTAAAGTGCTTTGCTGTAAGTAGATTTTATTTCAAGCTTTCATTTACTTTTGGATTTTAAGCACTATACTGCAAAACATTACTCTTGAGTAAATAGCCGCCTCAGACTGAGTACACTCTTGAAATAAAAAGTTGTCCCTGGGTTGACAATTAATGTGAAGGTAATTAGGAGTTAAAAAGACACCTTTTTATCGCTCCACACTGGCCAACTCCTGCACCAAGGAAAGTGGTTCACCAGGGACCAAGTTCAGCAGAAATTTCCTCATCTCATGGAGGAACTTAACGCAATGGGGACCATTGCTTCCTAAGGGGGGAGGAATGATCCAGGTGGATATTGGTGGTCACTCACCTA
Source organism: Pinus albicaulis (assembly GCA_034641835.2). Taxonomy (NCBI): domain Eukaryota; kingdom Viridiplantae; phylum Streptophyta; class Pinopsida; order Pinales; family Pinaceae; genus Pinus; species Pinus albicaulis. Next base: position 1,387,441,905 of record CM076579.1, read on the forward strand.
TTCCACTTGGGGCTCCACCATTGTCTATTTCAGTTTTTCAGTTTCGGCACAGTTTACTATTTTTAGCAGTTTTTCGGGTCCTAAACTTCCGGAGCCGTTTTGAGGCCCTAAACGACGTTTTTTGGGAAAATGGAGAGCAACATGGGTCCATGGAGCAACCATGTTACTCGTTCCAAATTTGTATCCCCAGGATATTTCCACCCGTGTATGGTGGCCCCCTTTGAGACTCCATATGCCAAAGTTACGTCCCTGGGAAGTTGAAACACCAATTTACCCAAACGGGGCCCATAGTTTTGGCGCTTCATCTCCTAGGTTTAGGTTTTTGGGATGTTGAGGGCTCTCCATTGTTTCTCAATAATAAATAGGCCCTCAAGCCTCATTGTAACTCAGTTCAGAGGTCTGTAGCCACCACATCTCTTTCTCGCAGACAGCCACTGTCACTGTGAACATGGAGGTTTTTATTTTATCTTCACCACAAATTTCATTTTTCAGATACGAATAAATGAAGGCAGCATTCACCGCACTTCGTATTTATGGTTATATGTTTATTCTGCTATGCTCCCCGCATAAATCCGCTTCGAGGTGCCGCTATTCTCCCATAATTTTAATGTCTCTGCTACACTAGTTAACCTCGAGGCAACCTCGTTAACCACTTATGGTTGTGGGACTTTCCATTCCTTAATGTCTTTAATTTTGTTAGGGTCTACCTTAACACCCTTCTTAGGTACAATATGACCCAAATATTCCACCTCTTGTACTCCAAAGAAACATTTGGAGGTTTTTTCATATAATTGTTTCTCCTCCAATAGTTTGAGCACCTTGTCAACATGTTGAATATGATCCTTCCAAGACCTATTGTATATTAGTATTTCATAAAAAAATACTAACACAAATTTTCTAAAGAATGGTTTGAAAATGGAATTCATCAACCCTTGAAATGTAGAATAGGCATAGGCTAAAATGCGAAGAAAAGCTAAAAGTGTACAATTCAAAAAATTCATAATGACACTCATGAGTTCGAAATGCCATTTTCGGAATATCTTCAATCTTCAGCCTAATTTGATGTTGTCCTAAACGAAGATCCAACTTGGTAAAATAAATTGCTTCATGTAATTCATCCAATAATTCATCAATCACAGGAATGGGAAAGTTATCTTTAGTGGTGAGCTTATTTAGCTCCCTATAATCGAGACACATGTGCCATCATCCATCCTTCTTATGTACCAATACTACAGGAGCAAAGAAAGAACTTTGACTAGGTTGAATTATACCTGCCTCTAACATTTCTGCAATCATACATTCAATTTCGCTCTTTTAGACATAAGGATATCTATAAGGCCTGATGTTTGGAGGAAAAATTCCTGGAATCAAATGAATAGCATGATCATGATCACGAATAGGTGGGAGTCCTTTGGGAGTTTCAAAAACCTTGGAATGATTGTGCAAGACTTTTTGGAGATCTGCAGAAATAAATGATTTTGATGTTGGAACTTTTAGTGAGCATAATTGTGCAATTATGCCTCTTTGTTCTTTCTTTAGAAGATTTTTCATGACATTAGATCTTATTATCTTTCTCGGCTTCCCTGCAATACCCCATAATTCGACTTCCTTTCCTTCTGAAAAAAATTTCAAGAAAAGTTCTTAAAAATTAAAAGCTACCGTCCCTAAATATTGTAACCATTCTACTCCTAGTACAACATCAGCACCTCCCATAGGAATGGAAAGCATTGGACTATTCAATACATATTCCCCCATGGTTAGCTTGATATTATGGCATTTTCTAGAGCAAGTTATAGGTCCTCCATTTGCAACCATCACTTGAAATTCTGGTGTTGGGTATAGGAAACAATTCAATTCCTTGGCTACCTTACAAAGAATAAAATTATGGGTACTACCTGAATCAATCAACACTATTACCTTTTTCTTCTTGATATTTCCTTCTATCTTGAGAGTTTGAGGAGTGGTAATTCCTGCCAATGCATTACACGATGTGGCCAGACTCATTTATTCCTCTTCTAGGGTTGGTTCCTGGTGTATATCCTCTTCTTGTTCATTTTCTTCTTCCTCTTCACAATCTATGTAAAATAATTTCTTCTCAGCACACTTATGACCTTTAGTGTATTTTCTATCACAACTGTAGCAAAGCCCTTTTTCTCATTTTTCTTCCAATTGTTATGGTGTCAACCTTGTAGGTTGTTGAAATCTATGAGTAGCAACACTTCCCTCTTTATAGAAGTGATTGTTAGGCTTCTTTGTCGCCATAATTTTACATTCAAGTTTTCTTGCCAACATGAATTCCTTCTCCAATGAATCAGGTTCCAAAACGCGAACTTCATGTTAGATGTTATCCTTTAAAGTACCTATGAAGAGATCAATCCTGTGTTCCTCTGGAATATCAGTTACCCTTATATTCAATTTTTGGAAGTCCTCAATGTGCTCCCCCACTAAACCCTTTTGTTTGAGATTTATCAATTGGCTAAAGAATCTGTTGCTCTTTGTATCCTCATAATGTGCTATCATTTCCTCCATAAAAATTGACCAAGTGATAATTTTTTTACGAGTGCAAAGCCATTGATACCATACAAATGTATTTTGTTCTAAATGTAAAGTTGCAATGCGTACCTTTTGTGTGTTTTTCACATTATTGAGATCAAATTATTGCTCCATCTATAGTATCCATGTTAGAGGATCCTTTCCATCAAACTTCCTCATATCCATTTTTGGAATATGGTGGTTCTTCCCACCAAAATTAGAGTTTATGAAATCACGATTAGAATTTATTTTATTCTCATCATGAGTTTTCTCTACTATATTTTCACCATTAGGAAACATTTGTTGTATCAACTTTGTCAAACCTTCCATGTCTGCTTTTAGATCATTCTTCATGTTCTCCATTTTTTCATCGATCTTAGCTTCCATGTCATCCATCTTAGATTCCATGCCAGCTTCCATGCCATATATCTTAGCTTCCATGCTATTCTTCAAACCATCCATCTTAGATTCCACGCCTTTCTTCAAACCATACATCTTAGTTTCCATGCCTTTCTTCAAAAATTCCATTTCATTTTTTGTTGCTCTTTGCGAGAGCGAAATTTGTTGCACTTGCTCTTGTAAATTTGATATGTCATGTTGCTATTCTTCGTCTTCATGAGTCATAGTAGAGCCTTCTAAAGTATTAATGGGTGTTGAATTCTTTTTAGGGGCCATTTCAGAATCTAATACTGATATATATTCTACAATATGTCCTTGGAATCAATTCAACTTGTTTCTTCAAACAAGACTTATGCAATTCGGAAAAAAAAAATACACACTTTTTACTTGCTTTTGAGGAGCTCTATATTGAAATTGAATTATCTCTGTAATTGTAGATCCTCAATATCTGAAACTCGGCCTTGTAGTATCCCTCTGAAGCTTCTTTCAAATGCCATAGGTCTAACCTAATTTAGATTTTTCAAGGCAAAGTTATGTCCAATCTCCCACAATGACCCAATTATGGACTGGTTCAGTAGAGCGAACTTGTACGACTTTCCACATGTCATTGTTTCCTCCTTTGGCTCTGAAATTTATAGACAAGAAACTAAAGTCAGTGTACTTGTGACCATTTTTTACAGCATTCCAATCCGATGCTCAGAGAGAGAGTTATGAATATTTTCCCACGATAACCTCTTTGAGATGAAATTCGGGAGCCTGAAAAAGACCTAACTTCCACAGATCATATCTCCGAAAATATTATGAACCAAGCTCTAAAATTTTGCAATGATGTTTCTCAGGATTTTGGCTTTGCTCTCTAAAACTTTCAGCTTTTGAAACTTCGTATAAAAAAATTTATAGCACAAATTCCACGATGACCTGTTTAGGTTAAATTCAGGAGCCTACAAAAAGCCCTAACTTCCACAGATCATATATCCGAAAATATTGCGAACCAAGCTTTGAAATTTTGCAACGATGTTCCTTAGGATTTTAGCTTCGCACTCTAAAATTTTCAGCTTTTGAACCTTCGTAGAAAAATAGTTATAGTGAAAATTCCACGATGACCAGTTTGGAGCAGCGAAAACCCTAGAATCCAAAGCTCTGATACCAAATGTTGTGAAACAAGCTCCAAAAATAGAAGAAAAGAGATATCAATGCCTTAGAAATAAGCCACTTCGAGGGGGAAACCTCAAATGCATTACATGTATGAACAATTCTTGGATGATTCAAATTACAAAACCTCCTTTCTATATATAGGAGTCCATGGGGCCATAATGTAATCCTTGTGGGGCCATAATGCAATCGTAGCCGACCTAACAATAATAATTTAAGGGCACAATAATAACAATATGGGGGTTATAGGGGTACAATAATAACAATAAGGGGGTTACACTAACAACAATAAGGGACTATACTAGTAAAATAGGGACCTAACAGGGAGAAACATTCAATCAGACCGTTATGCCTCTTAGATATATGCCGAGAAAGTTCATTTTTTATCCAAAGAAGAAATCATTGATTATTATTGAAAGCGATTAGGGTGCATTCACTGCAGAAGAACGTGAAGCTGTAAAGAAAGAATGCTTAGAAGCTGTTGGTTTAGGGGAGACTAGGAACATGAAAGTAGAACATCAGAATGGTGAGATGAAGAGAAGGAGGATCCTCTTCCTGATGAGTAGTATGGTTATCCAAAAGAAGAGTCAAAGAAGTGGGCATCTTGTGTTAGAGTTCTAGATCCCAAAACTGGTGAAACTACATGCCCCTTGGCACTGCATGATAATGAAGCCGAATTTAGTATTTGCTCTATTACTTTTCATGATAAAGAAATGGGAACACTTGTGGCCATTGGAACTGCAAAGGATTTAGAATTTTTGCCAAAGAGGCATTGTTTAGGAGGTTTTATTCATATTTATAGATCTGTGGATGATGGAAAATCCCTAGAGCTTTTGCATAAAACAACATTTGATGGAGTACCTCCTGGATTATGTCAATTTAAAGGCCGCTTATTAGTTGGAATTGGACAGGTGCTGAGAATATATGACTTGGGAAACAAGAAATTGTTGTGGAAATGTGAGAATAAGCTCTTTCCCAATACGATTGTGTCTATTCACACTTATGGTGATCAGATTTATGTTTGAGATATTCAAGAGGTATGTGTCAAATTTTTCTCTATTATTCCCACATTTTTAATGGGATCTAAGATGCAAGAAGAGAAATGATAATTGTTTTTTTTTCTTGGTTCAAAAAAGAGATTTATATTAGTAGAAGTCTAAAACCAGAAATAGACACAGAATGCCCTATAGCTTCCTAGCTTCTAGTTTAAATTATAATTGCAATATCTCCAACAACCTAATAGCTACTACTAAAGCCAACTACTAGAGGACTGCAAGCCATGTAGTGCCATTAATTATTGATATATGTAATAAAAATACTTGGGTAGAGGATGCCATACATGGCCTTCCTTATACTTCCAGATGTAGATGACATTAAAACCAAAAGTGAAAGATTAGCAACTATGACCTTCCTTTAGGAAATAAGTCCAGTCATAAACAGATTTCAGAGCGTAAGCTTGCAGTTTTCATGAGCCATAGGCCTGTCTCAAGTCTTTGGATCTACCTTCTCCTGCACCATATCTCAAGGAATCTAGACCTTGAGAAATCTACACCATATCTTACTGAGGCATTGTTTCTTTCCTGCTCATGTCCTTAAAGTGCCTCAATATTCATTATGCATGTCCTGAAATGGAAAGAGAAGAGTCCCCCTATCTTTTATCTTATTTGATGAAAAATGATTAGCTTTCAGTCTGGGCAATCCTTGTTTGAATTTTTTTCAAGTTTTGGGTAACCCATGTAATTTGAAAAAACCATTTTTGACAACCCCTATTTATTGTATAATAAGCTTTGGTACTAGGTTTCATCCTCAAAATTTGTTTAGGATATTTACCATGGTGAGTTATGTTGGAGACCAAGTTTGTAATAAAAGCACATTTGGGTTCTTTGAAAAAAATCATAAAGCATAAGAATTGTAGGCATTTTGGGCATGCACCCATGAACCAAATGCAGATTTCACTACTGTTCCTAAAGAATGCACCAGAGCTATGCATAATTAAGGCCTACACTATATTTTTTTATTTATTTTTCTTGTAGTCTGTATGTGACCACACTATGTTTTCTTTGACTATTCAACCAGGTATAATATTGAATATGTTTGAAAATTTCTCATGTTCATTTGTCCCCAGCTTGATACCGGTATAGTATTGAAGATGTTTGACAATTTCCCTTTAGAATAAACATCATGTGCCATAATGGGAGATTGGTGTCACTCAACATTTTTAGTATAAACTCTGTTTTGAACATTAATTTTCAGCCAGACTAGGGAGAAAATATGAGCGATGATGTAACCCCTCCCAAGGGAAATCAATTATCAACATGGCCTCATCAGAAGGTAGCTCAGTTTCAAGGAGATCACGAGAATATGGACAATCGACATACGAGAAATGAAAAGAATACTTATTAGGGTCCACATCTTACTCGAGACTTGAGTTAGAGTTACCGAATGTCGACTATATCACCTAGTAGGAAATATCTATCACACTAAATGAAATTTTGGCCCCATAATACTCTATTTCTGAAGGATTTGGTACCACCCAAGGATTAGGAAATCTAAGGGATCCATTGATAATAGAAGAGATCATGCAAATAGGAGACTCAAGATATGGAGTGGCAAGGGTAGGGTAAATGTACCCATCAATGAATAATCCTTGAACAAACTAATACCAACACTCTCATAGGCACTCATAGAATCATCAACAATCCATGGATAGAAGATACTCATAATCTGCAGTACGAACACCCTTTACTGTCTCAATGTTGCCTTTAGGAGACTCTTAATCATCTGCTATCGCCCCAACAATAGCAGCCTTAACGGGTTTTCCATTCTTGGGGAATGGAGTGAAACCTTTTCTCTTCAATTGAAGCATAAACTCTGCATGTTTCCTGTTGTTCACTATGATTTCTCCATTTACAACTCCCAGGATGAATCTGATTTTATTGTCCAATTTCAGAAAATCAAGCTGAAGGTTGTCCAATTGGACTTTCTTTCTCTTTTCATAGAATTCAAGATGGATATGATAGAAGTCCTCCAAAACTTGCTCAGGGGTCTCATATTTATGATTGATTCCCTTTGAGCCAAAAAGATGCATGTTACTTGTACTGATTGTAGTAGTCAGTTTGAATTTCCTTAAAAGGCCCTCTTGAAGTGAAATCTTCGTATTCTCTTCAGACAATGACACCTCTAAATGGACACTGGTATCAGTATTGTATTCCTTGTAGTCCCTTATGAATGGTTCTTTAATCTTATCATTCCCAGTCATCAATGCTTCCAGAAATTCCTTGTAATCTTGAGTCCACTTGCGAACATGCAACTCTATAATTCTTAATGTTGTCTCATTAATTTCCTCTATGATGCCGCTAATCGTGTAAGACACACAATTATACTTTATAGTTTTTCGTTCAATTGTACCCTTAAAACCCTTATACCAAGGTGCCAAGCCAATGGTGTAATGTCTAGTGCTCTGGGATGTTGAAATGTCCCTTAATCCTAGGCCAATCAATATATCATAATAAAGTGATAAAAAATATCCATATCGTAGTATAGGCTCAGATCATATGCGGATCCATAAGCTTGTATAGTTTATATGAGGATAGTGTTTCCCTAATCTACATTATCTCATATTGGTCTTTTATAAAAAGTACGTTTCAACGTTACTCTAGTGTATACTACAATGTCCATATTCATCATACAGGTTAAGGATAGAGTAATAGCATACAATATTCTACCTAATAAATCATCTTGTATTCCAATAGCTAATGTGGACATAGGTGTAATGTAAGCTCAATACTGAGATATGCTTGTTCCTATTCTAGCTCAATATCATTGAATACGCTCTTTCCAGCTTTGATTAGTGAAAAGAGTTAGATTAGCTTAAGCTAAGTAATGTATTCACCCTTATCTCTCTTCTATTATTCCCATGTATTAGTTACAATGATAACAGTTATATGGAACTAAAAGAATATTGGTATAAGAGACTGTATCGTACCTATGATGCCCATCTTAAGCTTAGTAACTATCACTATATCACCTTAGTTAAGCTAGTAGTAAGCTCTATTGAATCTATAAGCTTATTGATTACACTATGCTATTAGTACTAATGAATCAAGTCCATTGAATCAATGACCAAGGTTTTCTTGATGTAACTACACGTAATGGAATAACACATATTCATATAAACATGATATCCTTAATACAGGTCTTAGATTACAGTGACCAGGAACTTCATATTCAAGCTAAGCTCCTTGTTATGATGTAATGATATTTGTTTCCCTATTCATTTCATACCTTATTAACACTGACCAGAATCATAGTAATAAGTACATAGCCTTACTAGCTCTATGCCAACATGTGTATCTAAACCTTAAGTAGAAACATAGTTTGATTGCTAATGTTTATATAATAGCTGATCTTGTATGATTGGTTAAGCCTAGCATTGATTTGAGTGAACCATTACACAAGCCATAGTGAAAGATCTCTACCTGTATCATGACCATATGAAGTTGATCTCTGTAGCAATCTATGTTTCTCTATTCAACACTCTCTAAGCTATATCTTAACCATATTCAAGCTATTACATAGATCAGTCTAAGCTTAGTAATTGATGTTGATGCTGATCCACCCAGATATTCTCTCCATGATTCATACTCAAGCATGGTATAGAAAGACAATACCCATCCATTTTTATGGGTTGCCTTGAAAATAAGAGTAATGAATTCAACAAGAAATGAAGGAATCTTGAGTAGAGATGGCCAAAAAGAGTGTATGAAGTTGATCAACAATCCTTTTATGTGTGAACCATCATGATCTTGATCTATCATAATCATAAGATGACCATATCTCAGATATTTGACGCTGTCATATTCCTTTCCATGCTGCAGACCAAGGATTTGCTTGATATGTTGAATCTCAGCATTTTCCATTATCTGTTTATGGGTGGCTTCCCTTACATTTGGAAAATTACTTCTGAGGGGAAACACACCATAATGATTTTAACCAACAACATCCAATCCTGCCATCGTAATGGCCTTAGCTGAATCTCCCTCAGCTAAAATCAGAGTGCATTTCTCAGAATTCTTGCTCCCTGCATCATTTTCATCATCAAGCTTGGTGATACCAGTTAACATTTTTCTCTTGGTTCCATCAGTTTTATTAAGATCCTTGCTCTGTTTGAAGTCTGCCCATGATAATATGTTCTCAACGACTCCACATTTAGCAACTTTCTTCAAAAACTCTTGAGAGAGTTCACACTTTGAACCAAAGCTGTTCTGACGAGTTTTCAGTGTCTCCTTGGTTTGGGATTCAAATGTTGGATTATCAATCAAAGAATTGACAAAGATCCATAAGGCCTCCATTCACATATTTTGCTTAGGAATGCTAGCATAAGGCCTCCAAGGTACCAAAATTACCTTCTTTCTATGAGAAAGACAAGTTGATATGCACAACAAATCCAGCAAAATGGTTTGCAGTTTGTTTAAGAAAATAAGATTGAAAGAAATATAGGATATTAGTGCCTTTTCACTCAGCATATAGGTGATGAATAAGGTTTCCCAATTCTAACTCTAGAAGATCCACCTAGTACTTTTTACATGCTCCAAGATAAACTCAAGGGATATTTCACACCAACAGTAATAAGAGTCTCATTAGGTCAATATTTCCATACTGTAGCATGATTTATATTTCTGGGAAAGCTGAAACCAAAACCCTCCCTCTGATTCTCCATGCGTAATCCATTTTCTGATTGCAATGGGATCCTTTGAAAGATGATCTGCCTGAGAATTAAATTCTCTGTGAACGTGCTGAATAGAAACTGATTGAAAAGCTTCCTAGAGTTCCTTAACTTAGTGCTGCTAGTGAGAGAGAACCAGACTATCCAATGTCACATATACTTTAAAACTCTAATTACCACTTTTGAGTATCCAACAACCTGAAGATTCTGAACACCTTTAACCATAGCAAATTTTAATAGGGCCCAAAGGGCTACTTACCTTGCACGAATTTTAGTACCACTACGAGTTCCAATCTTGAGTTAGAATTAATGATCATAACTATAATAAAGGACAATACCAACAACATAATCACCCAACATTTGACATGCACCATAGAAATAACTCCAAGCAATATTAGGATTGAAAGAGGGAACATGCTTAAGGTTGAACCTCGAAGCCCCTACTTTACGCACTTAGTTACACTTTTTATCATCATCTTATTTTCGTAAGTCTTCTCATATTTTTTTGTAATAACATATAAGATATTGGGAAAAATCTTGACATCCTCTAGTAACATTCTAATCTATTGTCAAGTTATTAGCACAAGATAATGTGCATTTATGACCAATCCAAGCTAATTGGAGTTGGGATGAGTTGAAGTTGGTAATTTTTGTTCCTTTTCAAATTGAAGCAAGGGAAGGTTATTTTGGTTTCCATTATCAATGACCATATATGCTAATTTGTGTTTGATTTGACAATTCTATGTACAAAGAGCTTCCTTGTTGCTGGAAAGGCTATCGTTGGGCATTAGCATCAAGTGTGGATCAATGTAGCTAGGATTGTCGACATTAACCTCTAAGTCTCCGACGTCTCAATAATTCTTAGAAAGGAAGTGAACATTGAATTTAGGGTTGGGTTCATTCTTGTTCATTGTTGGTCAAGTTCTTCATAAGGAAGAACAAGTTTAGTATTGTGAAAGAGGCTGAAATCCTTTGTTCCGTGGGTCAAGTTCAGTTTTTCCAAGGGGTTGAGTTATCCACTCAAGAGGTCCATATTCAATCTTACACTCAGTTGGTCAAATTATGTAACCAAGGAAGTATAATAACCAGTCACAAGGGAGCTCAAATTTTGCCTTTGTCTTGTGGGCGTGTTTTTGGAAGGCAGGATTGATATTTTTCTCATTTGCTAAAGTTTGTACCCCCTAAGAGCGACATTGTGTTTAAGGACGAGTTGTTAAAAAAATTTCATTGTTGGCTGTAGCATTATTGTGGGTTGATTTAACCTCTTTTGGATGCTATCATAATATCTGTGTGTGGGTTATGGAGATGCCTTAATTATATGTGTGCATAGGGTGTCATTTAGGAGAAAAGGGAGCCATAAATACTGTTGGGTTTGTACAATGAGTAAGAGTTGGTCGTACTCTAGAAATTAAGCTCATGAGTAAGAGTTGGTCGTACTCTAGGGAATATTTCAAGGTTCATGGCATCAAGACAACATCCTGCATTCTAAAATGCAATGAAACATTTCCAAGGGAAACATAGGTCCCCAAAACTTCAATTCAATATATATCACCAAATATTATTGGCACGGGTATAAGAATTTCATCCCTTATATTAGTGAAATACTTGAATGCCTTCTTTTGCAGTTACCCAAGATATATTTTTAGAAATTCTTCCTTTAGCTATGGATTAGCCATAATTCTAGAGACTTCAAATAATCATTTTTCATCATATCTCATTCAATACAATCATACTCACAATAGTGCAATGCAATACATATCACTGCAGTATAGGGTATATGGCATTACAAACTTTGCAACTTCAGGGCAACATTTCATATCAGAGGAAATGTCCTACATAGGTTACCCATTATTTAGTAAATTGAATGAAATTGATCCATTTCATTGCTTCTTCCAATACCAATATGGCTTGCGTGCTTCAAACCAGTAGTTGCATCTAACACTGCCCAAGCATTGTTGAAGATAATATATCACTTGAGGATTTCATCATTGAAATTGTTGTGTATAAGTAGGTGAAGGGACTCTTTATAAATTATGTCCTTAATGTTTTCTTTAACGAACCCTTCATAACTTCATATAATGCATGTATTTCCAAAACATTGGCATAGTCATTTGATGATACATTTTTGCACAAATGAATTTTTTCCATCAAGGCATACTAAGATCAGCCTTAACAACATGACAGAAAATTTAATGCAAGTCTTAATACATACTTTTTCAATTAGTCCTACATTTGATTCTCATATACTCTACGATATTATTGCTAAAAGAAATTTAATTTCAAACAAAAATTTCAGAGAAAAACAATATATAGCCTTCAATCTAATGTAATCAATCTTCAGTAGACTTTTCAAACTGAAGATACCTTTTCTAACATTGTCACTAATTGAGGCATTTCAGACTACTTTGGATTATGTTCTCAAATTCTTTGGTCTTTATATCTTTCATATGAGGTATTTCAGCCTCACTATAGCAGACCAAATGCCATTGGCTTTTATCCTTCTTTCAGAGTCTCAGACTAGAGCTTCTAAAAACACATACTCAGATAGGAAATATAGAATTTTATTAATAAATAGTGAGCCTTAACTTGAGAAGTAATATTTTTTTTGCAATGGCCATTAGCAATTTCTATTTGGATTTATGAGGCCTCTTAGACTTGATTGAAACAAAATAACAAGAAGAACAATTTGGGATTTCTAGCTCTTAAATCCACTTCAAAATAGTTGGCATTATGTTCTTCGATCTCCAAATCATAACATATCGAAAACCCTTCATCCTAGAAATATTTCCATTGGGCATAACATAGTGATAACAAAAATTATCTCAAAACCATAAAATATAACCAATGTCCATTTTTGTTTCAAAAGGGGACTTCAATGATCTCCTTCAGATTCAAATTGATATTATAGACAACTTCAACCTTCTCTAAAGCTAACTTCAAAATTTTTCTCAAGGTTTTTAAGGCCTCAAGTCATACTACTGTATTGAATAAATTAGGGTCTGATTTTCTAGGCTTCTAGGCTTCTCAGTTTCCTCTTAATCACTCTCGGACTTTCACTTTATTAAGCTCCTTTTTCGGGTCTCCTATGGTTTTTAATAAGGATTTTCGATCCTCTTAGGTTTGAACTGAGACTTTACCTCATATATATTCAGCCTTTTCTAATAATGTCTTGAGATCTCTTGGTTTTCTATCTAGGACTTTCAATCCTTCTTCAAGAAGAAATGGAGGCTTGGATTTACTTTGTCTAGTAGATCCCATCAAACATTTCTACTTCTGGTATACAAGGATAGCATAATGTGTAGAAATTATATAAATAATGCGTTATATATCCAAGATTCTCCTAATCACACACTATTTTAAATTCATGCACAATACAAAATCTCTTCTACTATTGATCATCATATGCGGAAATTAAATCAATTGCATGCACACATTGAAACCATAAAAATTCACACATATGAACACAGTGTTTTAACGAGAAAGCCTGAAGCTAAAAACCCCAACTATCTGTATATAATATATGTCATAGAGATCATGTAACAATCCTCATACAAAGCTGATCATATCAAGCTCTCAGTACAATACAATTTCTACACACTAATCAGGCCCGATCTAGCAAATCCATGCACCGATATTTGCCACCTGCTAGCCTACCTCTACTACACAATCCCTGCTGAAGAATGGCTCTGAATGAACTCGAATTGGTCCAGCCTTGCTCACGCAATCCTCATTGGCATCTCTACTTTGTGTTGGATGCAATCAATGCATCACTATAGTCACATCTGATAGTCATCTTGCCCTTTCACCTATCTCTCCACTGGTCTCCACTGAAAATGTCCATGCACTGTAGTTAACTGATGTATTCTTCAGTTGATTAATGATTTAATATTTAGTGAATTAATTAATAATTAATTTCACACCACTCTCACTAGTGTATCAATCAGTTAGACTAGATACAACTAGCTCAACTGTGTCTAACTGAGTTAAACTGAACACAACTCCACCAACTACTTCTACAACTCCACAAAACTCTGTCACATGAGTTCTAACTGAAGTCCTCCATGCAATAGCTCCAGTAAACCCTTAGGAATAGCGTAATTCCTTCTGTCAGCTCCTGTGCCACATCTGTGCACTTAACTGAAGTGCTCCAAGAGAATAAGATAATGTTTATAGTCCAAATATTATTAAGAGCTAATAATATCCGACATATCTATTTTTAGACTGGCAATCTAAAAATAGATTCCGCCCAATATGTCTAAAAATAGAAGTCCATCTATTTTTCCAACTTGACCAACCATCCACAAATAGCATCCTGCAACTCATAGAATATGATCGACATGTCTAAAATAGACTTTGCGCCAAAAATAGGCTGCGGGCCCACTTAGTGAAGGCCACTATTTTCACTAAGATCATCATCTTGTTGCAATCTCAACACTCCCTCTCAACAAGATAGGGATTATCTGCCACCCTGATCCTGTCTCTATGGTATTCGAATTTTCTCCTGGTGAGCGCCTTCGTCAGAATATCAACATCCTGATCCTCTGTAGGAATGTAAGAAAGTAACATGATCTTCCCCTGCACAAAATCTCTGATATGATGATACCGATGTCAATGTGTTTAGATCTATCATGAAATATTGGATTAACCGAGAGTTTAATGCAACTCTGATTATTGAAATATATCATAGTAGGATCTAAGTGTGAACCGAACAACCCGACCAGGATCTTCCTCATCCATATAGCCTCGTATGCAGCCAAACTTGCTACCATGTACTCGGCCTCCGCTGAACTGAGTGCCACGGATCTCTATTTCCTGCTATACCAAGAAACTGTTGTAGACCCGATATTGAAAATCGCTCCAGATGTGCTCTTTCTGTCCATTGGGCTCCCTGCCCAATCTGCATCCATGAAGCCATGCAACTTCACCTCATCCGACTGTCTGTACCATAATCCATATCCCGCTGTGCCTCTGAGATATCTCAATACATGCTTCATCGCCTTCCAAAAGAGCTTGGTAGGCTTAACCATAGCTTGTGAAAGTTGGTTAACAACATAGCATATGTTCGGTCTTGTATTGAATAGATACATGAGCGAACCAACCAACTGTCGATAAACAGTGGCATTGACTACCTCTGCCGATGTAGCATCCTCTTTCCTCCAACCACCAAGAAGAGGAGTGTCGATAGGCTTGCAGCCTTGCATGTTGAACTTCTCCAGTATCTCCCGGGCATACTTGCCTTGAGACACAAATAGTCCATCATTGCACTGCCAAATTTCCAATCCCAGGAAATAATGAAGGAGGTCCAAGTCCTTCATCTCAAACTCCTTTGCACGATCAACCTTGCATGAGAGTATCTACTGTTCATCACCCATCAAAATCAAATCATCTACATAAAGTACAATGATTAGCAACTTACCCTCCACCACAATCTGGTATAGGTTTGGATCCGCCTCACTCTCGGTGAATCCAAGACCGGTGAAATAATTGTCTATCCGTGTGTACCAAGCACGAGGTGCTTGTTTTAGCCCATACAGTGCTCTTTTGAGCCTGCACACATGCGACTCGCTACTAAAGATTTTGAATACTTCAGGTTGCTCTATGTACACCTCCTCCTCAATGACTTCGTTGAGGAACACAGTCTTCACATCCATCTGATGAATGTGCCAAACCATCTGCGCTGAGAGAGCAAGGATGCTTCGTATGGAAGAATACCTTGCGACAGGTGAAAAGGTTTCTTCATATTTGATCCCCTCGATCTGTGAGAAGCCCCGGGCAACAAATCTTGCCTTGTACTTCTCAACGCTCCTGTTAGCTGCTTGCTTCACTTTGTAGATCCATCTCGAACCTACCACTGATTTCCCTTTCGGCCTTGGGACAATCTCCCATGCACTGTTTCTAACAATCGAATCATACTCTTCCACCATGGCATCTACCCATGCGAGCTCCTGCACTGCTTCTTCAAAAGAAGATGGCTCTATCATGATACACCTGCTCATCAAAGCCATGTATCCAGTAAATCAGTCATGTGACTGTCTCTGCCTCACAACAGATGCAGGTCTCCTACAATCTTCTTCGCATCAGATTCAGCCACTGAGTGCCTGGCTTCTTTGATGTTTGGCGCTGCATGAGTGGTTTCTTCCACTCCATGAACCTCCTCTTGTGGCTGATCCACATCCCAAGGCTCATCCTTAGGAACTAATAGCTCCTCATCTGCATGCAAGTGTGGCTCCCTCTCAAGTGAACACTTCATGGCTTTCTCCTCATGAAATTTGATATCCCATCGCACAACAGTCTTCCAATTTTCTGGAAAATACACATGACAGTTGTGGGGTGTTTCTGTGTACCCCACAAATATCCCAACCTCTACGGTCGGCTCCAGCTTCTTCCTAGCATCCTTTGTCACATGAATGTAAATAGGTGAGCCAAAAATCTTCAAATGAGAAATATCAGGCTTCTTACCAGAAAATGCCCCTTCCGGTGTACTCATGCCAAGTACTCTATGAGGAAAAAGATTTTGCACATAAACCGTAGTGTTGCAAGCTTCAGCCCACAAGTGTATGGTAAGGCCCTGATCATGCAACATTGCCCGTGAAGCACCCACGATCATTCTGTTCTTTCGCTCCATGACCCCATTCTGCTGTGGGTTATGAGGCGCTATGAGCTCTCTTCGAATTCCTTCTGCGCTGCAAAAGTCTTTGAATTCACCAGAGATGAATTCACCACCATTATCGCTCCTAAGAGCCTTCACCTGCTTCCCCGAATCTTTCTCCACCAGTGCCTTGAACTCATAGAACTTTGAGAATGTCTCGCTCTTCTTATGCATGAAGAAGATCTAGCACTTATGAGAAAAGTCATCAAAAAATATCATATAATACCTGTGCTTTGCTGTCGAAGCTACTGAGAAAGGTCCACACACATCTGTTTGAATTCTCTCAAGGATCATCGTGGCACGACTATCCTTCTCATGAAAGGTGGCTTTCACAAATTAACCCAAAGTACATCCATTGCACTGATCTGACTGCGCAAGTGTACCCTTGGGAAGCCCAATAGAAATATGCTGAAAAATTTTCAAAGCACCATGGTGAAGATGGCCCAATCTCCTGTGCCACAATTCGCCCTCATCCCGGCTCACCACTCCTTCTGCTTTGCCTGCCATTGCTACGCAGCCATCTACCTGTAATTTATAAAGGTTCTTAACTCGAACCCCTATCCTCTGGATTTCACCAGTTGCCTTACTACGCAGGAAAGACTTTCCCTCGCTAAAGACAACATCATATCCCTTGTCTTCCAACATCGCCACAGAGATCAGATTCTTTTTCAATCTTGGAACATGCATGACATCCTTCAAGATGAAAGGTTTTCCAGACTCCCTCTCAAAAGAAATGGTCTTGATACCAGTCGCACTGTATCTACCATCATCACCTATCTCGATGTGCACTCCAAGATCCTTCTCATCCAGATTAGTAAACAATTCTTTGTCTTCGGTTATATGGAAAGACGCACCACTGTCAAGAAACCACATTGATCCCATCACACTTGAGACCAAGCATGTGATCAACGAAAAATCTAGCTCAAACTGCAAGGCTAAGGCCTCTCGAGCTGCAGATCCAACAGCCTACTTATTTTTCTTCTTCTGTGGACAATTAGTGGCATAATGTCTGTGTTGGTGACAGTGAAAGCACTTCACCTTGGACATGTCCTGCTTCTTGCCTTTTGCACCGGATTGAGAAGGATTTTTCTTTCCCTTCCCCTTCCTTGCTTTGGCAACCAAAGCACAATTTTCTTCATCTTCATTCTTCGATGAAGATCCATCCCTAGTACTCCACCTTATCTCCTCCTACACAAGATCCGACCAAAGTCGCTTCCATCCCGGCAGTTTCTCCCGACCATTGACAGAGTCCTCATAGGAATGCCAACTCTTCAGAAGCCCAAGGAGAGCCAAGCTCACCAAGTCCTCTTCATCTACAGTAACCCCCACACTTCCCATCTCATCCCTGCACTGGACAAACTTCGTGAGGTACTTGGGTATACTTTCACCCTTCTCCATTTTTATTTTCCTGAGTTTATCTTTGAGCGCCAACTTCCTCTGGTCACTCTTGCTTTGGAACAAGTCTGTCAAAGCTTTCCACATCAAGAATGGAGAAGCTTTACCATGAAGGCTGGACACTATGTGATCCTTCACACCTTCCAACAGAATCCTTTTCTACATTTTGTTGTCTTCTTTTGCCATGTCATATGCGGCAAAGATTTCCGCCAGAAGTAGGTTTTGGAATTTCGCATCTATGAACTCCTTCAACCCATTTTCCTCCAACACCGCCTCCATCCTGTCCTTCCATGCAATATAATTCGAGCTGCCCTCAAGGGCATACTCCAATCGCAATCTGTTGAAAGACATCTCAACTTCGACACCAAGAAAACACTGCTGCAAATTCGAATTCCACCAGCACAAAACTCAACCGCTTCAATGATTTGAAATTGCTCCAATGATCAATATAGCTCTGATACCATGTAGAAATTATATAACTAATGTGTTATACATCCAAGATTCTCCTGATCACACACTATTTGACTTCATGCACAATACATAATCTCTTCTACTATTGATCATTACTTGCGAAAATTAAATCAATTGCATGCACACATTGAAACCATAAAAATTTACACATATGAACACAGTGTTTTACCGGGAAAGCCTGAAGCTAAAAACCCCAACTATCTGTATATAATATATGTCATAGAGATCATGTAACAATCCTCATACAAAGCTGATCATATCAAGCTCTCAGTACAATACAATCGCTACACACTAATCAGGCCCGATCTAGCAAATCCATGCACCGATCTTTGCCACCTGCTAGCCTGCCTCTACTGCGCAATCCCTGCTGAAGAATGGCTCTGAATGAACTCGAATCCACCTGGCTTGCACTGCGCAATCCTCATTGGCATCTCCATTGAGTGTTGGATGCAATCAATGCATCACTATAGTCACAATTGATAGTCACACTTGCTCTTTCACCTACCTCTCCACTGGTCTCCACTGAAACTGTCCATGCATTGTAGTTAACTGATGTATTATTCAGTTGATTAATGAGTTAATATTTAGTGAATTAATTAATAATTAATTCACACCACTCTCACTAGTGTATCAATCAGTTAGACTAGATACAACTAGCTCAATGTGTCTAACTGAGTTAAACTGAACACAACTCCACCAAACTCTGTCACATGAGTTCTAACTGAAGTCTCCATGCAATAGCTCCACTTCACCCTCAGGAATAGCATAATTCCTTTTGTCAGCTCTTTTGCCACATATGTGCACTTAACTGTAGTGCTCCAATAGAATAAGTTAATGTTTAGACTCCAAATATTATTAAGAGCTAATAATATTCGACATATCTATTTTTAGACTGGAAATATAAAAATAGATTCCGCCCAATATGTCTAAAAATAGAAGTCCCTCTATTTTTCCAATTTGACCAACCATCCACAAATAGCATCCTACAACTCATAGAATATGATCGACATGTCTAAAAATAGACATAGTCTAAAAATAGACTTTGCGCCAAAAATAGCCTGTGGGCCCACTTAGTGAAGGTTACTCTTTTCACTAAGCTCATCATCTTCTTGCAATCTCAACATAATGGGTATTAAAATGTTTAAAGATGGGTTAACCAGATATTTAGACAATGAATAATGAGGGAATATCCACTTATATCTGTATTTTTCCTATTTATGGGACCTACCCAATATATGTATCTTGATCTGGAAAAAGTAAAGATAGGAACAGTAATGAAGAAAAAAATGTTTGTCCCTGCATTTCATCAGTATATTTTTCAATTTAATAGATGAAATTTATTCTAATCCAATATAATAAAGTACTAAAACATTGCGTTGTTCCACTCAATGCCATTATGAAAAACTGGACAAAGAAGGTAAAATAATTGGCATTTGCACGATTGTGATAGAACTGAAAATAATTTTACTAAAATTGTCCTCACTCATGATTTTCCTTTGCTTTCTCGTGTAGCAATTTATCTTGTAAAGAACACCCAGAAAACTTGTTCCAATTTAGAGGTACTGAGACAAATGTATGGTAACTTGTCAATCCACAAAGTATGTTGAAATAATTCTTTCCCTTCCTTATGCTTCTTCTATGATGTTTTGATATGTCTCCAAAATATTCTCGATCATGTGATTGACTTGATGGCTAGGAATATTTTTTTCTTTCCATATTGTTCTTTGCTAGAAAAGTTTGTACATTTTTTTCAATATGGTCTTGATCATGTGATTGACTTGATGGCTAGGAATCTTTTTTGTTTTTCCTTATTGTTCATTTCTAGAAAATTTGAGCATTAAAGGCAAGAAGATTGATCTCTCTTATTTTTCTTATTCAAGGATACCTCCCTAAGCTAAATCTTCCCTTCTGAATTAGACCCTTCAACTATGTGACTACATGATTTTATTTGTGGTGTGGATGTGGCCTTTAAGGGGTGCTTTAGAATAATAGTTTCCTAAATTAGTGGACACTCTCCACTAGACATTAATCTCAATGCTCAGGAGTCATGTTCCCCTCTAGGATCCAATCTATTTTTCACATTTTCAAATATTTGTTTGTCAAAATCAAAGTGTTTGACAATTTTGGGATCACTGTGTGCGTAATATAGACAAAATTTTCTTAAAAATAAATGTGGCATAAATTTGTATTGACCTTGGCATGCAGGAACATCAAGATGCAGGCAATCCAGTCCTAGAAGTTGAATGCAATGGTGTGACCTTCAAAATACCCAAGGATAGTAGAGTCTCAAAAAATTTGAATGATGTTGAGGTGTGATATTTTTCATTATTGCAGTTAGTATGAGGTCTGAAAATTCACTGAATTTGTAGATAAGTGAATGTAGCATTGTTCTCAATTTTCGACCTTGAAAGCTGTAGGATTCTTGCAATTTGTGAGTCTAGAGTTCTCTTTCGGTGGTAATAACAAATATTTCCATAAACAAAAGTAGATTAAAGTTACAAATAATACAAATATGAAGGTCAGTTACATGTTCCAGTGATGGAGACATCGTTTATGTATCTTTGTTTGTTGAGCAAGTATTGAAGCATATATTAACACGTAAGTACGATGGGAAAATTTGATCAAATCCTTCTCAACAATGGCAAGGACCTTTACATGCAACTAGTCCCTTCCCATCATTAGCAGATAAGTAAGAGACTTTTGACAAAAAAAGCAGGGGTGAAACTTCAAAATTATCGAAGACTTCCAAGGTAACATACACTCTGCCCTTGCTGATCACTCCTTGAAAACAAAGCATCACTTGAGTCTTGAGGATGCTAAAATCATTGCAAGGGAGGAACACTATCTAAGACGTAAGATTAGAGAAGCGCTAGAAATTATAAAACACCCGAATAACATCAACAGGGAAGGAGGATACAAGATTAGTGACAGTTGGCGACCCCTTATTAGAAAAATTTGCGACGTAAGTTCATCCACATCTCAGGTATGAGTTGGTAGGTTTGCTTCTCTTCATTTTTAGTAAGCTAGTTTAGGGTCAGGATAGAACTCTTATTTCCCTCACTCGTAATATATATTTATTTTATTAATTTTATTTTTAAAATGAAAATTAATCAATTAATATTTATTATTAGTGAGTGGAAGCTAAATTTAATTTAATTAGAATTCAAATCAAACTTATTTATTTAATATATAGTCTAAAAATTGAAAATTTAGATGGAGGTTTAGTTAATAAGTGTTTTTATAATTAAAATTTATTAGGGTTTAGTTAAGTATTAAGTTAAATCTTCATAGTTAATAGTTTTAATTTAGGGTTAGTTAATAAGAATTTTTATTATTAAAATTTATTAGGGTTTAGTCAAGTATTAAGTTAAATCCTCATAGTTAATAGTTTTAATTTAGGGTTAGACCCTTTAGATTAATTTATAAGAATTAGTTTCTCTAGTTTATATTAATTAGTGTAGGAATTTTTTTTAATAAAGCTGCTTTAGTAATTCTAGGTTTCTTTTTAAATTAAAAATTTATAATCAGAAATTAAAATAGGATTATCATTTTAATTATAGTTGTGGGATTATAGGTTTTAGCTTAATTTTCTAGTAATTTTGTAGATAAAAAGTTTTATTAGGGTTTTTATTAATTATTATCTATTTAATTATTAAGTTAAGCTTAGTTAGTATGTACATTTTAGAGATAGATCTTTTAGGGTTATTATAAAATTTAGCTCTACTATTTTAGTTTCTCT
The DNA here is from genome assembly GCA_034641835.2 of Pinus albicaulis. Taxonomy (NCBI): domain Eukaryota; kingdom Viridiplantae; phylum Streptophyta; class Pinopsida; order Pinales; family Pinaceae; genus Pinus; species Pinus albicaulis. Next base: position 1,387,463,967 of record CM076579.1, read on the forward strand.
AGGTTTTGTTTTAAATTTATAAGTTAGTTTATAAATGTATTAAAATTTAATTAAGGTTATTATCTTAATATAGTTTTTTAATTTAAAATTTTAGAAAAGGAATTTCAAAAATTTTAGAATAGGAATTTCAAGTTATTTATTAGAATAATAATATTAAAAAAAATTTAATTTTTTTTAATAATTTAATATTTTAGACCTTAGGTAGAAATTTGATTTTTAATTAGAATTTTAAATAATTACTAAGTGGGAATTATAAAAATTAGAAATTAGGGTTATTATAAATTAAATTAAATAGAATTAATTAATTAATTAAATATTTTTTTTTAACTTAAGTTGTTGTCGGTTCCTCTCATCATCATTTGCCCTCACTATTTATACCTTGTTCCCCCTGCTTCCTTCTTTCATTTTTCGTTCATTCTCTCTCGTCCTGAAGATGGATCCCCATTGGGATTCAAAACGTCGACCAGTCTTCTACGATACCGTGGATAATCCGATTTCTAATAACAGTAACATACACTTCCGAGTAAATATGTTCAACAATGAATATGCATAAAAATATTTCGGTTGCTATACTCAGTGAAGGTTGCCCCTAATAGAGGATATTACAAGTAGAGGAAGGTTCTCAACTTGGCATTACAAAGTGATTGCATCCATCTAGAATTAAAAGAATTAAAATTTTTTCTTGTCACTGCATTACAAACTGTTTACATCCATCTAGAATTTGAAAAATCATAAATCTTTCCTTGTCACTTCTTTCCCCAGTTAGGTGGGACAATCTGGAAGTATGAGGTGTTTCTCTTTATGGATTCTATTTAGGGTGGAATTTGAAGAATGATAGATCTTTGATTGTTGCTTTTTGCCCCAAATAGATGCAACAACTGAGAAGTATGAAGTGATCCTCTTGAGGGCATGTGGTTAGGTTGATACAAGTACACATTGATTTTTGTAGACTAGTGCTAAGTAGACTAGTGCTAATTATTGATGTCTAAGATGAAGATAGGAGTTAATTATTAATTTTACTGATCTAAAGTAATAAAATGAGCTGCAGAAAAACGTATAGCTCCATCAACATGATGGGGCACTTAATAATTGAAATTTTTACTTTCAATCCTACAAAACTATGGACTAAGAAACTATGGTCCTTGCCTCAAAGCCCTAACAAACTAATACACACAGCTAATCTATAATAGCTACATGCAAACCACTCTTAAAGTGACTGACTTTAAACTTTTTATATTTGATAGAGTCCATATATTTCACAAGCAACATAAATGTATGCTCATATTTTTCTACAGACATGGATCCCTGCTTTAAGATATGGAATGCATTAACATTAACTGATGCTGAGAGTCATGCATTAACAATCTATAATAGCTTTTGATGCTCCCTCTATAGTGATGCACTATCTATCAAACACTTTTATATCATTAGAGAAGTTGTTCAGACTGAACTACCTTTCTAAATGAGGAGCTTAGTTTTGGCTGAATAACCTGTAATGTTTCCATCAATGGTAGGATCCTTTCACGTTTTTTAATTCATGGAAGGCATACGATGACTTACGTTCGTGTCTTTTATTAGAATATGTAGATGATGGACTGGTAGTTTGTTTCATACCTCTAGATCCTGCATACTAGCTTATTGTTGTCACTTTGCAACATTAAGCTTTCTAGGTCTATGAGCATCCTTTGATGTGCTCTCAATCGCTCCTATATTCTTTACTTTTAGTGTTGAGTATTGCCTCTCTCCTTCTAGGATGTACCATTTCTTAGCCATGACTTTTATTTTTCACTTGTATTTTGTTTTCTTTTGTCACTTTAGGAGTTGCCTTAAGATGTTGGGTATTAAGACCTCGAAGACAACATTAAATCACATAAAATATTAAGCGGAGGTCATAGTTCCTTCTCTTATGGAGGAAATGAATAAATTTTCCAGCGAAGAAGGAGCTAACGACTAATTTTAGCGGAATTGGAAATTTTTAATAAAACTTAAAAAAGGGGGGCAGTTGCATATTATGTGTGTGGAAGCTATGGTAAAATGATTTGGGTGATAACCAAAGGAATGTGGATATTATAGGGTCACACATGCATCGAAAGGACTTATTGGTCAGTAGCTATTATGCACAAATTTTTTTGAATGCAGAGGTTGGAATAATGAGTCAATGGTGACTGCAGAGCTCGTTGGATCAAGGAAATAAGGACCATGACTTGTAGAGATAATTTAATGAGCATGGTTCAAAAGAAATAAGGGACCTTTGATCTTCCTTGCATGGAATGAAAAAATAATTGAACGAGATTTCTAAGTGTAGAAATATCTCACCACACACCGAGAGATCCATGGCTAAAGTACAATGTGAGGTCTGTGGGAAATTAAGAATCATAAAGATCTTTGATACAGTACACAAACAAGTTGAGAATTAATTCATAGCAATGAGGAATTACCAGGTGTTCATTATGTGGTTTAATGCAGTTGAGCATGTTTAGTGAATGAAACCCATTCAGAGTATCAATTGAGTTGTAATGGCCATGTATTCAAACACAATAATAGAATGGGATGAAATACATAAGTACACTCTTGAACTAAGTATGAATGATAATAGAGACAACATTTTTCCATGTGGAATATATGCAGAAAAGAAAAAAATGCAACTGAGCAATGTGGGGATGTAGCATTGTTGTGAATTGCAGTATTGAGAGTAGCGAGTAACGTGTGAGGAACTAAATGTCAGTGAGTGACTTGAAGGGTGAATAAAGCTAAGATCTCACACCTACACAGAGAAAATAATGTTAAGATTAGAACGGTTAAGAAAATAAGAGTGCATTGCATATAAGAGTTGAAAAGTAGAAGAGAAGGTGTTGTAGGGAAAAACTAATCAGATTTTATATTTTTTTCTATTTGTAATTTTTTTTTAAATATTTTTTTGTTGCTGTTGGTATTCCGACGACTAGGTTTTTTTAAAAAATATTATTTTATTTTATTTTATTTCTCTATTTATTTTTATTTTTAAATTTTTATTTATTTATTTATTTATTTTTTTTCCGTCACTATTGTGACACTTAGTTTTTTTTTTTTTGAAATTACTTTTCGTTGCTCTTCCGACACATTGCTACCGTCACTCTTTCGACACATTGCTAACGTCGCTCTTCCAACACATTGCTAACGTCGCAATAGCGACGACCGTTTGGAAACGTCAAAAAATGTGTCACTCTTCCGACACTTTATTGAAGTGTCAGAATTGCGACTCTAAGGGAAACCACGTTTTGCCCCGCCTCAAAGTGTCGCTCTTGGGACGCCTATGTGTCGCAAGAGAGACATTTTGGCCATCAGAAATTGGGCCAAATGTGCTAGTGTAACATTTTCCAACCCTTTTCTAATTCGACCCAATGGCCTTTAATAGACATGTTACATCATCATATGATCTACCTCTAGGATAGATACATCGAATTTTTTCCTACTGACACCTTGCATAACCATAAAACATCAAATTTATGACAAACATACACCTATCCTACTTGACAGTCCTATTTCCACTAGGACTCAAACTCTTCATTATTATCTTTAACAACCTTATCTACTTAAAGAAATTACATCATTGAAAATTGTATCATCACATGGTCGAATTTGGATAATGGCATTTAGCTCATCATGACCACTTAGCTGACCTCCACAAAAATAGGAAACAATACTCTGTTTTTTAGGCATAGGACCTTTTTCCTTCTTTGAACATTCTGACTATCATTTAATCTATATTTTGTGGTCCTTGGTTGTTGAAAGTTGGCTTAACATGTCCCATAACTCTTTCCTAGCCTCCAGCTGTCTAAAATCGCTTCAAAGACTGCTCAAAATGATGTAACGTATTGCACTACGAAAATACAGCAGTTTCGTAGCACTTTCTGTAGCGCTGCCATTACAAGCCTTTGTCCTCCAAAAACTTGACTCTTTCCTCTTGCATCCTTTTAATCACCCTTAAACACATATTTCATAGCAATTTCAGCTCTTAACTCAACCTTTAACACCTTAAATACTGATCAAAAGAAGCAAAAAAGGCAGCTACAATAGTTTCGTAGCGCTTTTCTGCTTTTTAAGCGTGGAGGCACTACAAAACTACCAAGTATGTAGATTTTTTCATAAATTTGTCAAATGAAAACTGTGGTTGCCCAAAAACTCAAAATATAGCCTATCCTCATCATCTACAAACCATACAACCATAAAACAACTTCATTTTTAGCTTCCATGAAGCATTCCTTCTTCATTTACAATTAGTTTACCTATTGGTTCTTCTATGACTGTCATTTTAATGCCTTTGCTCTGTAACTCATCATGAATTAACTCCAGTTGCTCTTTTAAATCCTTCATCTGGTATTTAAGTGTTGAGGAGGTAAATCCCCTCTGCGGACAGAGGCGATCCCACTAGCCCTAGATTGGGTCTAGCAAAAATCGAATCACGCAATGAGTTGCTTCCTAGTTACAAGAAAGATAAAGATCGCGATAAGTAGCCTACCTCAAATCCCACACTGTCATTGTCGAGGAAGAAGCGGTGCTCCTCATCCCTAGCTTGACAGATCACAATCCTTTCGTTTGCCACGTCTGGACACCTGTACACATGCAGAGAAACGACGACATACAACGTAATACTTAAAGCATGTAACTATATATCAGTTAGAGACGATATAATTCGTTGCATTACATAAAAGAGTAGACACATGAATGGAACCAGAATCAGAGTTGCTTATATTATAGATGACAAAAAGGGAGATTACAACCAAATGCTCTGATGCTATGATCTTCCTTTGGCGGGGCTTGCAGCGGAGCGCGTCTCAACAAAGCCTGTCAGGAATCTAGACAAAGCTCTCTCTCTTACGGGGTTCTCCTTGGCTCTGCTCTCAATAGTCTCCCAGCTATAGTTTCCTTCCACAATTTCAGCTAGCCAGGAAATGGAGAGGGTAGGATTTTATAGAGGGAGGAAGGGAGGTTGGGATCCCTATAATCATGGGAGAGAGCCCTATCTCTTAGGAAGGTTCCATGAGAGGTGGAAAACCACTTCCTAACCCGGGAGATCTAGAGGCAAACAACCCAACTTCTCTCTGATGATTCATTTTGAGTTTGCTAGAATCAAACCTCCACCATTTATTTTTAAAAACATTCCTTAATAGGCTTGGCACGAGCGAGACACAGGGACAAAGCGCTAGTTGGCGCACCCACTAGTGTTCTTTTTCCCCATTGGCGCGAGGGATGAACTGGCTACTCACGCCAATGCCAAAACATGGATTTTTAGGGTTTTCCAGAGTAATTTTTCTTTAGGATAATTCTTTTCCTTATGCAGAAGGATGCCATCAAGGTGTTTTCAGGACATTTTACTGTTCACAGGTCACAGGAATAGTCCTCCAATGTATGGGACGAGGGATTGCAGGGACGGTGACAAAATTTTGTGTAACATTAAGTCTTTTGTTAGTAGCTCTCAGATGGGTGTTTATTATTCTGACAAACGTAGCTTCTTTTATTGTTGGATTTGTCCACTTGACAAGTTGCTCTATATTGTCTAAAGTTTCAGAAACAGAATCAACTTGTCCTTCCCACATTGCCTTCATGTTAGGTCCCTATATTACTAGTTTAGCCCCTTATTTTTATTAGTGTAACCCCCTTATTGTTATTATTGTAGCCCCCTCTAACCCCAATATTGTTATTATTGTGCCCTTACATTGTTATTGTTAGGTTGGCTAGGATTACATTGTGGCCCCATGGACTCCTATATATAGAAAGGAGGTTTTGTCATTTGTATCATCCAAGAATTGTTCATTCATGTAATCTATTGGAGGTTTCCCCCTCAAAGTGGCTTATTTCTAAGGCATTTATATATCTTTTCTTCTATTTTTGGAGCTGGTTTCACAACATTTGGTATAAGAGCTTTGGATTCTAGGGTTTCGCTGCTCCAAACAGGTCATCGTGGAATTTCCGCTATAAATTTTTTTCTACGAAGGTTCAAAAGCTGAAATATTTAGAGTACGAAGCCGAAATCCTGAGGAACATCTTCATAAAATTTCAGAGCTTGGTTCGCAATATTTTCGGAGATATGATCTTTGGAAGTTAGGTCTTTTTGCAAGCTCCTCAATTTAACCTAAACAGGTCATCGCGGCATTTTCGCTATAATGTTTTTTCTACGAAGGCTCAGAATCTGAAATTTTTAGATTGTGAAGTCTAACTCCTAAGGAACATATTTGAAAAATTTTAGATCTTGATTCATAATAGTTTTGGAGATATGGTCTGTGGAAGTTAGGACTTTTTTAGGCTTCTGAATTTCATCTCAAAGAGGTGATCATGGGAAAATATTCATATCTCTCTCTTTGAGCATCAGATTGGAATTCTATAAAAAGTGGACACAAGAACAAAGAATGTAGTTTCTTATCTATTAATTTTAGAGCCAAAGGAGGAAGCAATGACACGTGGAAAGTCATACAAGTTCGCTCTACTGAACAAGTCCATAATTAGGTCATCATAGGAGATTGGGCACAACTTTGTTGTCAAGAATCGAAATCAGGTCAGACTTGTGGCATTAGAAATAGGATTCATAGGGCTACCTCAGTACCAAATTTCAGATATTGAAGATCCGAAATCATAGAGATAATTCAGTTTCAATATCGCGCTCCTCAAAATCAAGAAAAAGGTGTGTATTTTTTTTCAAATTACATAAGTCTCGTTTGAAAAAAAAATAGTTGGAATTTATTCCAAGGGGATATTGAAGAATAGATATTAGTATTGGGTTCTAAAATGGCCCCTAAAATAATTCAACACCCATTAAGCCTTCAGAAAGCTTTACTATGATTCATGAAGACGAAGGAACACAACATGAGATATCAAAATTACAAGAGCAAGTGCACCAAATTTCGCTATCGCAAAGAGCATAAAAAAATGAAATGGAAGTTTGAAGAAAGGCGTGGAAAATAATATGGATGGTTTGAAGAAAGGCATGGAAGCTAAGATGGAAGGCATGGAAAGTGGGCATAGAAGCTAAGATGGATGGCGTGGAAGCTAAGATCGACGAAAAAATGGAAAACATAGAAGTAGACATCGAAGGTTTGGCAAAGTTGATACAATAAATGTTTCCCAATGGCGAAAATATAGTAGAGGAAACTCACGATGAGAAAAAAATAAATTTTAATCACGATTTCATAAACTTTAATGTTGGATGAAAGAACCACCATATTCCAAATATGGATATGAGGAAGTTTGATAGCAAGGATCCTGTAACACGGATACTACAGATGGAGCAATATTTTGATCTCAATAATGTGCAAAACACTCAAAAGGTATGCATTACAACTTTACATTTAGAACAAAATACATTTGTATGGTATCGATGGCTTTTCTCCCGTAAAAAAAATTGTCACTTGGTCAATTTTTACAGAGTAAATGATAGCACATTATGAGGATACAAAGAGCAACACCTTCTTTAGCCAATTGATAAATCTCAAACAAAAGGGTTTAGTGGGGGAGCACATTAAGGACTTCCAAAAATTGAATATAAGGGTAACTGATATTCTAGAGGAACATAGGATTGATCTCTTCTTAGGTACTTTAAAGGATAACATCCAACTCATGAGGGTCATTATGAATTTTTGGTCATGCCTTTTGGCCTTACCAATGCACCTTCTACATTTCAAGGGTTGATGAATTCCATTTTCAAACCCTTCCTTAGAAAATTTGTGCTAGTATTTTTGATGATATACTAATCTATAGCAGGTCTTGGAAGGATCATGTTCAACATGTTGACAGGGTGCTCAAACTATTGCAGGAGAAACAATTATATGAAAAATCATCCAAATGTTTCTTTGGAGTATAAGAGGTGGAATATTTGGGTCATATTGTATCTCATGAGGGTGTTAAGGTAGACCCTAACAAAATTAAAGCCATTAAGGAATGGAAAGTCCCCACAACTATAAAGTAGTTGCGAGGATTTCTCGGTTTAACAGGGTATTATCGCAAGTTTGTTAAGAATTATGGGAGAATAGCAACACCTCTAACAACATTATTGAAGAAAGATGCATTTTCATGGACTCCTGAAGCAACTAAGGCCTTTGAACATCTTAAATAGGCAATGTGCCTAGCACCGGTCTTAGCTATGCCAGACTTCACAAAAACCTTTATTGTGGAATGTGATGCCTCAGGAAATGGAATTGGTGCAGTTTTAATGCAGGAAGGAAGACCCATTGCTTTTCAAAGTCGTCCAATCAAAGGAAAGTATTTACAGAAACCTATTTATGAGAAGGAAATGTTAGCAATACTGCATGCACTAAAGAAATGGAGAACTTACCTAATGGGAAGACACTTGAAGGTAAAAATTGATCATGATAGTCTTAAACACTTTTTGGAACAAAGACTATCTTCAGAAGAGCAGCAAAAATGGGTCACAAAGATGTTGGGTTATGACTTTGAAATAATATACAAAAAAGGGAAGCTAAATGTTGTTGCAGATGCACTCTCAAGAAAAAATGAAGAGGTGGAAGCATTGCTTTGTGCCATTTCTATTATCCAACCAGATTGGATAACCGAAGCAAGAGATGAATGGAAGAAGGAAAAAGATGTATGGACACTCATTCAAAAGCTGCAACAAGATCCTAGTACATCTGATACATTTAGTTGGAAAAATGATTCCTTATGGTACAAAGATCGCTTATATCTTTGTAAGAATTCCCAACTAAAACAAAAGATTCTTCTGGAATTGCACACTTCTCCTTTAGGAGGACACTCAGGATTTTTAAAAACTTACCACAGGGTGAAGAAAGATTTTTTTTGGGACGGCCTTAAATCTGATATTCGAAATTTTGTGGCGGAATGTTTGGTTTGCCAGCAGAATAAAGTGGAAACAATTAAGACCCCAGGACTTCTACAACCTTTATCCATTCCAAGTCAACGTTGGGAGGAGATTTCAATGGATTTTATCACAGGTTTATCTAAGTCCGAAGGAAAGAGTGTCATCATGGTGGTAGTTGATAGACTTACCAAGTATGCACACTTTTGTGCATTATCTCATCCATTTAAAGCAAGTACAGTTGCTACTACATTTATGGAAACAATTCAAAAGTGACATGGAAACCCAAATGTTATTTTGAGCGACAGAGATCCCATTTTTATTGGAAAATTTTGGACGGAGTTATTTTCTTGTTTGGGTACGCAATTAGCTCATAGCTCATCTTCTCATCCTCAATCCGATGGTCAAACTGAGATAGTGAATAAATGTTGGGAAGGATATCTTCGTTGTTTTGTATCTGATAAACAAACACAATGGATCAAGTGGTTACCTCTTGCTGAATGGTGGTATAACACTTCATTCCATACTGAAGAAAAAATGACCCCATTTATGGTACTTTATGGATATCATCCACCATCCATCACATCATCTTTAAGAGAAAATTCTAAGGTTCAAGTAGTGGAAGATCACATCGAGCATCAACAAGAAGTTCTCCAACTCTTAAAGGATAACCTAAATTTGGCACAAAATCAAATGAAACAACAGGAAAATCAACATCACAGCGAGAGAAGTTTTGATGTAGGAGACTTTGTATTTTTACGACTACAACCATATAAAAAAATGTCCCTCAAGCAAGCTAAGAAGGATAATAAATTATCACCAAAGTAATATGGTCCTTACAAGGTGTTGTAAAATATTGGTACTATGGCATACAAATTGGAGCTTCCTGCTTCTTCACGAGTGTATCCAATTTTCCATGTTTCATGCTTAAAGAAGGTTATAGGTGAAAATCTTCCAATTCAAAAAACATTTCCAGAACTTGATGAGGAAGGAAAAGTCATATTGGAACCTGAAGCGGTCACGGAAACAAGAACTCAACAGCTACGAAATCGATCAATTTCAGAGTATCTCATCAAGTGGAAGAATTTACCCACTGAAGATTCTACATGGGAGGATGATAATTTTATACAGAAGCACTGAGAGCTACTCAAGCGTTGAGGACAACAATTTTTTGAAGGAGAGGGGCATGTTAGGTCCCTATATTACTAGTATAACCCCTTATTTTGATTAGTGTAGCCCCCTTATTGTTATTATTGTAGCCCCCTCTAACCCCAATATTGTTATTATTGTGCCCTTACATTGTTATTGTTAGGTCGGCTAGGATTACATTGTGGCCCCATGGACTCCTATATATAGAAAGGAGGTTTTGTCATTTGTATCATCCAAGAATTGTTCATTCATGTAATGTATTGGAGGTTGCCCCCTCGAAGTGGCTTATTTCTAAGGCATTGATATATCTTTTCTTCTATTTTTGGATCTGGTTTCACAACACTTCATCCTTTTAAACTGTACTTTCTCGACACTATTTTTTCTAGCTTTCTTTTTCATGATAGCAATTTCCTCATTTGCCAACTTTAACTTTTCCTCAAGGTACTGAAACTCCGTTTTCTCTATCAATTTCTATTTTCCCCTTTTTAATTTGCTGATTGTATCCTTCACTCTGGGTGATGAGAGATCAATAATATCTTTAGGTGATTTAGCTATCTCAGTGGGTTTTTGAACTTCTTTACTACCTTCCATTAATTTCCTAGCATGCCTTGTCATAGGCTTTCTTGCTTGAAAAATGAAACCCGCATCTTCCCCCTCAAACTCTAATCTCTTTGCAGACTTGGCCTTTTTCAACTTCTGCTCATATTCACTTATGAATTCAACTTGTACAATAGGTGTTTCCTCTATGTCAATGGCATGAAGAATATCCTCTAGATTCCCCTTTGTTACTGATCTGTCTTTTGTAGCAGCTGCCTTTTCTTTCAAAACCAATGCTTGGCTTCTAGTTTTTCTTTTGGTCCCTTGTTTTTTGACAACTTGTTCCTGTTTTTCATCTTTGACAACCTTTGATTTCTGTTTTGCAGGGGGGAGAGTAGGTGTATCAAGAATTTTCATTTGCTCTGACCTTTTCTGAGTTTTCTTTCTTGGCTTTACTCTTGCAGGTTCTTTTGGTTTTGCAACCATAGGTTGGTTTGGTTCTGCTAGTGGTGGTGATGGAACTCCTTTAGCTTTAGGGTGTCTTGCAAGAGTTAGGGTTTCCAACTCAAAACCATTAACAAACAAGAATGAGGACCAATCTCTGCCTATCTTTTGAAGTTCATGTAAAATTAATAATTTCATTAAGCTATGATGAAATAATGATGTCTCACTCCCCTCAGAATTTTCTTGCACCTTATCATCCATCTTTGCAAGACTTCTATGCAAATAAAAAGGTAAGTCAAGTGAAATATTACCAATGAAGTGTAGAAGCAATTTGAAATGGTATGAATAAACCTTGTGATATCCGCCTTCACAAGTAAAATCTTTCTGAATGTTGAGCAGCAGTTTCGAATAATTATCTTTGATGCAGCTTCTAGGGATAGAATTGCTGAGATCCATCTCAATGTGCTCAGGCTTCATGAAATTTTTACACTGCTCCATATTAAATTTGAACCCTTTGAACTGGGTTTCTCGACCTTTTGGTATCTCTGTAATAGCAGCAATGACCTCTGGTGTGATAGAAAAACTTAGCATCCCCACTTTGATGGATGTTCCATTGAAATTCATAGAAAATTCCTTGGATACCTGTGTGTGACAGCCCTGCAATTTCTCACAAAAATGTAACAAACCTTCTCTTCTGAATGCTTCCATCACTGCTGGGTCTTCATTTATTGCCTTCATGTCTTCAGGTTCATGCCTTAAGCACTGTCCTCCTCTGTGTATTTTTATTTCCTTTGCCATAGTTCTTCAGAGAACCTCTCAGCCTCGCTTGATATGGGTGTATTAGTCTCGCTTGATATGGATGTAGTAAACCTTTGTAAGAAACAGCCACAAGTTTGGCTCAACACTCAGACATTATGAATGAAGGTAAAAGGGATGAGAATGACTAATTAGGAAAGAATTTGAATTTCAAGTGTCCTCTCATAACTGAAAATGATGGCCCACTCATAACCTATATTGACCATGATGACTACAAACATGGGTGTGTACTTCGATTTCATCATTACATGACTCAACAAGCCTCTATCTTACCCTTTCCCAATGGTTTCTGACATTTGACAGCTCAATTGACAAGACAGTTACAAAATTGCGCTTTCGTAGCGCTAGTAGTGTAATTTTTGTTGTTTGCGCTACGAAACTATCAACGCTTTTGTAGTGCAAAGTGACTTTTTTCAACGTGATGCATTACGAAACTGTGGTTTCTTGGATAATTGGGCGGTTTTGATACAAAATATTTGGGAAATGAAATGAATCCTAAAAGGATGAAACACTTGATATAAAAGACCTTAAAAATGAGTTTATTTAAACACAAGGGTAGGCTCAAACTTATAAAAAATTTAATACTTCCCTTAGTCAAACTCAAAAATGGCTCCTAAAACCCTATTTTGACCCATGAACCTATGTAACCTTGTCAAAATGATGTTTTGAAATTTTTGAGTGATAACAGTGGCTCCACTTGGGATGGTGTGCCCCTGTGGTACACCAAAGAACCAGTAGTTCGAGTGATGCTATACATCTTCTTGAAAATAGAAACTATGAAATTTATGAAAACTTCACCAAGATCTTATGGCCTTCTCCTTGGGCTCAAGATTGATGATTACTACTGGAAAACCAACTTTGTACCAACTGAAAATATGCTCATTCAACTTTGAGCTTATTCACACACTCCTACCTACCCTATCAACTGCAATCTCCATTTTTAACTCAAGCAACATGAAACTTCCAATGAAGCGAGTCATTGATCTGATTTGACACTTGAACCTCTTGACTACACTTGAACCAAAAGTAAGCATGATACTGAAATGACCAAGGAAACATAAAATGTATCTGATCCTCATAATGAAAATATAACTGGGAATCTGGACTGAAGAACTCTTCCATGTAGTCAGCTATAGGATCATAGAAGACATAATATGTTTGATGACTCTCAAGACAATCTACAGCTTTGGACAATTCATATATGCTTTGATCAACCACACAATATTTAAATTGTGTGCTATCAAAATTCTATTCAAACTGATTTTCAAAAACAATGTACTCTTCCTCAAACTCAAAGGAGAAAGGTAGCAACACACTCTCTTTGTGTTCTAGCATTAAAAACTTTTGAAATGACTGATCTTGATCATGAAGCCTATGAGGTTGAATTTGATCTTCTAAAACTCTAATGTACTTTTCAATGTTCTTAGCAACTTCATCCACAAATTGAATCTTAACTTCTGACTTGCACTCAAATGACTTCAGATTAGAAGACAAGGATAAAGAAAAATTTTCACCCACTTCTTCATTAGTGTGATCATTATTTGGTGTAGACTGATGCAAGAGATAACATGAAGAATCAAATTTTTCCTTTACCTGAGAGTTATAGTAATTATCTTCCAATATTTCCTTTTGTTGTTTGCAATGGTTCTCATACTCCTGATGGTCAAAAGGAGACAAGTCTACTGAAACTTTTCATCAAACTTAGAGGATGTAACATGATTTTCATAAATAAACTCCTGCTGGGTTTCATTTTCATCCAAAAGAAATGATATCCTTTCTTCTTGGTGATGAAATGGATTGTCATGAAGGGCCTCTAAAATTTCCTCATCCATGAACTCATCATCTTCATAACAATTCTCCAAATATTCAATAAAACTCACATAGTGTTTACAACAGTCTTTGAGCAACAATAAGGAGGGATGACACTCTTCATACATCTCATAAAATGCAACATGGAAATCAGCAAGAGAATATCATGAACCATTTGGCAAGATTTTATACCAAGATCATGATTTTCCTTCTAAAGTGGCCATAAACATCTTCATGAGACAATCCTCAGGGAACTAAACCTTAAGATTTTGTACATGCATATGAAATCTAACCAAATGAAGAGAAACATTGTCTTTCTTTTCATATTTAGATATTGGAATATTAGTTAACCATTCAACCTTTGGCATAGGATTTGGAAAACCAGGGATGTGAGACCGATTCATAGGTGCATACCTGGCATTTATTCTTGCAATGGAATTCATCTTGAAACTTCATCAAGCTACTGATCTTCAAGCAGTGGAGTCACCTTCTAATTGATTATTTGATGTGTGGAGTCACCAGAGCAAAAATACAACCAATATTTTCTTAAGTTTTTGCTACTCTTAGAACTTAGAACTGAAATTTTGTCATTCTTCCTAGGGAAAATATACACCTTCGGTCCCCAACAACGATGCTAAAATGTTATCACCAAAATCGTACCTGATTGGCTACTGATTAGACAACTTTAGTGTAACTATTTCAAACCAATCTTTGGACTGAAGCTTAGCCTCTTTAGTCTGAGAGGGCTCTCTCAAAGGGATTTATGATATTGTTTAATGATATAAGATAGATGGCTAACTCTATTATTTGTGTTTTGGTTCAGGTTGAAAAGATGAATAATTGCTACCATTTGGCTATGGAGTCAGTGATAGGGCTCTCAATAACAAAGGCTTTCCTTGTGGAAGCTGAGGCTTGTATATACTTCAATGAAAGAATAACACATTCAGGAAAATCCCAATAACTTGAGGTTCAAAGGAAGTTAGAGCATGTGACACATGAATTCTGAGTAATGAGACATCAAGGTATTGAAAGCAAAATACTCAAAGATATTCACCATAGCTTAATACTTAAAGGCAGTCATAGCATGAAAAATCATGAATTCTGAGTAATAAGCATTAAGACTTTGAAGAAATCCTTTCAAAAGATAGGATAGAAACTCATTTTACCATAGCTTAATACTTAAAGGAAGTCAGAGCATGACCAATCATGACTTCTAAGTAATAAGAATTAAGGCATTGGAAGAAACCATTTCAAAAGATAGGATAGAAACTCATTGAAATATAATAAGAATCTCAGGTGAAGAAAAGTGGTATTGTTACTGTATATATCAGAAACTCCAAAAGATTTACAATAAAATAGTCTGCTGAGATAAAATTTTCCAACCCTTTTCTAATTCGACCCAATGGCCTTTAATAGACATGTTACATCATCATATGATCTTCCTCTAGGCTAGATACATCGAATTTTTGCCTACTGACACCTTGCATAACCATAAAACATCAAATTTATGACAAACAGAGACCTATCCTACTTGGCAGTCCTATTTAAACTAGGACTCAGACTCTTCATTATTATCTTTAAAAACCTTATATACTTAAAGAAATTACATCATTGACAAGTGTATCATCACATGGTCAAATTTGGATAATGCCATTCAGTTCATCATGACCACTTAGCTGACCTCCACAAAAATAGGAAGTAGTACCCTTTTTTTTAGGCATAGGATCTTTTTCCTTCTTTAAACATTCTGAATATCATTTAATCTTCATTTCATGGTCCTTATCTGTTGAAATTTTTCTTAACATGTCCCATAACTCTTTCCTAGCCTCCAACTGTCTAAAACCGCTTCAAAAATTGCTCAAAAGGATGTAACGTATTGCGCAACGAAAATACAGCAGTTTCGTAGCGCTTTCTGTAGCGCTGCCATTACAAGCCTTTGTCCTCCAAAAACTTGACTCTTTCCTCTTGCATCATTTTAATCACCCTTCAACACATCTTTCATAGAAATTTCAGCTCTTAAATCATCCTTTAACACCTTAAATACTGATCAAAAGAAGCAAAAAAGGCAGCTACAACAGTTTCATAGCTCTTTTCTGCGTTTTAAGCCTGGAGGCGCAACGAAACTGCTAAGAATGCAGATTTTTTCATAAATTTGTCAAATGAAAACTGTGGTTGCCCAAAAAATCAAAATATAACCTGTCCTCATCATCTACAAACCATACAAACCATAAACCAACTTCATTTTAGCTTCCTTGAGGCATTCCTTCTTCATTTACAATTGGTTGACCTATTGGTTCTTCTATGACTGTCATTTTAATGCCTTTGCTCTGTAACTCATCATGAATTAACTCCAATTGCTCTTGTAAATCCTTCAACTAGTATTTAAGTCTTTTTTTAGTAGCTCTCATATGGGTGTTTATTATTCTGAAAAACTTAGCTTCTTTTATTGTTGGAATTGTCCACTTGACAAGTTGCTTTGTATTGTCTAAAGTTTTAGAAACATAATCAACTTGTCCTTCCCACATTGCCTTCATCCTTTTAAACTGTACTTTCTCGACACTATTTTTTCTAGCTTTATTTTTCATGACAACAATTTCCTGATTTGGCAACTTTAACTTTTCCTCAAGGCGCCGAAACTCTGTTTTCTCTATCACTTTCTCTTTTCCCCTTTTTAATTTGCTGATTGTATCCTTCACTGTGGGTGATGAGAGATCAATAATCTCTTTAGGTGATTTAGTTGTCTCAGTGGGTTTTGGAACTTCTTTGCTGCCTTCCATTAATTTCCTAGCATGCCTTGTCATAGGCTTTCTTTCTTGAAAAATGAAACCTGCATCTTCCCCCTCAAACTCTAATCTCTTTGCAGACTTGGCCTTTTTCAACTTCTGCTCATCTTCCCTTATGAATTCATCTTGTACAAAAGGTGTTTCCTCTATGTCAATGGCATGAAGAATATCCT
Organism: Pinus albicaulis; assembly: GCA_034641835.2. Taxonomy (NCBI): domain Eukaryota; kingdom Viridiplantae; phylum Streptophyta; class Pinopsida; order Pinales; family Pinaceae; genus Pinus; species Pinus albicaulis. Next base: position 1,387,480,481 of record CM076579.1, read on the forward strand.
CTAGATTCCCCTTTGTTACTAATCTGTCTTCTGTAGTAGCTGTCTTTTCTTTTAAAACCAGTGCTTGGCTTCTAGTTTTTCTTTTGGTCCCTTGTTTGTTGACAACTTGTTCCTGTTTTGCATCTTTGACAACCTTTGATTTCTGTTTTACAGGTGGGAGAGTTGGTGTATCAAGAATTTTCATTTTCTTTGACCTTTTTTGAGTTTTCTTTCTTGGCTTTACTCTTACAGGTTCTTTTGGTTTTGCAACCATAGGTTGGCTTGGTTTTGCTAGTGGTGGTGCTGGAACTCCTTTAGCTTTAGGGTTTCTTGTAGGAGATAGGGTTTCCAACTCAAAACCATTAAAAAACAAGAATGAGGACCAATCTATGCCTATCTTTTGAAGTTCATGTAAAATTAATAATTTCATTAAGCCATGATGAAATAATGATGTCTCACTCCCCTTAGACTTTGCTTGCACCTTATCAGCCATCTTTACAAGACTTCTATGTAGATAAAAAGGTAATTCAAGTGAAGTCTTACCAGTGAAGTGTAGAATAAATTTGAAATGGTATGAATAAACCTTGTGATATCTGCCTTTACAGGTAAAATATTTCTGAATGTTGAGCAGCAGTTTCGAATAATTATCTTTGATGTAGCTTCTAGGGATAGCATTGTTGAGATCCATCTCATTGTGCTCAGGCTTCATGAACTATTTACACTACTCCATATTAAATTTGAACCCTTTGAACCAGGTTTCTTGACCTCTTGGTATCTCTGTAACAACATCAATGACCTCTGGTGTGATAGACAAACTTAGCATCTCCACTTTAGTGGCTGTTCCATTGAAATTCATAGCAAATTCCTTGGATACCTGTGTCTGACAGCCCTGCAATTTCTCACAAAACTGTAAGCAACCTGCTCTTCTGAATGCTTCCATCACTGCTGGGTCTTCAGTTATTGCCTTCATGTCTTCAGGTTCATGCCTTAAGCACTGTCCTCCTCTGTGTATTTTTCTTTCCTCTGCCATAGTTCTTCAGAGAACCTCTCATTCGCGCTTGATATAAATCTTTCATCTTTGCTTGATATGGGTGTATCAACCTCGATTGATATGGATTTATTAAACCTTTGTAAGAACCAACCACAAGTTTGGCTCGATACTCAGAGCTCAGACATTACGAATGAAGGTAAAAGGAATGAGAATGACTAATTAAGAATAATTTGAATTTCAAATGTCCTCTCATAACTAAAAATGATGGCCCACTCATAACCTATACTGACCATGATGACTGCAAACGTGGGTGTGTACTTCAATTTCATCATTACATGACTCAACAAGCCTCTATCTTACCCTTTCCCAACGGTTTCTGACATTTGACAGCTCAATTGACAAGACAGTTGCAAAACTACGCTTTTGTAGCGCTTGTAGTGTAATTTTTGTTGTTTGCGCTATGAAACTATCAACGCTTTCGTAGCGCAAAGTGACTTTTTTCAACGCGATGTGCTACGAAACTGTGGTTTCTTGGCTAATTTTTCGATTTTGATACAAAAACTTCGGGAAATGAAATGAATCCTAAAATGATGAAAGAATTGACATAAAAGACCTTAAAAATGAGTTTATTTAAACACTAGGGTAGGCTCAAACTTATAAAATTTTTAATACTTCCCTTGGTCAAACTCAAAAATGGCTCCTAAAACCCTATTTTGACCCATGAAGCTATGTAACCTTGTCAAAATGATGTTTTGAATTTTTGAGTGATAACAACATCATATCAACAAAAGAAGGACACATTGTATGTTGCACATATAATGTCGATATCTCTTAAGTTTGTATGAACCCCGGGTTGATAATTAGAGTTGGTAGCCTCGGTAGTTGCAACATTCTTGTTGCAATACTGAGGCTCATCACTTTTTCGCTCCGTTTCTAGGGAGGTGTAAAAGTATGCATTGTTTTATTCCCTAGTTGATTCATTTATTTTATTTCTACAAAAATAAAAAAATTGCATTAGGCATATTTCATTTCAAAAACATCAAATTGCATTGCATTAGCATTATTATTAAAAAAAAATACTTCTCCAACACCAAACCCCCCCACTTGATCACTTGGTGCAGTAAGAGTCATATCACCATCCACTTTTTCAGTTAGAAGAAGAAGAGGTGACATAGAAGGTAGAAGAAATGGATCTAGGTGATGATAATGAAGATCTTCTTGGATTTACCATTCAAGATATTGATGTCAGTGTGCATATGAATAACATCCCTCCATATTTCCTTCCCAACTTCCATGGTATGAGGTCAGAGGATCCATAAACCTTTCTCTTTGAATTTGAAATACTTTTTAGATCTTATGGATACTTATCACACACTCAAAAATTGAGATTGTTTCCTACAACATTGCAGGATATAGCTCTTAAATGGTTCATGAGTTTAGATATCAATTCAATAAGATCACGAAATGATATGCAAAGGAAATTTCTAGAAAAATATAAATATGACGATCTTAATGAAGATATCTTTAGAATGAATCAAAAACAAGATGAGAGCCTTGAAGATATAATAGAGAGGTTCATGCATAATGTTAAGAGGGAAAAAATACATCATTTAGGATTTGACATGCTAAAACCCATCTTACTTAGAACAATTAGGGATGAATGGATTGATTTCCTTGATATCATGAGTAAAGGAGATGTATACCAATAATCATTTGAAGAAATTTGTAAAACATGCAAGCACATATCAAGAGGAAGGGCAAGTGTAAGTAAATCAACATCAACATTGGTAAGTCAATATGAACTTGGAAATTTTCTTGATAACTTAAAAGTAGAAATTCTTAGCAATCTAAGTGAACAGGTAGAAATGTTAAGAATGCAAAATGTGCAACAAGAAGATGTTGATATTTGTGTTATCCATGCAAAATCATATGCTACTAAATATTGTCCATCATTACCAAGGTTGAAGGAAATTTACCAAGAGGATAATGGAGCAAGTCAATTACCAAAGAAGCTAAGTTATGTAGCTCCAAGAAGACCATGGAAACCTAGTCAACTTGATATGATGCCCTAATTAACAATTTCAAGCTTATTCACATCCATCTAAAAATAATTGGAACAAATTCCCTCCTTGGAAACCTTGGCCATCTCAACCCCAAAACCGATATTGGTAATAAGGTTGGTAAGGAACTTATGGGAAAAATCCACAATATCCTCAATATTTTTCCTCAATATCCTCCATACCCAACTCCATGATATCCCTACCATCTACCTCTGCCTCCACCACAAACTCAACCACATCCATCTCATAGATCCACTCCCACTCAACTACCTGTACCACCATTTCCAAACCCATAAAAAGAAGTAACTCAACCCACTTACAATGTTGAGATACATCACTCCAAAACATCTCCTCTTGATCTAAATGGTATCCATCTTAGCTCAAGAAGATTATTGCAAAAAAGTGATTCTCTTGATGCCATTGAAGGACAACATTCAGAGAAAGAAGATTCAAATGAGAAGATCAAGGAATCAGGGGCTGCACTTGATGAAGAGCAGACATCAGAATCAGATATTGAGAAAGTTTCCTCATGTTTACCATCATTTCCTCCACATGTTCAAGATAATAATTAACAAAAAGAGGAAGATTTGAATTTCATGGTAGAAGAAGGCATGAATAATGATCCCAATGAGCAAGCAAACCAAGGGCATCAAAGCTATATTGAAATATGGTTCCAGACAATCATTAAGTTGCAACAACATACTCTTCTTCAACGATACTTGAAACAATCTCAGTCAAAGAAATTCATCTCTCATATTCAGGTACATGTTAAAGCATGTATTTCAAGTGTATGCATGATTTTATCTTTCAGCTTGATGTGCACATGGTTCCATTAGAAGTATTCCTATACTTGAAAGAAGTTTTTTTTTTTCAAGTAGAGTAGGATAGAAAAAAAATTTAAAAATGGAAAAAGAGAAAAAGAATAAAGAATAAATCTCAGTTGAAAACCTCTTTTGAGACGCTTGAGATTGGCTCACTAATTAGAAACCTCCATGAGGTGGTCAATGGTTTGGAAAAAAGAAAAAATAAGAGAAAAATAAAATATCCTAGGTGAAAACCTCCTTTGAGGCGCCTAGGGAGACCTACTAGTTGAAAACCTGATTGAGGCAGCTAGTAGGCCTAAAGAAAAAAAAAGTGAAAAAAGTGAAAAGAAGAAATGCATTTTCTCCATTTATCTCTATATAATGAATGCAGGTGCTCTCCAACCTTTGCAAGCAGTAAAAAAAAAATTGGCTCTAAAAGAAAAAGTTGGTCAAAACCCTAGTCAAAGGAAGTCAAACTTGGACTTCCTCCTCCTTTGCTCATATGCTCCAAAAGGACCTAGGTCATTCCAATCCATCACCCTCATCAATTTACAACATCCAACCATCATTTCCAAGCTTTTCTCATTCATTTTCCTTGCTGTCCTAAAATGCTACAGGAAACCCTGTTTTTGCTACAGGAAAGTCCTAGTTTTAGTAGATAATTGTTTTTATTATATCTCAAAAACCGTTCTTCCATTTGTCGAGATTTTTTAGGGGGATATGCATATATATGATGTTAACACGTTCAAGTAATTTCAGAAATTTCTAGTACACATTTTGTGAGAAATGAACCTCCATCACCTAAAAATATTTTTAATTTTTCTTGATATTCGTGCATCCAATGGACGAGATTGTTTATGGGGAGGTGCATAAGGATGATATTAATATTCTCAAAAAATTTCAGGTCAATCCGATCTACCGTTTGAGAGCTATTCCTAAATCAATTCAACTACAAGGGGGTTGTCCCGAGCAGCCTGTACAATCACATCAAAACTTAGCATCAATTATTTTTTCTCCCACAGAGCAGAATATCCAGCCACCTCGAGCATCATGAAGCCATTTATGAAATTGAGAAGAGCACAACCTCCTTAGGAAGCCATCCATCCACTACACCAACATAAGATTGAACATTGGGAGAAAACTGCACACAAAAAAAAAATTATCACTCAAAAAAATCATCATGCTATGAAGACTTGTACAGAAACAAAATAATCAACTACAACACTCACATCATGAAAATTTCAGCAGCAACATTTTATCCAGGGATGTGAAGCAACAACAACAAAAACAACAAAAAAACCCTATAAGACCTCCATATTTAAGGTTATCAACAATAAGACCTCAAGCAGATTATCACATGCAACTTCAAGATTATGAGTAGCAGCTTCAGAACCACCAAAGGAAGCTTCAAAAATCATAACAATAGCCTCAATATCACCTGCAAAAACACATCAAGGGTAAGGCTCAGGTATGCAATCATCTAAACCTTTATTTGAATCTATTCTAGCTTAAGAAAACATTAAAAGTGTGAGAAGGAAAGTTTTTTATAGCCAAAATTAGTCATAGAGAAGCCTCAACCTTATCTAGCAATTAGCTTCACTTTTCCACCAAGACACACAAACATGTGGGAGAGGAGAAAGACAAAAGTAAAGAGGACTTGAAAAAATGGGTAGTAAGAATTTAGTTGTGATGGAAGACAAGGAGTTCCAAGGGGTAACTGAGGGCGAACTCAGTTAACAGAAAAAGAACTCTGAGTTTATTTTGCATGCAATGAAAAAAGAGAAAACAAATTGAAAAAAAAAGAGAAAAAAAATTGAAAAAAGACAAAAGACAAAATAAAAATAAAAGGTGGAACCACCACCTCTTGGCATGTGAAATATAGTTGCTATACGTGAAATAGGGCTGGCACATGTACAAAATTTTCTACAGAAAAAACATATTTTCTATAGGAAAGACAAATTTGCTACAAGAAGTTAACTAGGACAAATTTTGTTAATCAAAGGTGGTTTTCCTCCTCTATTCTCTCTCTCCTCTGCTTACACATTCCATGGAAAACTCCATCATGCACCCAATCACTCATTTCACCTTTCAAGTAGGAAAAAAGCTCCATTTTTACTCCTGACTGTAATTGCTACATGAAAGTCCTAGCAGCTGCAAGATTCGTGTAACACTATAGGAATCCCTGTAAATGATACATAAACTTATTTACAATGAAAGTAGCTCTCTCAAAGGTTTCTAAACTTCAAAAAGAGCATGATAATTTTTTTTTTTCCTATACCTACCACTCCTAACCCTCACTTCACTCCATTCACAAGGATTCACTCCCTAAACCCTATGTCGCACAGTTAGCAGCTAGATCACCTATACCTTGGCATGGGACCTCTCCCCTTACCTCTCCATCACTCCATCCCTAACATCCATAAACCATTTACATTAATCTCTAAGAAATTTGGAGCCCCAAGAAGCAAAGATAACACTGCTACAGGAAGTTGAAAAGTTTCGTGTAACAATTCTATATATGGCACAACAAGGTCAAACTCTGAGGATAAGTTGATGAATATGGGTTCAAAGGACCACCAGGAGACTCCAGGAGGATGAACACACCAGAAAAGGCACCTCATGACCTCCATTTGACTTGATTCCACTTTGATTAGGTCATAATATTGTCAAATTTAATTACACAATCCACCCCAATGAATTTTCACTTTATTAGGTTAGGCATTTGATAGATTAACTAGTTCACTAGTTCTTGAATTTCCATATTTTAGAGTAGTAATTTTCTGTTATTTTTTAGCACGTGTGAACAAGGGTATTTTGGAGTGATTCCTCTTGGAACAGAGACCTAATACATCATACTTAATAAAAAAATTTGTCCCATCCCATTTTCATTTGATTTACTTATTCATTCGAAGAGTTATTTCCAAAACACACTTTCTTGTAGCAAAAACAGAGTATCGTGTAGCACTCTTGTAGCACCAGTAAACTCGACCAAATTTTCTCCTAAAGCTTAGTTTTTGTCTCTTAGGATTGAATCATGACTCCTAGGATCTAAATCCATGATTGAGTAAGAATAAACACACTCAGAACATTCATTTTCGCAAATTAGATTAGGCCTTTTTATTTGAATTCATGCTCTTAGGATTTCAATTACAAATTGTTGTTCTTTCCTAGGATTAATTTCTTTTCAAAGAAAAAATTCCATTTCTGCAATTAATTTAGGCTTTGATTTCATGAAATTCAAATCATTACATCATATCAACAAAAGAAGGATACATTGTATGCTACACATATAGTGTCGAAGCCTCTTAAGTTTGTACGAACCTCGGGTTGATAATTAAAGTTGGTAGCCTCGGTAGTTGCAACATTCTTATTGCAATACTGAGGCTCATCAATGACTAATCGAGAAATTGTGAAATAGATCTTTTGGATGTTTTTCTTTCAAGTGTTGCTATAATTACTCGATATCATGGGTGAAAACTGTTGTTGTTACTTGCTGTTACACCCTTGGTTTGATGTTACATCCTAAAGTTGTTGTTGCATTACAAAGTTGTTGTTACACTATGAAGTTGTTTCTACACCACAAACCGTGAAATACCGTGGCCGCTATTTTAAAATATGGTTGATTAATATCGTAAGAAGTAACTTTATGTAGACAGTTGAATAATATCTGAGCAATTACAATTGCAAGAGTGGTGTAACCATAATACGTCCTTAATTGAAATCAGTTTGTAACAACTTCTTTTCTATTCTATTTCTGCTGATTCAATCAACATGAGAATCATGACATTCTCATGAATGATTAGTTCCCTGATTTTGGGGCTTGTAAAAGAGTTTATAAAAGGGCCTGGTATCATGAGAAGGGGACGACAACATCAGGAAAAATATCAGAATTTTGATCTTGTATTCTTCAACTATTTTAATACAACACAAATTTGGTGATGTTTTTGCAATTTTTGTGTTGAACTTTTAAGTAGTTTCGTTCCAACCTTGCACCCTGCTAGGGAGGAAGGGCTCTCCTATTTAGCAGGGATTACAATATTAGTAGGATTATTTATTTTCTTTATATATTGGACTGTATTTCTTATTTTCTTTTCATATATTGTGGAACATACACATTTCTGTTTTCAGATCTATTGTATGTTGTTACACTAGATTGGTTAGATTTATAATACTTGATTATTGTTGTAATCTAGTTAATAATGCATGGTGCACCTATTTTCATTATGAATTTTATGAAGTGGGAATTATTTCTTTGTTGAATGAGTTTCATTCCTTGAGTGTGTTCTTTAATTTCTGCAAGTGTGAATTTCATTTATGCATGAACGGTTTAAAATTTTGCAAGTGTGTTCAAGGACATTTTACTGTTTTACTAGACGTTCATGTATCAACACATATAGTGCAGACACCTTTGATACAAAATACCTACCTTGGTTGATAATTAATGGTTTTGGTTCAGTTTTTTTAAGAGTTATAAAACCGCACAAAACTGAAGCAGATGCAAACCTTGACCATATTTTGGTTGAAGGTAAATTATTGATTATAGTATTATATGTTGATTATTTAATTCTAACAGGTGATGATAAGCTTATAAAAATATTGCAAATAATATTTGGCAAGATAATTCAAGATGAAAGACATGGGTCTCATGCATTATTTCCTTGGTTTATAAATTTGGCAAGGAGACGGGGAACTATTTTTCTCTTGGGGAAAGTATGCCAACAAGATACTGAAGAAGTTTCAAATGGAGAGAAAAAATCTTATGGATACCCCTCTAACAATGAATTTGAGGAAGGGAGATGCTACTTCAGGCGAAGTGGTAAAGGATACCATTTACAGGTAGCTTGAGGGTTCACTCATCTACTTGGTGAAAAAACGACCAAGCATGTGTTATGCAGTTAACCAACTTAGTCAATTATAGGTTAATCCAAACAAACTCTATTGGAAGGCTGCCAAACATGTGTTGATATAACTTAGAGGGACCACAGAGTTTGGTCTTTGGTAAATATAGACAAATGGAGTGAATTTTCAAGGATTCACAGATGCAAATTGGGCAGGGAGTCCATCGGACAGGAAGAGCACATCAGGAGGAATCTTCAGTATTTTTTTTGCAACAGTTTCTTGGTACAACAGGAATCAGAGATTAGTTTCACTCAGTTCATTAGAAGCATAGTACATGGATGCAAGTCAAGCAAATTGTGAGGCTATCTGGATGAGGAATATCCTTGTTGGGTTATTTGGTCAACAAATGAATCCTGTAGTGATTTACTGTGACATCCATAGTTATATAAAAATATCGGTGAATCTAGTTTTTCATGATATGTCCAAGCATATCGACATCCGGTACCACCATCTCAGATATTGTGTATAGAGGCATATCATGACACTAGAGTAAATTCCTACGGAGGAAAAATATGCATACATATTGACTAAGGAATTTTCAAGAGGCAAATTCAAGTTCCATAGAGGTAGGATCGAGGTATCTGATAATCCATTTCTTGCTGAGAGGGAATGTTGGAAATGACACCAATAAAGATTCTAGTTTAATTTTCCCTTGAATTAAATTATAATAAAATTGTAGTTCCACATCTCATGACAACTTGTATGAGTTAACTAAGTTAGTTTGACTTAGTTGGTTTAGTTAATTCGAGTTGAGGGTCTAACTTGAGTCATGTAGAGTGGTTCCTACTTGTTGGTTCAATTAATTTGAGTTGAGGGTCTAACTTGAGTCATGTAAAGTGGTTACTACTTTTTAGGATCCCTAGTTGAGTTTATTTTGAGTTGTAATTAATTAATTTAGCTTAACTAGTTCCAAATGTTGGAGGAACTAGTGGAAGGTCAAAGTGTGGAAGTGGAACTTCAACCACACTCAGTTATCAACCAGTTAACTGATAAATCATCCATAAATAACTCATGCATGTGTGAACTGATAGCTACCCAGTTGAGATTGGAGTTCAAGGGAAGTGTATTGTTAGTTGTATAATCATCCAAATTGTATAGGTGGTGCATGCAGTTAGAGGAAGGCCTCTGATGGATTGTGCAATATTGGACGAGGATTTCCCTAATTAATAGGGGGCTAATTCCCAAGGAAAAAACACAAGGAAATAGGGACTTGGGAAAAAATAAAATTGGTTAAGTATTTTCCTAGGCTTCCTAGGAAGCAGTGAGACAGATAGAGATAGTGTAGAGTTTGCTGGGCATGAGCAAAGTAGTGTAATATTCTCATATTTTCTGACTAATTCAATATACAGATAGTGTGGTTTTTAGTTGTGTATTTTCCCAGGAAATCATTGTGTAATGTGTTAATTGAATTTTTTCTCTTGTATGCTTTGTGATTTCGTGATAGTTTAAATTGGTTTCCCCAATTGGTAGAGTAGATTCAAGTCTATTGTTTTAGCAAATTAAAATTACCAATTTGAATCTACAAGGAATTTCTACAGAGATCTGTTGTAGTTGTGCTAGACATAACGGAGGCTTTCATCCCATGTGCATGGATGCTTTGAGTTGTACATGCGCAGAATGTGCATGATCATATTTTTTACGACCTCTATTTGGCCATAATTTTGGGGGTGGAAGGTCGTGGACTTAGTGAGCTTGGTATCCAACATCGACCAGAGGCTTGACCAAAATGTACTCAGGAACCTGTTGTCTCGATCTCAGATAATGGGCTGTGGGATCCCAATGTGTACCACATTCATTCAAATAAGATATTATCAATGGCTTATGCTGTGATACTCTTCTTGCAAGCCACCATAATGGCCATATTAGAGAATATGTCGATGGCCATGAAAGCACGTTCGTTTCCATACTTAATAGAAGGGAGGCCCAACATGTAATCCATGGAGATGGATTCCCAAGGCTGAATAGGAGTATGAAAAGGAGTATATAGTCATTGCTTCTTGATTTTAGGTTTGGAAATGGACCAGTAAGTACAGGATCTGATGCTCTTCCCAACATCCTCTCGAAGGTTCGGCCAATAAAAATACTTTTGTAGCAATGTCACTATTTTATCTACTCTGAAATTTCCAGTGACCCAACTGTAGTGCGCCTCCCAAATCATCTTGGAATGCTCGCATGAAGGAAAATAGAGGTGTCCTAGGTGGCATAATAGTGTGCCCTAGAGGTGAACATCTGGAACGTGCTTGCCTTCCAAGAGCATCTGATATGTGTTTTCGAGTTCTAGATCACTCTTGTAAATATGCGGCCAACTAGAAGTCTTGTGTCCACAAGAGTTGAGTACATTGGTCAGTGCCATGACTGGTGGTCAGCTGAGACAATATACAACATTATTCGTGCTTCCTTGCTTGTACTTTATGTTCAAGTGTAATTGTTGCAAATATGTGGACCATTTATGATGGTGATCGTTCTCCAACTTTCCTTATGTCTGTATGAACTATAGGGGTCGATGGTTTGTGTGGATGATCGTTTCCTTCCCCATAATGTAATGCTTCCATTCTGCAGGCCTGCACAATGGAATACATCTCTTTTTCATAAGTAGGATACTTTCATACTATGTCTGAAAGTGCCTCACTGTGATATTCCGTTGGATGCCCCTGCCGAGTAAGAACTGCCCTGATAGCATAGTGAGAGGCATCTGTCTCATTCTCAAATGGTTGCTATAGGCCTGGTAATGTGTGCACTTTTTTAGATAAGATGTGATGCTTCAACTCAAAGAATTCCTTTTATTTGGATTCAAACTAGTAGAAATTTTCTTTCACTCCGCCCATAGTGACTTGACTCAAAGACCAAGTGATATGAGAGAAACCCAACACGAACCTACGGTAGAAATTGTACAGTCCTAGAAAGATGTGTAGCTCTATTAGAGTGGTTGGGGCTGACCAATATCGAATAATTTGTATCTTGGTTGGGTCCACATGCACACCCCTCTCATCAATGACGTACCCATATATTGAACCTGGGTCATACCAAAAGTGAAATTCTCCAAATTGGCACACAACTTATGTTGTCGCAGGGTTTGGAGGACCTGTAGTATATTGTGTAGGTACTCCTCCCAAATCTGAATGAAGATCATGATGTCTTCAAAATACACTACCACGAATGAGTTAGTGAAGGGCCACAAGATGTCATCCATCAACCTCATCATGGTTGTGGGGACATTCGTCAATCTGAAAGGCATGATGAGCCATTCGAAAAGGTACTCCTTGGATTTGAAGGCAATTTTCCACACATCAGGGGGTTCGATTGGCACCTGGTGATAACTATAATTCAAATCAATATTGCTGAAATATTTGGCCCTCTTGAGTTGGTCCAGAAGGTCATCAATCCATGGGATTAGATACCTATTCTGGATAGTGATCTTATTCAGTGCTTGATAGCCAATACAAAGTCTCCAGGTGTTGTCTTTCTTCTATACCAAAATGATCAAGCTCCCACAAGGTGATGAACTTGGCCCGATGTGCCCTTTATGCAACAACTCCTAAATATGCCTCTTAATTTCATCATTCTCTAGAACAAAGTGTCGGTAGATCGGTCTGTTAGGTAGCATTACGTCCAGGGTCACATCGATGGAGTTCTTGACTTGAAAGTGTAGGGGTACCCCTGTGCGTGAGGTGAAGATGTCCCTGTAATCCATAATGACCTTATCAATCTGTTGTTGCCATGCAGAGGAGCCTTGTCTGGAGGCTATGGATGTGGCCATAATATTCTTCTTGCCTTGAGGGTTTATCATAAGGAAGACACATTTTCCAGTCTGGGAAATGATCTTACTGCATTTCTTCACAGAGATCAAAGAGATGGTAGTAGGTGGTGCTACCTATGGTATCCTATATAACTTATTGCCCAAAGAAATAATAACACTAGGATTCCTAAACTCATACACAACATGTCACTTCCACAAGTATGGTTGGATTAATAATACATCACACACTTTAATAGGAGAAAAATCACACAATACCTCATTTGTGAAATGATTGATGATGTAGGGAAGGCGACACTGTTGGCTGGCGTGGAGATCTTGTCCTTGGTGAAGCCACCTGATGGTGTACGGATACAGGTATGGTGTGGTCGGTAGGCACAACCACTTCATGACCTTTGTTAATATGAGGTTCTTTTGGCACTCACTGTCGAAAATGAACTGTAGTGGAAAAACCTTCACCGACATTTGTGAGTGGAAGAGTCGCTCCCCCTCCTCTGGATCTTCAGGCTCAATATTTTGGATCTTAGTGGTGGTAACAATGGAACTAGGCTCTGCATCAATAATCTACTTCCCTTTGTCACTCTGCTTCTTAGGTTCCGACATAGAGTCTTAACATGGAACTTATTCGGAATCCTTCAGCTCGACAACCAACGATTTCTTGGCTCGACACTCACTTGTGTTGTGTGTGGGGATCTTATGGAACTCACACCATTTCCTCATGTCATTATTTGTCTTCATTGTGTTTTTATTTGCTTACAACTTCGACACGCTATCCTGGGCTGCCCCGCCTTGGATTTTTCCTTTGTTTTGCAGTTTGGGGGCACCTTTCCTTGCTTTGGATTTGTAGATCCAAAGTCTCGCTTCTTCTGTTTAAATTTATGCTCAATATTGTAAGCGTAGCAGTATGCTACACCAAATGAGGATATGTATAGGAACTACATTTCGTCCTAAATGTATTTATGTAAGCAACTGATATACTTGAGCACCAGATGTTTTTCTGAATCTTTAATACCCAAATTCATGCGCAAGGTATGGAAAATATTCCTCAACTCATGCACGTCTTGGTCCCTTTGCTGCCATAACATCGTCCAGTATATGTACTTATCCTCATATCTCCCCATGGGGTAATATTGTTCCTTAATGGCATCTTAAAAATAATTCCAAGTGGGTGCGGTTGAAAAAAGTGAGGGTTCTCACTCGTCCCTTTGTTCATAGTAGGTTCCCACTAGTCCTTGACACAGGTGGGGGGGGGGGGGGCGGCTTTGAGGCCTCAAAAAAGTAATCTTTTCCCGATTGTAAAAGTCATGAACTAAAAAATACACTTCCAACATATTTAACCATATATATATGACATATATATCTTTATGGCCTTCAAAAATGGGAATGCCAAAGTTGACATGTACCTTAAAGGGAGTGGCGCCTCCAGAGTGGCTGCTGGATGAAGATGCATTGCTTGTGGGTACCTACTGCAGAATCGGGGAAAATTTATCCATCATCGCATTCCTGTATTGCTCAAGGGATTCCTCGAGAAATATATTGAAAATATATATTTCTCCCTCATATTTCTTTTCTTCCCCCACGGGAGGTCGTCAGGGTTTGCGAGGCTGGTCTTGCAAAGGTTCAACCTGTTCGAGTCCTAACTCCTTTTACCTTGACCTTTTTGGGGACATGCAAATTAAAACAGAGAAAGAGCTGACCACTATGATACCACTGATCTAGATTTATGTAGGCATGCAACATAATACAAATATAAACATAAACACATAGATGCAACAAAAGTAAATCTTCATTTAATTAATATCAAAGAACTCAAATATGCTTACAAGTAGAATGGACATAATAATATTCTCTCAAATTACTATAGGATTTTATGCAAGTCCTTTCCTATGGCTACGGGCTTGCTGTGAACCTAAAAAAAACACGGTTTAGGGGGTAAAAACAGCTCTGAAAGTTCAGGACCCATAAAATTGCTAACATTAGTAAATGATGCTATATTCAAGGAAACAAATGAAATTGACTAGAGTTATAGGTGGAATAGGTGGGTGACCACCAATATCCACTTAGATAAATCCTCCCCACTTTGGAAGCAATGGTGCCCATCATGTGCAAAGTTCGATGAAGTGAGAAATTTTTTGTTGAACCTAGTCCCTGGTGAACCACTTGCCTTGGTGAAGGAGTTGGCCTGCTTTGAAAACTTGATATAGCTCGATCCTCTTTTGGAAAGTGTTATTGATCTGTGTGTCCATGATCCTATCATTTGTGCCCTGTTTAATGTAGCTTGGGTTGAGCTTTGTTAGTGTCAACTTCTCAGTAATGTCGGATGTGCCCAACAATGGGGGAAAATGTGGTCGCAGATGATCCACATTAAATACTGGGTGCAGGCCAAGGAACGATGGAATGCTGAGCTTAAATTCATTGTCCCCTACAACCTTCGTGATGGTGTACGACCCATATAGGAGTGGGCGAAGATTTCAGTGGGGAACAACGAGGCACTCCTTCTGTAAATGCAGCCAAAATTTGTTGCCCACTTGGAACTTGTGTGGCACCTGATGTTGTTCATGACATTGATTTTATTTACCATTGGCTCTGTCCAATATGTCATGGACCTGTTGGTGGATGTGCTAAATGTGCTAAATAAAGATATTAGTCGTGTTAGCTTCAGATTAGACATGAGTTGAATGTGCATGAGTAGTTGCAAATGGTATGGTCACATCAATGGGACATAGTGGCGCGCCCGACGTCAAATCGATGGAGTGCTTGACGTGACAGTGCAGGGGTACCCCTGTGGGTGAGGTGAAGATGTCCCTATACTCCTCCACAACCTTGTCCATCTGTTGTTGCCATGCGGAGGAGCCCGTATGGAGGATATGGATATGGCCATAGTCTTCTTATTTCCCCGAGGGAATATCATAAGGAAGACAAATTTCCTAGTTTGGGAAATGATATTACTCCATTGCTTTGCAGAGATCAAAGAGATGGCAGTAGGTGGTGCTACCTTCGGTATGCTATATAAATTATTTCCCAAATAAATAATAACAGTGCGAGGCCTAGACTCATACACAAGATGACGCTTCCACAAGTATGGTTGGCCTAATAATACATCACAAAGTTCAAGAGGACCAACATCACATAATACCTCATTTGTGAAAGGCTTGATGCTGTAGGGAAGGTGACACTACTAGATGACGCAGAAATCTCGTCCTTTGTGAAGCCACCCAATGGTGTAAGGCTATAGGAGTTGTGTGGTTGGTAGGCCCAACCAATTCACAAACTCTGCTAATATTAGGTTCTTTTGGCTCCCTGTGTTGACAATGAAATGCAACGGAGAAACCTTCACCGACATTTGTGAGTGGAAGAGCCGCTACCCCTCCTTTGGGTCTTCAGACTCAATATTCTAGATCTTGGTGGTGGAAATGATGGTGCTAGGTTTCACATCAATAATATTCTTCCCTTTGTCATTCCCCTTGTCGGGTTCTGACTTAGAGTTAGAACATGCATCTGATTCAGAAGCCTTTAGCTTGGCCATCAATGATTTCTTGGCTCAACACTCACTTGTGTTATGAGTGGGGACCTTATGGAACTCACACTATTTCCCTTTGTCCTTCTTTATCTTCGTGATGTTGTTATTTTCTTGTGGGTTTGGCGGGCTATCCCAGGTTGCCCCGTTTTGGCTTTGTCATTTTTTATGTGGCTTGGGGGCTCCTTTCCCTTGCTTCGAATTCTCAGATCCAAAGTATCGCTTCTTTTGTTTAATTTTTTTCTAAATATTGGCAGCGTAACTGTATGCTGCACCAAGCGAGGAGATTTTTAAGAACTCCATTTCCTCTTGAATGCATTTATGCATGCAACTGTGGTACTTGAGCACCAGATGCTTTTTTTCTGAATTTTTGATATCCAACTTCGTGTGCACGGTATGAAAAAAATTTGTCAACTCATGCACATCTTGGTCCCTTTGTTGCTGCAAGTTCGTCCATTGTATGTACTTGTCCTCATAGCCCCCCATAGGTCAATAATGTTCCTTGATGGCATCACAAAAATAATTCCAAGTGGGTGTGGCTAAAAATAATGAGAGTTATCTCTCATATGATCTCCATTTGAAGCGTACGATACCTCATTGGAAATATCTCTTTGAGTACTACATCATGATTTACTGCAAGAATTTTCTATAAATACGAGCATGATGTGGACCTGAAAAAACATCGTTTAGGGGGTCAAAACAACTCCAGAAGTTCAGGATCTAAAAATATGCTAAAATAGTAAATGCTACTATAATCAAGGAAACAAATGAAACCGTATGGAGGTCTAGGTGAATAGGCGGGTCAACACCAATATCCACCTGGATCAGTCCTCCCCATTTAGGAAGCAATGGTCCCCATTGCATGCAAACCCTCCATGAGGTGAGGACATTTCTGTTGAACCTGTTCGTTGGTGAACCACTTGCCTCGGTGAAGGAGTTGGCCTAATTTGACAAATCGATATAGTTGGATCCTTTGCTAGCTAGTTTTCTTGATCTGTGTGTCCATGATCCTATAATTTGTGGCTTGTTCAATGCAGCTTGGGTTGAGCTATGTTGGTTTCAGCTACTCAACAATGTCATATGTGTCCAATAATGGGGGAAAATATGGTCGCAGTTGGTCCACATTAAATACTGGGTGTAGGCCAAGCAACAAAGGAATGTTGAGCTCGAAGGAATTGTCCCCTACAACCTTGTTAATGGTGTATGACCCATATCAGAGTGGGAAAATCTTGTGGTGGGGCCCAAGGAGGCGCTCCGTTTGCAAATGTAGCCAAAATTTGTCACCCACCTGGAACTTGTGTGGCACCCAATGTTGATCATGACGCTACTTGTACTTAACATTGGCTCTGTACAATATGCCATGAACCTACTGGAGGATGTAATGAATGCACTCAATGAAGTTGTTATCTCTTTCATCTTCAGATTAGACATGAGCTGAATCTACCTGAGTAGCTGCAAATGGTATGGCCACATCAATGAGACATAATGGCTAGAATACTAACCCCACTTGAAAGGGACTGTGGCCAGTTGAGCTATGAAGAGATCTATTGTTGTTGTGCTAGACACGGGGGAGGCTTTCATCCCATGTCCATGGATGGATGGATTTTTACATGTGCAGAATATGCGCGGTCATCCTGTTGATGACCTCTTTTTTTCCCTTATTTTGGGGGTGGAAGGTTGTGCACTTAGCGAGCTTGGTATCAAACATCGACCATAGGCTTGACCAAAATGTACTCAAGAACCTGCTGTCTCGATCTGAGATAATGGACTATGGGATCCCAAAGTGTTCCCATATTCAAAAAAGAGATTAGTAGTGGCCTCTGCTGTGATACTCTTCTTGCAGTCTGCCATAATGGCCATCTTAGAGAATTTGTCGACGATCATGAAAATGCAGTCGTTTCCATGCTTAGTATAAGGGAGACCCAACATGTAATCCATGGAGATGGATTCACAAGGTCGACTAGGAGTAGGCAGAGGAGTATATAGGCCTTGATTCTTGATTTTTGGTTTGGAAATGACGCAGGAAGTGCAGGATTTGATGTACTTCCCAACATCTCGTCGAAGGTTCGAACAATAAAAATACTTATGCAACACTACCACTTTTTTCTCTACTCCTATGGCTACGGGCCTGATGCGGACCTCCAAAAAACGTCGTTTAAGGGGTCAAAACATCTCTGGAAGTTCAAGACTCGAAAAACTGTTAAAAATAGTAAATTATGCTATAATCAAGGAAACAGATGAAACCGACTAGAGGTCTTGGTGGAATAGGTGAGTGGCCACCAATATCCACTTGGATCATACATAGGTTACTAAAATGGGTAGTCGACAATTCCCTTTGGTAGCTTCTATTCCCAGTATCTTTCCTATTTAATTAAGGTAATAAAGCCTACTTATTTTGAGTGCTACCCTGGCAATGATGCCAAAAATGACGATGTATTTATATGTTATTGATTTTAATCATGGTTTGAGATATATTGTGCATTTTATTTGTTAGACTAGGGTTAGTAAGCTTACAAGGCACTCATGCAATATACATAAGAAAGGACTCTTATCATTTCGTAAATGACCTATACTGTAGAAAGGAAATCCTAATGTGACATTGAGTCTGGGTGGAAGATGTTTCTACAAGTTAGTCCCAAAGCATGGGTACATGATCCAGATTTATGCAGGAATGAAACAGAATAAACATATAACCATAAATACAAAGATGCAGCGGAAATAACACTTCATTTCATTAATATCAAAGAATTGAAATTTGCTTACAAACAGAATGGAAATAAAACTAGCTAGGGCACTGGTAGCTATCTCTGAGAAGATATGTGGCGGCTACAGGCCTCTGAACTGAGTTACAATGAGGCTTGAGGGCCTATTTATTATTTATAAATAATGGTAAATCCTAAACAGCCAAAACCCTAACCCTAGGAGATGAAGCGCCAAAACTATGGGCCCTGTTTGGGTAAATTGGTGTTTCAAATTCCCAGGGACGTAACTTTTGCATATGATCTTCGTTTAACGCATACCATACCTCGTTAGAAAGATCTATCTGAGGACTACAAATTTTGAGTGAGAAACCTCAATCCATAGACCCATGTTGCTCCCCGATTTCCCAAAAAACATCGTTTAGGGCCTCAAAACGGCTCCGAAAGTTCAGGACCCGAAAAAATGCTAAAAATAGTAAGTTGTGCTGAAACTGAAAAAAAATGAAATAGAAAATGGTGGTGCTCCAAGTGGAATAGGCGAGTGACCACCAATATCCACCTGGGTCATTCCTCCCCCCTTAGGAAGCAATGGTCCCCATTGCGTTAAGTTCCTCCATGAGATGAGGAAATTTCTGTTGAACTTGGTCCCTGGTGAACCACTTTCCTTGGTGCAGGAGTTGGCCAACTTTGACAACCCAATATAGTTGGATCTTCTATTGGTGAGTGTTCTTGATTTTCATGTCCATGATACAATTTGTGGTGGCCTATTCCATGCTGTCTGGGTTTAACTCTGTTGGTGTGAGTTGTTCTGCAATGTCAGAGGTGTCCAGTAGAGGTGGGAAGTAAGGACGAAGGAAGTCCACTTTGAATACTGGGTGCAGACCAAGGAATGGTGGAATATTGAGCTCGAAGGCATTGTTGCCTACAACCTTGGTGATGGTGTACGACCTGTATCGAAGCGGGTGAAGCTTGCGAGGGGGTCCATTGAGGCGCTCCTTCTGCAAATGTAGCCATACTTTGTCGCCCACCTGGAAGTTGTGTGGCACCCGGTGTTGATCATGGCGTTGCTTGTACTTAGCATTGGCTCTGTCCAATATGTCATGAACCTGTTGGCAGATGTGTCGAATGCACTTGATGAAGCTATTTGATTTTTCATCTTCAGACTGGACATGAGCTGAATCAACCTGAGTAGCCACAAATGGCATGGCTATGTCAATGGGACATAGTGGCTGGAATCCCAAGCCCACCTGAAAGGAGCTATGGCCGATTGAACTATGGAGAGCCCGGTTATAACTATGTTGTACATAGGGGAGGCTCTCGTCCCATGTGCGTGGATGCTTTGAATTGTACATGCGCAGAATGTGTACAATCATTCTTGTTAGGGTCCCGTGATTTGGCTGATTGGCAAGCCAAATGACAGTGTAACATCAAACCAATATTTGGAGTCCAAGGACCTAGCTTTCCTAGACTCAGATAGGGCTCTCTCTATATGTGTAAGGGATATCTGTGTGTTTTGCTTATTGTGTTTTGATTTTAGGCTAGTTATGAAGTAGGTTTTCTGGTTTTCGTTTTTAGGTTGTGAGGGATGAAACTGATCAAAGATATAAGATAGGTAAAAAGATGTCAGATCAACTGGGCTATGGGGTAGAAAAGGTTAAGAAAGCTATCAGATGGTGATACAAGGCTGTTGAAGGGCTGATTTGATTCGAGGTAGAAAGGATCTTTGGGAAAAATGGAATAAAATGGACATCAAGTTTGTAAACAACAAAGGATTTCAAGCATAACTAGTTTAATAGCTGACATAAACATGGTAGGGAAAACCATTGATCATGAGAAATGTAACTATAAGCTAATCAATACATAGAAATAAACATTCAAGCCATGCATAGAGATATATAACTCTCTAACTTTGGGAAATGACTATCAGACTTTGGGGAAATACACTTAAAAGAGACAAACAACTCAAATCACTATGCTAGAACGACTAAACACAGTACTTCAAGTTATTGGGCACTTTGAAAACAAGATTGCATAGTCTTAGGCAAAGGGAAAGATCAGAACAAGACCTCCTTGGTTCAACAAATGACAATCTAATCAATCAAAGAGAATTTCATGGATGTAGCTATGGCTAGCCATGAGTAAGCAGGGCGTACCGTAAATCATACTTAGCATGCATAAAACCATGAATGAAATAAGCAACAATATCCTTAATTTATTAAAGAACAATCAAGAATTCTTTAATGTGACTAAGGAAGAAGAAAACATGGAAGCTATGAAGAAACAGGAAATTTGAGGTGTCTCCAAGGGCATGTCTCAAATTTGCTCTCTATTGATCTATAGCAAGCAAGAAACATGGATTCATGAATGAAAACTAGAAAACAAAACAAAGAAAGAGACACTATACCATTCTACCAAGTCATGGAATCCAACAACAATCCTCTTTCATCATCCAAGAACATCCAAGAGACTATCCAAGAGCATGAGACAAGTATTTCTTCCAAAGATTATATTACCATATATTGCTTCTATCATCAAGTTCAGCCTACTTTACAATGAAATCCTTTGGAATATATAGGCCCAAGTGAGGAAAACCTCTTAGTTCAACTTGCAATCTCATTGGCCTATCCAAAATATCTTTTTTTGTCCTTGAGGCTTTGCAAAGCCCAAGGAACAAAATATCTCATAAAATATCTAAAAAATGCTAAAAAAGGGAAATAAATTGAATTTTCATAACTTCTCATGTGCAAAAATAGCTAAACGCACATGAGGAAAAAGCAGTTTTGAAAGGTTCAATTTTTACAAAAATACTCAAAAAATACATCAGCAAAAGGTCCCCTAACTTGCCGGCAACTTTTGAAAGTCTTCCCGATATCGAAATGAGGCTCATGATAGCTCGTTGGAAAGCTCTGAGTGTATAATTTTTGAAAATGTTCAGTTTTCGCCCAACTGACCACTGGAAGTCCTCCAAAAACAGGCCTATGTGTAAAAAACCAGAAAATAAGGTTCACTGATAGACCGGGCAGAGTGTAGAAAAAGCGGGCATTTTTCGCCATTTCGGGGGAGAAAATGATCTTCAAATGTCCTGAAAATAGCTGAGTGTGTGATCCTAAAATTATGGCATCCAATGATACCATTCTCCTCCTTTGTTGATCCCCCAAGCTGAAATGGCGAAGCTTATGAGTTTTGACCAAAAACCCAAAAATGCCAAAAAACCAACATATGTCGAAAAACACCCAAAATTGGTCAGCATGACCCTCAAGGGTTCTCAGCAACATGTTGTGAAGCAGAGGCCAAAATATGAAGTCCTGATATGTCTTTCCTCACTTTCTGTGCCAGGCGCTTCCCTTTAGCCTCCTTGAGCTTTTCTTGAGCAGCCTTCAACTTGCGCCGGGCAAACTGATTTAACTTTTTGTAATGCCTCGTCAATCTCCTTTGAAGGTCTAAATCCCTGTTTTCCTTCTCCAATTTTTTCTCCAAGTGGTCATTGAATCTCTCAAGCCACGCCTCCTTATTGTTCTCTATCTCCTGTTCAAGCAATGCAGTGAGAGGGGTAGATTGGAGAAGGGCATTTTCCTCTTCTTTTTTGCTTCTCAAGGGCCTTTTTAAGCCCCATGATTCTAGGCCTCTTTCGCCTAGGCTGATCTTCTCATTTGCCTATTTTGGATTTGCAAAAATTGATTGAAATTCCTAGCTCTGTGAAGATCATCCTTCAAGGCATCAATTTGGCCTTCCCTATGGATCAAGAGGTTTTCTAGAATCCAGGCCTCATTATCACTATCATTGCTTTGGACTTGGATGATGTCGAATGCACTCTCCTGCTCATGACTTCCTTCTACCTTGCCCTTCCCTTTGCTTTGGGTGGCTATTCTAGTGTTCTTCCTCCTAGGCAAATCAATGATGGGCTTCTTTGGCAACTTTCCTTTACTTCGGAGAGCCCTTGTCATATTTGGAGTGACCACTCTAGGCACTCTCTTCTTTGTTATCTGGGGCTTGACCTTTTTAGGAGAAGAGGGCATGGCCCCTTTACCTTTGTCACCTTGCTTTTCTTCCTTTTGAGTTTGTTGTTCTTCTTGAGGAGGCTGTTGTTCTTCATCTTTTGGCTACCCTTGCTCATCATTATCATGTTGCCCTTGCTGCTCTGTCTCACAAGGCTGCTCCTGTTCATCACTTTCCTGTCCTTTTTCATTATCTTCATGCTGCTGCCCTATCTCACCCTCACTGTCATGCTGTTGTTCAGCACTTTCTTCCTCTTTCCCTTGCTGTTGTTCATCACCACTGTGATGTTGCTGTGTGTCATCATCAGGCTGCTGTTCAGCCTCATCACGAGTCTGTTGTTTGCCCTCATCACTATCATGTTGCTACCCTTCATCCATAGTTTAGACAGAAAAACCTCCAAACTGAAAAAGATAACTTCACTCACTAATTCTGCTTCATGGAACGAAAGAGAAACACTGTTTTTTCATTTTTTAACACACAGAGGAGACTTTTGAAAGGGAAAAAACACTCATACAATGATTATTGTTCATGAAATTAGGACCACTGTTTTACATTTCAACTACTGTGTTTCTCCCTTTAAACACTGTCCCTACCTTTCAATACTGTCTTGAGGGCAGTTTATAAATTCCTTTGACATCAATAAAATCCACCATTTTTCCTATGTCAGTGTTGGGCAATCATAGATTATTGCATGCCCGGATATTTAAACAAAAACATCAACCCTCCTTCAAACTATCTTCACCAATGCATACAGCTGAGAGAGTTTATGTTTTGTGCTACAACAGTTAGGATGTCCTTAATGCTTGACAACCTCCACTAGAACAGGATTGTGATGCTTTATCATTTTTAAGGGCAGTTTTAGGCTCTTTGAGGCTATAATTAACCCTTCACTCTCAACCAACTGTAACTTTCTTTCAAAACATTCACTTAAAGTACCTTGATTTACACCAAGACTTTCACTGCCTCAAACACCATCTAGCAGTTTGAATTTATCAAGAGGGCAAAACAAAATACCTTAAAACACGATGGCAGCCTTGTTCGAGGAGTTTGATCAGCTCTAAGATTGGTTGGGAGGCGTTTTGATTGCTTGAACAAGCGCGACAGGTTTTATAGGAAAGGCTCCGCGCAAATGGAAAGGTGTCGGGTCAGTTGTCGGGCCGACGGGACCAACGCCTACAGGCGCGCCGCGCGGTAGTGTATTCCCTTTGCAAAAATGTGCCTGAATGCACCGCGCAACCCTACAGGCGCGTCGCGCAGTCAATAAGCCCGAAAACTCTGTGAAATTGCGCTCCAAAACTCTTTCCTCGATCCAGTGAATAGCAAAGGGGAGTTTGTCTTGTGTTTTGAGAGATTTAAAGAGGTTTGCAACGATCCCTTTACTCCTTTGAACGTGAACAAGTTAATACCCCTCCGTGATTACCTTTGTGAGGGTTTATTTGGTAAGTCCTATTTTAAAAAGAAGGTGTTGGTTTGCGAACTGAAAAGGAACCCCAATCTTATTATTCGTGTTTTTTCAACAAAAAACAAACCCAAACTTGACCGGGCCTT
Source organism: Pinus albicaulis (assembly GCA_034641835.2). Lineage (NCBI taxonomy): Eukaryota > Viridiplantae > Streptophyta > Pinopsida > Pinales > Pinaceae > Pinus > Pinus albicaulis. The sequence goes on from CM076579.1 coordinate 1,387,504,727, forward strand.
TTTCAAAAAATTGTGGGTAACTGTTTTTGGAGGTCTTTGTTTGTGATATTTTCTTCTACCGTGAGCAGACTACTTTGAAGGGTAATCATCACTTGGTAAGGACCAATGATTTGTGAAGCATCTTTTCCATTTTTGCAAGGAGGTATATTCACCCTTTTGAACCTTAAACTGATAGTGTCTGCTCTTGATGGTTTAAAGGTGATAATGCTCACTGTGAAACTGATTTAACTGTGTTGAGGAGGTAAATCCCCTCTGCGGACAGAGGCGATCCCTACTAGCCCAGATCGGGTCTAGCAACAATCAAACACGCTACAGTGCAGGTTCCTAATCGTAAATAAACCGACTTGCAAGGAAGGTTTACCTGGAATCCAGCGCTGTTGTTTGTAGAAGAGGTGGTGCTCCCGTTCCTTTGCCCTGGAAGATCACAATCCTCATGATCTCCGTGATCGGACACGTGCACATGCAAGAAACAACACAAACACAAGCATAAAATCCAGTACATACAACTATATGTCAGTCGAAGAGGACATAACTCATGAACATGATCAAGAACAAGAGTGGAACCATAACCGACAGTCGCTTATCATTAAAGAGTCAAAAGAAGAATACAACCATAGCTTCGACGCAGCACTCTCCTTTAGCGGGTCGTCAGCACAACATGTCTCGATAAAGCCTGTCAGGGATGGGACAAGCCTCTCTCTCCAGATACTTGGCAATAGTCTCCTTGCTTGGATTTGGCCTTAAGAGAATCAAGAAGGCTCTTGCAGCATAAGGATGTAAAAGCTCTTGGGAACTTGGAGATTCTGGAACTAGCTATTCAACCATTCAGCCCTTCAGCCCCTTCATCAATGGATGAAGGCTATATTTATAGAGGAGAGGAGGAGGTTGGGATCCCTACAATAGTGGAAGGGAGGCCTTATCGCTTGGGAGGTTCCCAATAAGGTGGAAACAAGAGGCCAAAGGAGGAAGGCCGTGGTTATTCAGGCGAAACCACTCCTGATGACTCATCCATGAAGTTGTTGCAATCGAAACTTTGCCTCTTTTTTTAAAAAAAATTTAAAAACGATTGGTGCGGTGCTTAAGCGAGACCGAGCACCCCGATTGAATGTGAGCCTCGGTGTTAATTTTTATTGGCGCGAGTACATAAGGAGCTACCGGTGCAGAGGCAAAAACAAGTGTTCAAAGTCTGCTCAAATGATCAACGGAGAGAAATGTTGTCCTCATGGAAAGGGATGCAATGATGGTATTTGCAAGGCATGACACTGCTTATTGGTCACAGAAACGACCCTCCAATGGGCGAGATGGGAATTGCAGGGATGGTGACAAATTACTGTGTAACAGATGCCCCCTAAAGCATGAGGCCCGAAAGAGAGAGAGGGGTGAAATGCTTTACGGGAACATGTCGACTGAAGACACTGCCATCGGAAAACCCGCGGAGCGAAGTACAACTGATGTCTCAGATACATGATATATATGTGCGGTATGGGCGCAGCCATCCATAACAGAGTATACAATAATCGAGATCCAAGGCATGGACGCAGCCATCTAGAGAGGATCGATAAATAGACTCAGGTATGGTCGCAGCCATCCAATCAGTGAGTCATGTAAATAATCATAATAATCCACAATATCGCACCCTGGATTACAACAGACACAATCTAGGGTCTTGCGCTCCATCTCGACCCGAACAAAGTACAAGTTCAAGCATGCGAATATGTGAGCTGAAGTCAAACATGCAAGAACATTGTCTGATTACCAGCCAATGATGAAAGTTGTTAACAGACGCGAGAGGAACCACCAATAATGACAATGGCCCTCAAGGTACTATAGGTACAATCTACGGCATGTGAATCAATGAGCTAGTGTTGAACACCCGTAGAATCACCCGATCAGAGGCCAATGATGAAAACCTCACGTCGAATGCGACGAACTTGCCATTGAGGCATGCAGGCTCCAAGGTACCATAAGGGAGTCTCTAGATCAGCTTCCTGGATAATGAGGCGAGGTCGACAGGAAGTGACCTTGATCGAAGGTGGGCCATAGCATTTCCCACATCATCGACACGAGACAGAGGAACATAATGTTTTTTGTGAATCACGATCAGATGAGAATCAGAGGGAGGTTGATATTTTGCAGAGGTCAACTTCTCTTGAACATATTGGCGGCACGACATTGGATTTGGCAGTATTTGACATCAAAATATCAGAGGTCATAGTGACGAGGCAAAGAGCAGATGAGAGGTCAAAAGGGATCACCCAAACCCACGGACGCAAGCGAAAAACGAGATGAGATGTCCCCAAACCGACACGAATGCAAACAAGTGCCATGTTCAAGAGCGACATACTGCCGACACGACAATGGTGTTGGTTCCATTTTTCCCCACCATGCTTGGCGAGTACCTCTTTATTTTTACACAAGCTTGAAGAGGATAGCATATGCTTGTCATATAAATCCGTCCTTCGGATGAATCCAACCTAGTACATTTAACGAGCCCTAGGAAGGAGAAACTCGAATAACGTCATTTCGACTGAATCCGATGTCATCAGGGTTTAACGAGTCTGACAAAGGAAGAACTTGGTGTCTTTTCATGTTTAGAGAGTTTGAAAAGACAGTGGAAAAGTAAACTCCAGCGGTCCCTTTTCGTAGATAGTTCCTCAGACCCGAAAAGGTAGAAAACAATATCTGAGAAAACCTCCTAGTCGCGATAGGCTAGGGTATTCCCTTTTCGTAAATAATCTATCCCAGCCCGAAAAAGGGGTAAACGTATACTGGGTAGATGTCGTTACGTGACCACTTTAACAAGATCGAAACGACAAGGGCCTCGACAATCTTTTCATGTTTAGAGAGTCAGAAAAGAGCTGAAAGATGACTCCTCCTGGAGGAACGAGTGGTATAACGGGTAGCTACTGGTTCCGGTAACAGTGGAACTGCTCAGAACAAGTAAAGGTTAAGAGGCTGGCTAACAAGACCACTCATCATAGCGGTTCCTCAGGAACGGGTAAAAAAACCAAGTGAAGGCATATGATCGGCCAAGCAGATAGTGACGATGGAGTGAGAAAACCAAGGTTCATCTGGCAAAAATAGGCTGATAAAATGGCAATCACAAGAGGTAAAATGGGAATGGTTTCATTTTTACACAAGCTTGAAATCAAAAAACTTTGCTTGAAGTTGGTTTCATTTTTACACAATCTTGAAACAAAGATAAACTATGCTTGAAACCAGTTTCATTTTTACACAAGCTTGAAACAGAAACAAACTATGCTTGAAATAGTAAGCATGCCCCCAGCATGGCGACTCAATTCGAGGTACATGCCCCCCAAGCTTCAGTCCATATGAAAGGCAAATGGAGTGAAGGTTCAAGTTACGAGATCAAGAGAAAGACTTGATTGGGATTTTACGAGATCTTATCAAAGACTCGAATTGAACAGGAAACGTGTTTCATTGTTTTAACGAGGTTGACACATTAAAAGAACTATCCTCAGACACCCTTGTTTCATTTTTTAAGGAGCTTGACACAAGACAAGGAACTCTGCTCCGAAGAGCTTGTTTCATTTTTTAAGGAGCTTGACACAAGACAACGAACTATGCTCCGACAACCTTGTTTCATTTTTTAAGGAGCTTGACACAAGACAACGAACTCTGCTCCGACAACCTGGTTTCATTTTTTAAGGAGCTTGACATAGGAAAAGAACCATGCTCCGACGAGTTGATCATAATGAACAAGAATTCATCGCTTCCAAGAGTTCCACTCCTGATGGAAGGAAAACATCCTGGAAGTCAGGACCCAATGCCCCCAGCACCTGATGCACGACGACATCATCACTGAGCACAGGCACAGGGTAGGTAGCCACATAGTTGACCTGCGGTGGGGCAGATACAACGGGTGGATAAAAACCAGGAAGGGATGATGGCGGGCCAGCTGCCACATCAGGACCAAAGAACGAAAGCTGATCAATGGTCACGTCCCGGGTCATTGTGTGACAGGACCACACGAAAAAGGGAGGGCGCGGTGCTCATAGCGTAGGTGTAATCTTCACAAGAAGTAGATTTGAAATCCAAGGGGCACGGAACAACCATCACGTCCATATGGACGGTTTACCTCCCAAAGTAACGGAGTAACCGGAAGGTCCCTGAGCAAGGACTGGAATTCTTCGTTAAAAGCCAAAGATTCGATTAACGGCGCAAGCGACGTTGTGCGCTTTGCCAAGTAGTTGAGATCGAGACACTAAAGAAGCGATGCCTTCGTCTACTATAATGAGTTTGAAATACGATAGACCAAAAGCCTATACTGTGATCTCGAAAGGCACATAAGACGGAAGGCGGTATCCTGAAAATCAACTCTAGTCAAAGGAAGTGACCAAACTACTTGGAGGGGCTACCATCGAACCGAGATGGTCTTCCCCTGGTGTTATGGAAGAAGAAGGAGCATCCTCCACGACCTCCATCTCGAAGGTGGGAGGGGGATCCTCCGGGACCTCCATCACGAGAGGCGGAGGAGCAGCTTCTTGAGGTATAGGGGTAGGAGAATCTTTCTCCAAGTTCGAAGAATCTGAAGAAACAAGAAGAACCTGAGGGATGTGAGGTCCACTCTCCATGGAAAAGACCTAGTGCACCGTAGATGGGACCAGCTCAACCGATCCCACGACCAATGGTTGGTCGGGAACAGATTCCTGAATGGGAATTTCCGAGGGAGTGGGATCGACCAAGGATGACTCTTGACCAATCGTAGGGTTAGCTGGTGGAGGACTCAAAGAAAGACGATTATAACCAGCCGGAAGGCATGGTGTAGAACTGGTTGAGTTGTCCAAAACTCGCTTGGCTTCATCCATATACGGACAAAGGTGAATGGCATGGTGCCCTTCACACAACTTACAGGGATTGGTAATCTTACTCTGCTTCTTAGGAGCTTTACCAGCAGCAGCCGAAGATGTGCCCCCAACCTGACTCCCAGAAGCCAAGGGCAACGGCGGGCGACCGTTGGACCATACTTCGAGCACCTTGGGAATGCCAGGGTAGTCTCGAAGAAGATGGTCTCCCGTACACAACATGCAAGGGAACTTGACTTTCCATGGAGGGTTGGAAGGTTTATCAAGAGGAGACGCATTAGAAGCAGCAGTTGTAGCCCTAGCCTCTCTCTTATCAGACTTCTTATTCTTTGTCTTCTTCTTCTTCTTCTTAGCCACCTGGTTACTCGAATCCAGACTTTCACCAGGCGAAGTAGAAGATGAGGACGCAGAAATAGGCGAAGAAGGGGAGAGGTCCACCTTGGAATCAACGTGATGTTGTTCAGGTGGAGGAACTGATTGAACAGTAGCCGAGACATTCGGGACCACAGAGGTTGAAAACAACCAAACAGGCAACCCAACAGTTAACCCAGGAAGGGACAACGTTGCCATGTAAGGAGCACCAACATTTCCAGAAGGAGGAAAAGGACCAGGATTCCCATCGGAGGGTATTCCTTGGTTGGTGAACTCCGGAAAAGTTGCTATCGAAAGCAGTCTTGAACCAACACCCTAAGGAAACTAACCCCCAACCGGGGAATATTTCATGGGCGGTTAATTTTAAAACATTGAAACAAACTCTCTGGTTTCATCTTTTAAAGTCAGAAACTTGCAAAAAGTGACTCTGTCTTTGAGATTGAAACCAGCGTGAAGGATTAGCATGATAGTCTTTTCCAAATTTAGGAAGTGGGTAAAGATCGTCAGCACTCGGGAATTAACTGGAAAAGGCAAAGGGTGTACCAAATAACTGTGAACTGCAATATACACCTTGGTTTCAAAATGAAAGAGAAATCAACCAAGGACTTAACGTACATGCAGGCAATCTCCCCGAATGCTGTGTCTGGTGTATCACGGGTATAGGGCGGCAGACTCGGCTTCCTATGGATAAAGGATTGAAACCTAGTGGGGTCTCCCTTTATATACGCGATGGTACGAGGAGCACAAGTCCGTACTAGCGCTGTCTAAAGCCAAGAGGTGAACAACAGCTACTAGGTTTTAAGACGCCAGAACACGTCTCTAGCCTAGACCTCTAAATGTTTCGTTAATGTTTCAATGCTTCCTTAGGTTAATTGAGTAAATTTTATGGTTGATCTTCAATTATGTTTCGGTTTCAAGGCCCTAGCGCGTGTCATATGACAATCTCCTATATGCAGCTATATGAAAAAAGAAAACTTTCAATTCAATGAATGCTATCTAGTTAAGGGAAGAGCTTCAAACAATGATGTAATAAACAGCAAAACTGAAAACGAAACTTTTCCAAACTAGATGACTTTCACTATCCAAAAGTATTCAAACATTCAACGATGCGAATAATGCAATGTAATCTATGCAAAATACGCTTTTCTGAAAACTATGAAATTGTAATCTATGCACAATTTCCTTTTATTTTTCAAATGATAAGAATGCACTCAATGCATTTTTTGATGAAATGAGAATCTACTCAATGCATGCTTTCAATGAAAGAGAATGCACTCAAAGCGCTTTCTAGTTTTCAATCATTAAACAATGTAATCTAAGTTCAATGATGGATCTCAAAAAATACTTGTCAATGCAATGTGATCTAATGCATTTTAACAAAAAGAACACTTTGAGACGAAAACTAAATAAACGCAAATCTTCTTAATGAAGGATGAATGTAAAAGAGATGTAAACAAACACTAAGAATGCAATCATTGTTTTAAACACTTTGTAACAAAATCCCTCAAAAGGCGACAAGACATATGAGGTCAAACACAAAGAGGACTTCCAAAGCATGAGATCAAAACAAGGCATTCATTCCCTTTTACATCAAAAAATCATGGAAAGAAGACATTTCAAACAATGAGCAATGTAATCTATGCTCATACAGTGAAAAGACCGGAAGGGAAAGACACACTGGTGAAGGATTAAGGGAAAAAATCTCAATTTTCATACACCCTGAAATTGGCTCGACTTGTACATTGAAAACTAGCGCCAACTGGCGCGACTTTCACACTGACAACTAGCGCAAATGGCCAATTGGCGCGGGTTGCTAACTGACAACAAGCGCCAATGCCTGAAAATGAAAAAAAAAAAGAATTTCTCCCAACCAAGACCAGACTCACCACTTCAAGCAGAATCCAAAACAAACCCAGAAGCAAAGTACTGACCAAAAGAAGCTTCCGAACAAGGGTAAACCCTACCACCTACAGGAAATGGCATGACTGTCTGGCTATAATACGCGCCAAACAGGGGATGGCGCGAGTGATGAACTTGAAAACTGCGCCAACTGGCGCGACTGTTAGGGCTAAACTCGGGCCAATCAAGCCAACTATGAAAAGGTGAAAGTTCAGAAAATCAGAGGTCAGAACTGATCCTCTGGGGCTGGACCAAAAGAAAAAACACAAAAAGAGTAGCCCAAAAGAGCCAATCAAGCAAGCAAGGCCAAGAAATTGACCGAAAAGAGAAGACAAAACTCCAAGTTGTTCAGTCCGTAAACCAAACCGGAGATTGACTGAAGCAGCATTGATCTACTCCGCTAATGCAGAGCAAAAGCGTTTCGAAGGCTATCTGGCTGTGCTTCAGACTCCGTCTATAGTTTACAAATCAAACAAAAAGCTGATTCCCCAGCGGAGTCGCCAAATTGTTGAGGAGGTAAATCCCCTCTGCGGACAGAGGCGATCTCTACTAGCCCAGATCGGGTCTAGCAACAATCAAACACGCTACAGTGCAAGAAACAACACAAACAAGAGAAAACACAAACGCAAGCATAAAATCTAGTACATACAACTATATGTCAGTCGAAGAGGACATAACTCATGAACATGATCAAGAACAAGAGTGGAACCATAACCGATAGTTGCTTATCATTAAAGAGTCAAAAGAAGAATACAACCATAGCTTCGACGCAGCACTCTCCTTTAGCGGGTCGTCACCACAACATGTCTCGATAAAGCCTGTCAGGGATGGGACAAGCCTCTCTCTCCATATACTTGGCAATAGTATCCTTGGTTGGATTTGGCCTTAAGAGAATCAAGAAGGCTCTTGCAGCATAAGGATGTAAAAGCTCTTGGGAACTTGGAGATTCTGGAACTAGCTATTCAGCCATTCAGCCCTTCAGCCCCTTCATCAATGGATGAAGGCTATATTTATAGAGGAGAGGAGGAGGTTGGGATCCCTACAATAGTGGAAGGGAGGCCTTATCCTTTGGGAGGTTCCCCATATGGTGGAAACAAGAGGCCAAAGGAGGAAGGTCGTGGTTATTCAGTCGAAACCACTCCTAATGACTCATCCACGAAGTTGTTGTAATCGAAACTTTGCCTCCTTTTTTAAAAAACTTTCCAAAAGAAGATTGGCGTGGGTGCAACACTGGGACAGAGTGCCAATTGGCGCGGGCTCAGTGTTAATTTTTCCCCATTGGCGCGAGTACATAACGGGCTACCAGCGCCAAGGCAAAAACAGGTGTTTTTAGGGGTCTGCTCAGGAAATGATCAACAGAAGAAATGTTGTCCTCATGGAAAGGGATGCAATGATGGTATTTTCAAGGCATGACACTGCTTATTGGTCACAGAAACAACCCTCCAATGGGCGAGATGGGAATTGCAGGGACGGTGACAAATTACTGTGTAACAAACTGTTAGGTGTTTTTTAAGCTTCTCGTCTGACTATGGGTGAAAAAATTCAGTTGCATTCACTCATCCTTTACCATTCTCTGTTCGTTAAAAGAGAACTTCTTTAAAACCCCTCCCTTTACTCAAAATGCTGCAGTAAGGTACCTTTGACCCTTTTCATAAGGAAAAATGCCTTTATTTGTAATAATGGCATGCCTTATTGGCTTTGAAAGTTTCTCCAGAATCTGAAAAACATGCCATAATCCTTCTTGCACCTTTGGGACCTGTGTATCTATTTGCAATGCCCTTTTTGGGAAATACTAAACTCAAATTTACTTTGTCTACTATGATGAGTAATTTGAAAGACATTCCCTCATAAACAGGAAAATCAGTACCCTTTGAAAAATAATTATCATCATTGGTCTGTGTCATGACCTATCTCTCAACCATCAGCAAAGTTGTTTTATTTGGGCTCCAGACTGTCTTTGAAAGCAAACTCTGATAGGAGATAAGTCAGCTTTTTTTGACATTTTATAGCGCTCATGCTTTTCCTTTGTTTTTTGACAAGATTGTCCTGCTCGGAAGCTTTCAACTGTCTTCTGTTGCTCTTACCATTTGTCTCTTAATCAGTCCAAACCCTTGAATCAATCACTGCTCTGGCCCTCTGCTTATAAATGAAGGAGGCCTATTTTGACAAATTCTTGATGTCCTTTCAACCTCTATTTTAAAAGAATGATGTTTGATGAACCTGCTGATAGTGGTTTCCCTTACATCTCTTGGCAGAAGTTAGTTAGAGGCTAAGACTGATGGATTCCTTTGGCCATCTGTTCAATAATATTATTATATTGATGATCAACTCATTAGCTTCATATTGTAATTCAATAGCAATGGAGCTCCACTGCTTTGCCTCTGCCTTAAACATCATTTTACTTCCAAAAACCTTAGCTGCTCTCTTACTGTTCATCAAAAAAATTGTCTTACAGTCAATGCAACTTCTTACAATCAAACTTTGTCCATTTTCCCTCTGCTTATCAATGAAGGAGGTGCTTCTAACCCTCTGCTTGTGAAATGAAGGAGGTTCTTCAGTCTTCAAACCCTCTGCTTATAGATGAAGGAGGTTTTTCAGTCATGTCATATCATCAGCCCTTTGACAGTGTTATTTTTCCTTTCACTGTCCTTTTAGGCTTTGAATGTGATCGCAAGAGCTTAATGAAAAACTCTCTGCTCTTTGGCTGCATCCTAGGCTCAAGATCACATTGAGAAGCAGCTGTATTCTCATGTGGAGCGAAATATTGTCTTCTGAGATGCTGGTAGGCCTCTGTCCTTGAAATATCCATTAAAACATTGTAAGAACACCTAGAATCATTTTGACTTATGGTCCATGTATTGATGAGACTTGAGGGTGTATTAGTGGCACGACCTATGGCTGTAACCAACTTTATTTGCAGAATGGGAAGGTCTGTTATGATTGGTCTATAGCAGATGGAGGTTCTTTGGCTTTAGGATAGTTTTCCAAGGGAGAAATGCCTAAAGCGCCACTTCCTAACTTAGGGGAGACTTTTTGGACAGATTTGGATTGTTTCTTTAGAGTTGATGGACAAGCTAGTATGACTGAGGCTAGATAGGGCTTGACAATGAGGTTTTATCTCGTCATGGGCTGATTGAAAAGGTAGGAGGGAAATTTTTTTTTGGGGGTTTTCTAGATGACAAATTGACATATGGATATTAGCTTCTAGAAAAATCAGCTAGGAATTCAGTCATCAACAACAGGTAAAAAATATTGATGACTAACAGTGGCTCCATTTGGGGAGGGCAGCTCCTTTTCAGGAGGTGTCTAGAATTTCAGATCTTTGGCTTATGAAGACCAGTGCCTTACCCATTTGCGCAAATTTCATTCTTCCTTGATGCTACTTCTGAAAAATGACAGCATGATTAGCATCAATGATATTTCTACCTACCCCACTATCTTTCCTAACATTTTTTCTTCCTTTGGGTGCATTTGGACTAGCAACCCTTTTGACAATATATAATTTTTTCTTTTTGAAAAATGAACCTATCTAGTTCTGCACTTATATCTGCCGGGAGTTCAGATTAAACTGATGAAATCCTTCATTACTCTACCTATGCTAGATCAACTGTCAAGGTTAAGCTGTTTGACAGGATTTTGTTCTCTAATCTAAAGCACAAAATTGAAAAGATGATCAAATCAGGGTTAGACAGTCTGATTTGTCATGTATTTGCGGCATGAAAGACAAGCTACACACAAATATTATTTTGCATAAAATGGAAAATAGGAAAAACGGGGCTAAGATTGCACAATTTGTTTTTCATCCCCGCTTCCCTCTTTGGTTCTGTTTTGAGCATGTGGAACCAGTATCTTTTCCTAATCTACTCTCTTTGATAAGTCAAGCTTACACAATGTTGACCATATTTTCCACTCACTAACTTATCAGCAAATAAATTTAAAACATGTTCAGTTATGATTAGGCTAGATAACTGAACAAGAAATTTGAGCACTAGTAGCGGAATTTAGACTTGCTCGCTTTCAACATGACTATTTTTGGGTATGGGGCTGTACCATTTCTTTTTAGAAATTTCCCTCCTTTTCTACTTTTTACTGTTTTTGTATTTTCTTCTTTTTTACTTTTTCTTCAAACAATATAAAACTGAAAAGATGCTTACTGGGCTGAGCTTATTTTCCACAACTATCTATCTATCCTAGTCTAAACTATACACAACATACATTCATTTGGTGAACTCTTCTTTCCAATATAGCCAGTCAAGTAAATGATTGCATGGTTGATCTTGGTTTAGTTCTTTCATGATACTGAAGTAATGAAAAGGCCACTCCCATTTGGCTTGTTTTCGGACAATAGTGCTTAAGTTTTTTCTCATTCTTGGTAGCAACTTGTTCATGATAGAACCCACTACTCCTTTAGGTTTCTCAAGGAAAAAAACAAATGAATCTTGGAATAATACCTGATCTAGAATATTTGATATATAGGCTTCATTTAGGACTACTCTTTCTTCCACTTGGATATATTTGGGACTCCCCTGGTAAAGCAACTCTTCCCCTTGCTCATGAATACTTGAACTGTCAGACTCATCATACATTGCAGTGTAGTTTTCTTTCCAAGCTGATGTGTTCTAATTAAGTGGACTGAAAATGGTGTGAAGGTCATCCGGTTGATGAGCAGGGATACACTTTGACAGTAAATTATCTTGAAAGGATAGTGTGACAACTCTCATGTGTTTATCAACCTCTATTTCTTCATCTACAATTTGTAACTGAATGGAACTTGGTGGCTGCAAATATGGAGTTAAGGAAGATTCCTTGTCCAAAATTATTTCCTCAACCATTTCAGGAAAAGGCTTCTCATTTACAACATGCTCGAGAATTTCATCATCCTCCTCAACCTCATCATCAACACTGAAAAACTGTTGATTTCCAATTATGTGAATGTTATCTCTGATGGACTAAAGTGAAGTAGAGAAAAAAGTCCGAGACTCTTCACTCACTTCTAAACTCTCAACGCTCTCCTTATCAGTGTCATAGATGACCTGTAATGGCTGCTCACTTTTCTCTAGTTTATGAAACTGAGCTTCCTCCCAAAAATAAAAAACATGGTATTCTGCAAAGTTAGCTTCTGTTTGGAAATCATAATCATCAACATATTGATCAAACCTTGGAGAATCATTAACATAAGTAATGTCACCAGCCATGCATATTGGACTATCAGATTGCTTTTCTTCAAATTGATTTACAAATCTATTTTTTGACTTATGATATGCAAGATTAACAGGAGAAAGATTAGAAAAGTTTTGGTTATATGAAGTTTCAGAGGCTGTCTACATGTTTATAAGTTTATTTATTTCCTCTTCAGTTAAAGGAGGAGGTATTTTCTGTTTTCTTTGGATTGGGAAACAATTTCTTTCCATTTTTTGTGGAAATTGATATTGTGGCTGAATTTCCTCTTGTATTTTACAAGGAAGGGTAGATGGATTGATATTTGTTTCAACCTTTTCAAAGAGCTCTTTTGGATCCTCTCTTATTTTTTTATGGATTTCATCTGGGATTGACTCTTCTTGGTCATCTTGATGGTTCGTTTGGGTAAGAAATTTATGGATCTCCTCTAAATAATCCTCAGGATGCCAATTTCCTAAGTTTTCATCAATGCTTACAAGGTATTGTATGAGATCTTTAGATTGATCACAACAATTTTCAGCCAATGATAGAGATGGAAAATGCCCTATATAGTGTTTACAAATAATTTGTGGAAATCCTTCAAAGAAAACAAGATGCCAGGTTATAGGCCTTCATACCATTCTCTTGCCTTTCCTTCTAATGTACCCATGAACATTTTCATGAGGCAGTCCTCATGCCATTCAACCTTTAACCTCCATACATGTATATGAAAATTGATGAGGTGTAACAATGGGTCGTCAACATTTTCATCTCGAAAGATAGGTATGTTTCTTATCCAATTTATGTCTTTAGGCATTTTGTGTGGGAATCGAGGGATATGTTCTCTGCTCATCAGAGCATATCTCCTTTGTGTCCTTGGATCCATCTTTGTTAATCAGATAAGGTCACTGTGTCTTTTCAATCAATCTAAAGTTCTCTACTAGTGGAGTCTTTTGGTCTAATGAAGGTTGTGTAGTCGCCAGGTGGAGGATTTTAACTGTGCTGTCCACCATCAGCATGATTGAGATTGCTTAATGCATTCCCAGGAGATTTTATAAGGACTAGTGGAGTAATAGGCCTACTGGAGGCTAGTGGAGTCACCAGGTGGATTTCTATGAGAACTATGGTCCACCACCAACACTATCAAAGATGATTTGGGAAAACGTTTTATAGCAACTTTGAGATGGAAACTTGCAAAGAAGAGTGATTCACTTGGTTTCAACAGTTTTCTAGACTGTATAGACAAGCTAATGGTTCTTTTGGCAAGAAGGCTTTCGACTTATATCCTATGTTCAGGTGAGGCTTTCTAAATTGCTAAGTTATACTTAGCTTGTCACTGATTACAGAGTTTCCACCCTAAGTTTAAGTCTTTGGGAAGGATGAGTTAGCAGAAAGGTATGGTTTATGAATTTTTTGGTCTTTTATGGAGTTTTTAGGCCTACTGGAGGCTAGTGGAGTCACTAGGTGGAACTTGGTTGTTTTTGAAAAGATGTAGCTATGGTCCACCACCAGTAACTAGGGAAAAGCCAATCTGGGAATTTTTTGGGGTTTTCCTGAGTTTTTATGTGCAGCCTATGGTTTATTAAAGTGTTCTAAACCTGTTTCATCACTTTGCTAGGGTGGTGACAACAAGAAGAGTTTACTCTAAACAATTCTATGGACTGCCTGCCTGTGAGGTTTGGAAGAGTTTCCTACAACTGAATCATCATTTTGCTAAGATGGTGAAAGAGTTAGATTCTACTCTTCTAAGTTTGATTGAGAATTTGAGGGTTCCTAAGGGATACCTAGGATGTTTTGACTCAAAGTCCCACCGTGATCGCCATTATGTTAGTGAGCGGTGGGATAAGTCCACAAGACAGTATTCTAAAAAGTCTCTAAAGATTAGGGAAACTAAGTTTGTTTATCACTCAGCGTCCCACCGTGATCGCCATTATGTTAGTGAGCGGTGGGATAAGTCCACAAGATAGTATTCTCAAAAGTCTCTAAATATTAGGGAAACTAAGTTTGTTTATCACTCAGTGTCCCACCGTGATCTCCATTATGTTAGTGAGCGGTGGGATAAATCCACAAGATAGTATTCTCAAAAGTCTCTAAATATTAGGGAAACTAAGTTTGTTTATCACCAGCGTCCCACCGTGATCGCCATTATGTTAGGGTCCCGTGATTTGCCTGATTGGCAAGCCAAATGACAGTGTAACATCAAACCAATCTTTGGAGTCCAAGGACCTAGCCTTCCTGGACTCAGAGAGGGCTCTCTCTATATGTGTAAGGGATATCTGTGTGTTTTGCTTATTGTGTTCTGATTTTAGGCTAGTTATGAAGTAGGTTTTTTGGTTTTGGTTTTTAGGTTGTGAGGGATGAAACTGATCAAAGATATAAGATAGGTAAAAAGATGTCAGATCAACTGGGCTATGGGGTCGAAAAGGTCTAGAAAGCTATCAGACGGTGATACAAGGATGTTGAAGGGTCGATTTGATTCGAGGTAGAAAGGATATTTGGGAAAAATGGAATAAAATGAACATCAAGTTTGGGAACAACAAAGGATTTCAAGCATAACTAGTTTAATAGCTGACATAAACATGGTAGGGAAAACCATTATCATGAGAAATGTAACTATAAGCTAATAAATACATAGAAATAAACATTCAAACCATGCATAGAGATATATAACTCTCTAACTTTGGGAAATGACTATCAGACTTTGGGGAAATACACTTAAGAGAGACAAACAACTCAAATCACTATGCCGGAATGCCTAAACACAGTACTTCAAGTTATTGGGCACTTTGAAAACAAGATTGCATAGTCTTAGGCAAAGGGCAAGATCGGAACAAGACCTCCTTGGTTCAACAAATGACAATCTAATCAGTCAAAGAGAAATTTCATGGATGGAGATATGGCTAGCCATGAGTAAGCAGGGCGTACCATAAATCATACTTAGCATGCATAAAACCATGAATTAAATAAGCAACAATATCCTTAAGTTATTAAAGAGTAATCAAGAATTCTCTAATGTGACTAAGGAAGAAGAAAACATGGAAGCTATGAAGAAACAGGAAATTTGAGGTGCCTCCGAGGGCATGTCTCAAATTTTTTCTCTACTGATCTATAGCAAGCAAGAAACATGGATTCATGAATGAAAAATAGAAAATAAAACAAAGAAAGAGACACTATACCATTCTACCAAGTCATGGAATCCAACAACAATCCTCTTTCATCATCCAAGAACATCCAAGAGACTATCCAAGAGCATGAGACAAGTATTTTTTCCAAAGCTTATATTACCATATATTTCTTCTATCATCAAGTTCAACCTGCTTTACAATGAAATCCTTTGGAATATATAGGCCCAAGTGAGGAAAACCTCTTAGTTCAACTCGCAATCTCATTGGCCTATCCAAACTATCTTATTTTGTCCTTGAGGCTTTGCAAAGCACAAGGCACAAAATATCTCATAAAATATCTAAAAAATGCCAAAAAAGGGAAATAAATTGACTTTTCATAACTTCTCATGTGCAAAAATAGCTAAACGCACATGAGGAAAAAGCAGTTTTGAAAGGTTCAATTTTTACAAAAATACTCAAAAAATACATCAGCAAAAGGTCCCCTGACTTGCCGGCAACTTTTGGAAGCCTTCCCGATGTCGAAATGAGGCTCATGATAGCTCGTTGGAAATCTCTGAGTGTCTAATTTCTGAAAATGTTCAGTTTTCTCCCAAATTACCACTAGAAGTTCTCCAAAAATAGGCCTGTGTGTAAAAAACCAGAAAATAAGGTTTGCTGATAGACTGGGCAGAGTGTAGAAAAAGCGGGCATTTTTTGCCATTTCGGGGGAGAAAATGATCTTCAAATGTCCTGAAAATCACTAAGTGGTGTGCTCCTGAAATTATGGCATCCAATGATACCATTATCCTCCTTTGTTGATCCCCCAAGCTGAAATGGCGAAGCTTATGAGTTTTGACCAAAAACCCAAAAATGCCAAAAAAACCAACATATGTCGAAAAACGACCAAAATTGGTGAGCATGACCCTCAAGGGTTCTCAACAACATGTTGTGAAGAAGTGGCCAAAATCTGAAGTCCTGATATGTCTTTCCTCACTTTCCACGCCGGGCGCTTCCCTTTAGCCTCCTTGAGCTTTTCTTGAGCAGCCTTCAACTTGCGCCAGGCAAACTGATTTAAATTTTTGTAATGCCTCGTCATTCTACTTTGAAGGTCTAAATCCCTGTTTTCCTTCTCCAATTTCTTCTCCAAGTGGTCATTGAATCTCTCAAGCCATGCCTCCTTATTTTTCTCTATCTCCTGTTCAAGCCATGCAGTGAGAGGGGTAGATTGGAGAAGGGAATTTTCCTCTTCTTTTTTGCTTCTCAAGGACCTTTTTAAGCCCCATGGTTCTAGGCCTCTTTCGCCTAGGTTGATCTTCTCATTTTCCTATTTTGGATTTGCAAAAATTGATTGAAATTCCTAGCTCTGTGAAGATCATCCTTCAGGGCATCAATTTGGCCTTCCCTATGGATCAAGAGGTTTTCTAGAATCCGGGCCTCATTATCACTATCATCACTTTGGACTTGAATGATGTCGAATGCACTCTCCTGCTCATGAATTCCTTCTACCTTGCCCTTCCCTTTGCTTTGGGTGGCTATTCTAGTGCTCTTCCTCCTAGGCAAATCAATGATGGGCTTCTTTGGCAACTTTCATTTACTTCGGAGAGCCCTTGTCATATTTGGAGTGACCACTCTAGGCACTCTCTTCTTTGTTGTCCGGGGCTTGGCCTTTTTAGGAGAAGAGGGCATGGCCCCTTTACCTTTGTCACCTTGCTTTTCTTCCTTTTGAGTTTGTTGTTCTTCTTGAGGAGGTTGTTGTTCTTCATCTTTTGGCTGCCCTTGCTCATCACTGTCATGCTGCCCTTGTTGCTCTGTCTCACAAGGCTGCCCCTGTTCATCATTTTCCTGTCTTTGTTCATTATCTTCATGCTGTTGCCCTGTCTCACCCTCACTATCATGCTGTTGTTCAACACTTTCTTCCTCTTTCCCTTGCTGCTGTTCATCACCACTGTGATGTTGCTGTGTGTCATCATGAGGCTGTTGTTCAGCCTCATCACGAGTCTGCTATTCGCCCTCATCACTGTCACGTTGCTGCCCTTCATCCATAGTTTATACAGAAAAACCTCCAAACTGAAAAAGATAACTTCACTCACTAATTCTGCTTCATGGAACGAAAGAGAAACACTGTTTTTGCATTTTTTAACACAAAGAGGAGACTTTTGAAAGGGCAAAAACACTCATACAATGATTACTGTTCATGAAATTAGGACCACTGTTTTACTTTTCAACTACTACGTTTCTCCCTTTAAACATTGTCCCTACCTTTCAAAATTGTCTTGAGGGCAGTTTATAAAGTCCTTTGACATCAATAAAATCCACCATTTTTCCTATGTCAGTGCTGGGAAATCATAGCTTATTGCATGCCCGGATCTTTAAACAAAAACATCAACCCTCCTTCAAACTATCTTCACCAATGCATACAGCTGACAGAGTTTATGTTTTGTGCTACAACAGTTAGGATGTCCTTAATGCTTGACAACCTCCACTAGAATAGGAGTGTGATTATTTAGCATTTTTAAGAGTAGTTTTAGGCTCTTTGAGGCTAGAATTAACCCTTCACTCTCAACCAACTGTAACTTTCTTTCAAAACATTCACTTAAATTACCTTGATTTACACCAATACTTTCACTGCCTCAAACACCATCTAGCAGTTTGAATTTATCAAGGGGGAAAAACAAAATACCTTAGAACACGATGGCAGCCTTTTTTGAGGAGTTTGATCAGCTCTAAGATTGGTTGGGAGGTGTTTTGATCGCTTGAACATGCGCGACACATTTGATAGGAAATGCACCGCGCAAATGGAAAGGAGTCGGGCCGACGAGACCAATGCCTACAGGCGCGCCGCGCGCTGCTACAGGCGCGCCGCGCGGTAGTGTATTCCCTTTGCAAAAATGCGCCTGAACGCACCGCACAACCCTACAGGCGCGCCACGCAGTAAATAAGCCCGAAAACTCTGTGAAATTGCGCTCCAAAACTCTTTCCTTGATCTAGTGAATAGAAAAGGGGAGTTTGTCTTGTGTTTTGAGAGATTTAAAGAGGTTTGCAATGGTCCCTTTACTCCTTTGAACGTGAAAAAGTTAATACCCCTTCGTGATTACCTTTGTGAGGGTTTATTTGGTAAGTCCTCTTTTAAAAAGAAGGTGTTGGTTTGCGAACTGAAAAGGAACCCCAATCTTATTATTCGTTTTTTTTCAACAAAAAACAAACCCAAAATCGACCGGGCCTTTTTCGAAAAACTGTGGGTGACTGTTTTTGGAGGTCTTTGTTTGTGATCTTTTCTTCTACCGTGAGCAGACTACTTTGAAGGTTAAACATCACTTGGTAAGGACCAATGATTTGTGAAGCATCTTTGCCATTTTTGCAAGGAGGTAGATTCACCCTTTTGAACCTTAAACTGATAGTGTCTGCTCTTGATGCTTTAAAGGTGATAATGCTCACTGTGAAACTGATTTAACTGTTAGGTGTTTTTTAAGCTCCTCTTCTAACTTTGGGTGCAAAAATTCAGTTGCATTCACTCATGCTTTACCATTCTCTGTTCATTAAAAGATAACTTCTTTAAAACCCCTCCCTTTACTCAAAATGCTGCAGTAAGGTACCTTTGACCTTTTTCATAAGGAAAAATGCCTTTATTTGTAATAATGGCATGCCTTATTGGCTTTGAAAGTTTCTCCAGAATCTGAAAAACATGCCATAATACTTCTTGCACCTTTGGGACCTGTGTATCTATTTGAAATGCCCCTTTTGGGAAATACTAAACTCAAATTTCCTTTGTCTACTATGATGAGTAATTTGAAAGACATTCCCTCATAAATACAGAAAACTAAAATTTAAAAATAACATTACCATGGTCTGCCGCAACTATCTTCAACTATACCAAGAAAGTTGCTTTATTTAATTAGGTCACTTAGCAAATTTAGTGGGGAGGATATAATCGTTTTCATTTTATAACGCTCATGCTTTTCCTTTGTTTTTTGACAAGATTGTCCTACTCAGAAGCTTTCAACTGTCTTTAGCTGCTCTTACCATTTGTCTCTTAATCAGTCCAAACCCTTGAATCAATCACTGCTCTGGCCCTCTGCTTATAAATGAAGGAGGCCTATTTTGACAAATGCTTGATGTCCTTTCAACCTCTGTTTTAAAAGAAGGATGTTTGATGAACCTGCTGATAGTGGTTTCCCTTACATTTGTTGGCAGAAGTTAGTTAGAGGCTAAGACTGATGGATTCCTTTGGCCATCTGTTCAATAATATTCTTATATTGACGATCAAATTATTAGCTTCATATTGTAATTAAATTGCAATGGAGCTCCACTGCTTTGCCTCTGCCTTAAACATCATTTTACTTCAGAAAACCTTAGTTGCTGTCTTACTGTTCATAAAATTTTTTGTCTTACAGTCAATGCAACTTCTTACAATCAAACTTTTTCCATTTGCCCTCTGCTTATCAATGAAGGAGGCGCTCCTAACCCTCTTCTTGTGAAATGAATGAGGTTCTTCAATCTTCAAACCCTCTGCTTATAGATGAAGGAGTTTTTTCAGTCATGTCATATCATCAGCCCTTTGACAGTGTTATTTTTCCTTTCATTGTCCTTTCAAGCTTTGAATGTTATCGCAAGAGCTTAATGAAAAACTCTCTGCTCTTTAGCTGCATCCCAGGCTCAAGATCACATTGAGAAGCAGCTGTCTTCTCATGTGGAGCCAAATATTGTCTTCTGAGATGCCGGTATGCCTCTATCCTTGAAAGATCCATTAAAACACTGTAAGCACACCTAGAATCATTTTGACTTATGGTCCATGTATTGCTGAGACTTGAGGGTGTATTAGTGGCGCGACCTATGGCTGTAACCAACTTTATTTGCAGAATGGGAAGTTCTGTTATGACTGGTCTATAGCAGATGGAGGTTCTTTGGCTTTAGGATAGTTTGCCAAGGGAGAAATGCCTGAAGCACCACGTCCTAACTTAGGGGAGACTTTTTGGACAGATTTGTATTGTTTCTTTAGAGTTGATGGACAAGCTAGTATGACTGAGGCTTGATAGGGCTTGACAATGAGGTTTTATCTCATCATGGGCTGATTGAAAAGGTAGGAGGGAAAAATTTGTTTGGGGGTTTTCTAGATGAAAAATTGACATATGGAGATTAGCTTCTAGAAAACTCAGCTAGGAATTTAGTCATCAAAAACAGGTAAAAAATACTGTTGACTAACAATTCTGTTGATGACCTTTGTCTGGCCATTTGTTTGGGGATGGAAAGCTGTGGACTTGGTGAGCTTGGTGTCCAACATTGACCAGAGGCTGGACCAAAATTTGCTTAGGAACCTGCTATCTCGATCTAATATGATAGACTGTGGGATCCCAAAGTGCACCCACACTCATTCAAATAAGATTTTAGCAGTGGCTTCTGCTGTGGTATTATTCTTACAGGCCGCTATAATGGCCATCTTTGAGAATCTGTCGATGACCACGAAAACACAATCATTTCCATGCTTAGTAGAAGGTAGTCCCGACATGTAATCCATGGAGAAGGATTCCCAAGGTCGACTAGGGGTAGGTAGCAGAGTATATAGGCCTTGCTTCTTGATGGTCGGTTTGGCAATGGCACAGGCAGTGCAGGATTTGATGTGCTTCCCGACATCCTTTCGAAGGTTCGGCCAATAGAAATACTTCTGCAATACATCTACTGTTTTTTCGACCCCGAAATGCCCAGCAACTCGACTATAGTGTGCTTCCCATATCATCTTGGCACGCTCGCTTGAAGGAACACAAAGGTGTCCCACGTGACATAAAAGTGCTTTTTGGAGGTGAAAATTTGGAACTTGCGTACCCCCCAAGAGTGCCTTGTAAGTGTGACCAAATTCTGGGTTTCTCTCGTAGAGAAGCGGCCAATCAGAAGTCTCATGCCCACAAGAGTTGAAAACAGTGGTGAGCGCCACGATCGGTGGTTAGCTGAGGCAGTCTGCAACATTATTGGTCTACCCTTCTTGTACTTGATGTTTAAATGAAACTGTTGCAGATATGTGGACCACTTATGATGGCGATCATTCAATCTCTCATTCTGATAGTCCAGGCCGTGGGCGGTGATGATTGCTTCTCTTCCCAAATGTAATGCTTCCATTGTCGTACGTATTTACGTTGATCTTGTTTAGTGCCCGATAGTCAATACAAAGTCTCCATGTCCCATCCTTCTTATGTGCCAACACGATCGGGCTCCCACAGGGCGATGAACTTGGTCGGATGTGACCTTTCTGCGGCAGCTCCTGAATCTGCCTCTTGATTTGATTGTTCTCCATAACAGAGCACTGATAGATCGGTCCATTGGGTAACAGCGCACCTGGGGTCAGATCAATCAGGTGCTTGACCTGACAGTGCAGAGGAACCCCTATGGGTGAGGTGAAGATGTCCCCGTATTCCTCCACAACCTTATCCATTTGTTGTTGTTGTGTAGAGGAGCCCTGTCTGGAGGTCGTGGCCACAGTCTTCTTCTTGCCCTGGGGGAAGATCATCAGGAAAACAAATTTCCTGGTTTTGGAAATGAGCTTACTGCATTATTTTGCAGTAACCAAAGAGATAGCGGTAGGAGGTGGTACCTCTGGTATCTTGTACAACTTATTTCCCAAAGTAACAATAACAGCACGAGGCCGAGACTCATACACAACATGACGCTTTCACAAGTATGGTTGTCCTAATAATACATCAGAAACATCAATAGGGGCAACATCACATAATACCTCATCCGTGAAGGGCTTGATGCTATAGGGAAGGCAGCACTGCTGGCTGACGCGGAGATCTCGTCCTTGGTGAAGCCACCCGATGGTGTATGGATGTGGGTGAGCTATGGTCGACAAGCCCAACCACTTCACGACGTCTGCTGAAATGAGGTTCTTTTGGCTCCCATTTTCGACAATGAACTATCCCGGGGAGCCCTTTACCCACATCTGGGAGTGGAAGAGACGTTCCTCCTCCTCTGGATCTTTCGGTTCCTCCTTCTGGATCTTCGTAGTGGCAACAGTGGCATTGGGCTCCGCATCAATAATTTGTTTCCCTTTGTCATTCCCCTTGTTAGGTTCTGATTCAGAGTTGGAGCATGCATCTAACTCAGAAGCCCTCATCTCAACCACTAGCGACTGCTTGGCCCGACACTCACTTGTGTTGTGAGTGGAGCTCTTATGGAACTCACACCACTTTCCAGTGTCCTTCTTTGGCTTTGCGGTGTTGTTCCTTCCTTGTGGCTTCGACAGGTTGTCTTGAGTCACCATGCCTTGGCTTTGTCCTTTTTTCTACAGTTTAGGAGCACCCTTCCCTTGCTTTTGATTTGCAGATCCAAAGTCTCGCTTCTTCTGTTTGAATTTCTTCTCAATCTTGGTAGTATACCGGTATGCCATACCAAGCGAGGAGATGTCGAGGAACTCCATTTCCTCCTGAATGTATATGTGCAGACAACTTCAATACTTTAGCACCATATGTTTCTCTGAATCTTTGATACCCAACTTGGTGCGCAGGGTATGGAACAGATTCGTCAGCTCATGCACATCTTGATCCCTTTGTTGTCGCAACATGGTCCATTATATGTACTTTTCCTCATAGCTCCCCATGGGATAGTATTGTTCCTTGAGGGCGTCTAAGAAAGAATTCTAAGAGGGTTCTATCTCGTCCTTTTTATCATAGTGGGTTTCCCACCAGTCCTTAACATGGGGGGTAGGTTTGAGGAGTGCAAAAATAATCTTCTCCCTGTCGGAAAAGTCATGAACCGAGAAATATCCTTCTATTTGACCCTCAAATATGGGAATGTCAAAATTTACTTGTACCTTAAAAGGAGTCCCACCTCCAGAGTGGCTACTGGATGCAGATATGCCGCCGGTGGGCAGCCGTTGAAGGATCTGGGCAAAGTTATCCATCATCGCATTCCTTTTTTTTTGAGGGCCTCCTCAAGCAATATTTTGATAGGATCTCCTGCTCCCTCATCTTTCTTTTCGTCCCCCATGGGCGTCCGTTGGGTTTTGCGAGGTTGATCTTGCAAAGGTTCCACCAGATCGAGCCCTAACTCCTTATACCCCGACCTCGTTGGGGACATGCAAAGAAAGATCTAGAAAAAGCAGACTGCTCTGATACCACTAATCTGGATTTATGCAGGAATGCAACAGAATAAACATATAACCATAAATACAAAAATGCAGCGGAAATAACACTTCATTTCATTAATATCAAAGAACTGAAATTTGCTTATAGACAGAATGGAAATAAAACTAGCTAGGGCACTGGTAGCTATCTCTGAGAAGATATGTGGCAGCTATAGGCCTTTGAACTGAGTTACAATGAGGCTCGAGGGCCTATTTATTATTTAGAAATAATGGGAAATCCTAAACAACCAAAACCATAACCCTAGGAGATGAAGCGCCAAAACTATGGGCCCCGTTTGGGTAAATTGGTGTTTCAAATTCCCAGGGACGTAACTTTGGCATACGATCTCTGTTTGACGGATACCATACCTTGTTAGAAATATCTATCCGAGGACTACAAATTTTGAGTGAGCAACATCGGTCCATGTCCATGGACCCACATGGATTGATGTTGCTCCCCGTTTTCCCCAAAAAACGTCGTTTAGGGCCTCAAAACGGCTCCAGAAGTTTAGGACTCGAAAAACTGCTAAAAATAGTAAGTTGTGCCGAAATTGAAAAAACTGAAATAGACAATGGTGGGGCCCCAAGTGGAATAGGCAGGTGACCACCAATATCCACCTGGATTAGTACATGGCACCTCACACACCCAAAGTTAAGATGTTTAGCTTAGTTTCACCAGTAGAATTAAACTTGGATAATTCTCCAGCATACACATACCATGAAAATTACTACAAAGATTTATAATAGCTAGATTCCAAAAGAATAATTGCATCAAACAAAATAAGAAACAAAACACACACACACTTGCAGGATAAAATAACAACTATGATATGCTACATAAAAAAGGAATTGATCAAGCACACAATAACTAAGTCATGATTTTTTTTTAACAACCTACACTAATCAAACATAAAACTACAACATACACTTAATATAAACAAAGGGTGTACATATTTCATTCACCTTTGAGTGGCCCCCCTCGAGGACTTCGGCCTGTGTGCCCAACTATAAATCTGCCAGCACAAACTTTAGTAAATAACACAAGAAATTCATGGAAAATTCTATATTAAATTGTAATGTAAAAATTACAGAGGGGCACATAATGGTTAATTCATCACTTTCCAATGAAGAGTGCTTCCTTTTTTATATAACGTATGAAGGTATATTTTCTACACATAATTAGAAATAAGAACACTCCTATATTTCTGGGTGGTTTGATGTCAGTTATGAACTAAAATTTCGAGTGTTGTGCAAGGAGGTTGTACTCATGCTCATGTGAAACCCTGAAATAGTAATTCTATGCTTCTAAAATAAATATTTTAATAATTAAAATTAAAACTTGCTGCTACGTGCTATGTAAACTTATGCTTATCCATAAATTTCCATGTTATACCCTTCCTTGGTGACTAGAAAAACAAAATTGATAGTTAATGTATAGGATTCCTCGTGAATTCCTTCCATATGTTGGTTGTTAAAATAGACTTTCTTTTAATTATTTTCGATATGATAATCCAATAACATGGGAATCTAGCTAATGGTATTGCAAATTTTCTGTTAAATGGGCTCATGTGTGGCTTCTTTCATTAATTACATAGTAGTTCAACAATTCCTTATTTTTGTGCATTAAATGTACCCACGAGAATATTACCATTTCTCTATTTCACGTGTTGGAGTTTCTTGGTCACTGGATGGGAGAACCATGTGTCGAATTCCATAATAATCCATTATAGGCACGATTTCATAGATTAAACGGAGGATCAAACCTTATCAAATTAAAATAGTGTATGAGGCCCCACTTCACACATGCATATTTTTTAACTCACCCACCAGTTCTGCACCCGAAACTAACAATGGTCTTCGATTAAAAATAACATGACCCCTTGGACTCTTCGGGTCCCCACCTTGAAGTTAATTTCTCTCTCCTTTCACTACATGATATGCATATATTTCGTTTAAACAATGTCCTATAAAATAAAGCCCCTTTTGTCATACCTTATAAATATTAATTAAACGCACATATTACGAATCAATTTGATAACATAGGTGATGTAAATCTCATTTAAACTTTCTTACTATAGATTTCTTTCACTATTTACTTTTCTCATTTTGAAAATAATTTATTCCTATGAAATACATTTCATAATTTATGATTTTGGTTAGAATTTGAAGGTTTTACCATAGTTTACTGAAGAAATTTAAATTAAGAAAACAACTAAATCAATTTTCAAGAAACAAGGTTTATAACTAATATTTTCATTCAAATAATTTTACCTTAATGTTCTACAAAGAAATTAAAGAAATGAGATAAGGAAAATGTATTTATTACAAATCTATTCATAAGTTTTCATGTGATTTATTAAAGAGATAATTGATATTTATGTCATAATTGATATTTATGTTATGAAAAGAGTTAACTAAGAATTGGCTAAATATTTGGGCAAATGATTAAAAAAATAATTATGGAGGAAACTGTTATATTTTTAAAATTCAAAATTGTACAAGCCTTGCATTTGGTGTTGTTACCAAAGGAAAGATTAAAGTTTTAAAGTTGTCTGCAAAGGGAAAAATACTTTTCGGAAATAATTTCTATTTCCCTTTTGTATTTATGTAGTTAAAATAGATAATTAAGCACCAATTTTTTGATATTTGTGTATATAAAACCCTCATTACTTATTTGAGAGGGAGGATGCTAGGTTGTGGAGGTGAAAAATTATTGTTTTGAAGCCATAAAATACATATGCAATGGCCTACTTCATTATGACTGTGAGATTTCAAATTATGCCATCATGATTCATTCTAGTTTCTTTTTGTGTGTTCTTATTTTTTATGTTTATATTTACAGGTAAAATATGAAAATTACTGATTTGACATGATCATACATTAAATATTGCATATAGAATTTTATTTAATGTTTTTTAAATACATGATATTTGGAGGGTTTAAATCATATTTGAATACCATGTTATATGTAGGAATTATGTTGATACATGACATCCATGATTTCCTTGTTGTAGGTAGCATTCATATTGATACACAATATCTATGATTCCCTCACATGTTTCATTTGAATATCAATACACACCAGTTATCGTTTTATTTTATTTTATTTATTTATTTTTCTTTGATGTTCTCATACATGACTGATTAAGAATGATATGACATGATCACATAATTAATCTTTCATACGTAATATTTATCAAATATATACTATTTAGAAATAATTGAGTCAACATTCTAATTTCCTTGTTGCAAGATAAAATGATATAGGTACTTAATATCATATGATTTTACCGCACATTCTAGTTGGATGTCTACAAGTCAACATGTTTTAACTTTTATTTTTCCCTTTGACATTATTTTAATTTTAAATTCATTACTAACCATCAATAATGGATCATGATAAATATTTGGAATCTCATTTTTAGTCATTAATGATGTATATAATTAATAAATTTCACATATCGTGATCCCTACTACATTTATTCTCTTAAATCTCAATTTTCAAATAATGATTCTTTTATTTATAATCTAGCTTTATTTATTTGTTATTGCAGAAAATCTATTTAAAAAACATTAAATAAATAGAATACCGCCTATGTATAGAGAGTGCCACTCTCTATCCTAAAGTGGGAGGATCCTTAAATCCTCAATGAATGTATTTTTAAAATTGTTCTTTGTCTCCAGAACAATTTGGGAATCAACATTCTTTCGGAACCATTCCCTAGAACGAAGTGTAAATATTTCTTTTCTATTGTAATTAACAAATTGTGAAGTTTGTGACCTACTATGAATAGGATCACAACAACTTGCTCTTTGAAAGTTTCAAGAAGATGTTTCTTTATTTAATTTTACAGTTAGTGACTCCTATATTTTTTTTATTTTTTTTTGTATATTTCTCATATTGTTTAAATGGATTAATCTTGTGTTTATTTGATATCCAAATGATTTTCTTCACTTAATTTTTCTAATATATTAAGTTTTCCAAATGAAATGGATGACATAGATGTATAGGACAACTACCTTCCCCTCTTTTGAGAAGATGGAGACAACGATCCTTTTCAACATCTAATTGAGTTCCACGGTTTCATTCCCAATATTGGGGTTTACCATGAGGGTGTACTCATGAAATTATTCAAGATGTCTTTGGAAGGCAATGCCTGACAATGGTAAAATAGACTTCATCCTTGTAGTAATTTCTTCCTTGTAATATTTTCATGAACATTATAAAATTAGGTATCCCTCTAAATTACTCGAAGATTGTTGCCATTTGAATGAACATTGCAATAAATATGATTTAGGGTTTCAAGAGATTGAATATTATGTTCATGATGAAGTTGTAAGTTGATAGGATGAATCTGATGATTCTTATGAAATATGTTTACCCTCTCTTACTTTATAGAATGGATGTTTAACTAGACATGGCATAATATATAGCCTTGATTTCCAAGAGAACCTTAAAGAATCTAATGATTTAATGACCAATGTTGAATTTGGTTTTTCTTTATTTGATTCCCCTTATCATAGCACTAATAAAGTTTGTGTAGAAAGCAATGTTGAGGAAGAAATTATGTCCAAGACCACATCAACATTATACATTCATGATTAAGGAGATAAACAATCAATTGTGGAAGACCTTTTTCAAACAAACAAAAAGGTATGTGATGTATAATGATGAGTGATTAATCCTATGTCACAATATTGAAATAGGAGATGATTTTAATCCAAGTTCTGGTTAGTAGTAATTGTGTAATTATGATCCCTTCCATATTGATAAATACGAGGATATAAATAATTTAACACCCTTCCTTTTTCCTGATACCAAACCTGTCTATGATAAATATATTGTACAATAGATAGATTATGCATTGGACATTATAGCTATTAATGTGTTCAACCTTATTGCGATTTATTTATTTTTAAAACTATTATATGACTAACCATATGAAAATGAAAGATAACCATGAGATAGAAATATACATAAATTATTCTCATGAACATGATGGTAATATTTCAAGGGTGTATCTATCATAGGTTGATGCATGGCTGCATGATTATGTTGACAAATAGAGGAGTAAATATTTTGAAAAACAATCTTCATCTTATCAATCAAGTATATTTCTTGAAGGCTTGGTAAACAGATTTTTTCCTTGCTTCTTTCAACAATTGAACATATTACTATTTTTAATAGGTATGAAGACCAAAAATAGGAACTATGTGGTTGGTAAGATTTTAACATTGTTGCATTGCCTTTATGATTTCTTTGAACTATTTGGCTATTAAAAACAAAAATGTATAAAAATTGTGTACATAAATAAATCTTTTACAAATTGATTACATATGTTTTATGGTTTATAAACTTAGGATGAATAAATATCAAATCCTAACATATTAAAAGCCTTAAGTGATCATAAAAAGAATGAAATAATGATTGAGAATCTTTCCCTAGTATACATCATATCGACGAGTCTATGAAATATCATTGAAGACTTCGTTCATACCATTAGGTTGAAGGGTAATTTATTTTGCTAAAAGGCCCAAACATCATTCCTCTATTATTTTCAAAGTTCATGTTGAGCATTTTTTTTACTACATTTTACTTTTGTACTTCTTGCACATGAATATCATGAGAGATTATATTACCTTATGAGTACAAAATTTATAATGGAAGATTTGACACTCACAAAATCTAATGTTAAAGTGGTTATTTGTTGCACTATTTATTTATAAATATGCTCCATGCATGTGAATTTAATCATCGTACTATTTTTGATTAATGGAAACTAATCATTTTTCAATGGGGAAAGCTAATAACGATGTCGAAGGTATGGACACTCACTAGAAGGGGAGAAATATCTATGGTACTAGGTTATCTTAGTGCATAATCATCCCATGATCATTTAAATTTCTACAAAATGGGGCATGTTGCTATCTCTACCAAGGCTATGAACGCTCACTGGGAGTGGAGTTGTAATATTTCCAAATGGGAAAACTCAACAACACATGCATAAAAAACGCATTTTCAGAAATATATGCTATAAAAGTAAAATCAACCCTAGGATCCATTAGATCTGACATCAAAACACCTAAATACAAGAGGAGATCAGAAACAAATCATATTAGGTGAGGTAAACAAGCATCCCACACCTAGTATAGCCCCAAAACACTGAAATCCTAAAACTACTGCAACATAGAAATTACTGCATAAAGTGACAATGTAATCTAATGAGGGGTTATACTAAGAAATTATAGAGACAAATAGATCTGATATTATATTAATCAATAATGCTCAAAATATGAGATCTAATCTCCTTTACATCAATCCAAGAGAACCCGAGAAGGGTTTCTGGAAAAACACCCAATACAAATGGTGATCTACAGCCCAAAGACTGAAGAGTCATTGCAAATTGAAGCACATGAAGATAGGAGATTGAAATAATATAGATCTTATGCAGATCCACTCAAAGGTCTCCTCCAATGAAAGGATGAACCCTTCAATCTTAGGAAAACACTCTCAATGAGCCACAAGATCCCACACTGAAGCTGTCCTCCAAAATAACGCAATTCCAGACTGCAATTATGATGTAGGTGATGGAAATAGATTGGCCTGATGCCAAATATCTGAAATGTGCTCAAGAACCCTCCAAACTGATCTCCCAAGAGAAGGAATCCTCCCTCCTATGAAAAACTAGCTCAGAAAATGGGTTTCTCAACCCTCCACTGCAACACCTTGCAACACAACACAATATTCTGCAGAAAATGCGCTGTAGCTGAAGAATGAAGCTTGGCCAAAATGCTGGATATGTGGAATGATAGATCAGGACTCTCCCAAGAGGCCTCTCAAGGAAAGAGATGGAATTCCTAAACAAGAAAACCTTGTGCTAAACAACTCCAACAATCTTAGCTAAACCGTTGAAGAGAGCAAAGTCTAAACATACATATCAAAATATAATTCATAAGCTAACCTCATATGGCTGCCATCTTCTTCCTTATAAACAATGTGAGCCTTCTCACCTTGGTTCCCACTCATTAGGGTTTCCTCCATCACATAATCAATCTCCCTCCAAAACTGCATTGTCCCATCATTAGTGCCACTCCTCCATAACAACACTGTTTGATTTGGTCAAGTTGACCTCTTCAACCTGCTCCAACCCCTTTTCACACCTAAGGGTCTTCAATCCAGATCTTATATAGCTGTCTAAACTAATCTACATTCATATTGAGCTACCATTATTGATGGTCCACTCCTCCCACATTAGTGTTGTTGACTTGGTCAAAATTAACTTTATCCACATCCATTAGTCCTTGTTCACACATGAGAGTGCTAGATCCAGTTATTATCATGATCCCTTTTCACATCGAGAGGGATTTTATGCTTATTCAAGATAAGTATGGGTCTCCTTCCTCATTTATTCATCTAACTAGGTGCTAAGAGAAAAATCAATATTCCTATTAGCTGCATGCTAATTTAGGAATATTACAGGAGCAAGGTTAGTGGAATTGGGTCAAATCCTAATGCAAAATCATCTCATAATTATTAATGAAATAAAATTGAAGCTTCTGCAATGCATGTTTATATGTGAATGAAAAATTGATGAAATTTCTTTAGTCACGAGAGTGGATGGCTCGAACGGGGCTATGGGAACTTGTTGGTAGCAGAGAAACACATGATTCTAGAAACTCATTTAGTGGAAACAAGAATCCGTAATAACTAGTCTCATAATTTCAGATAAACTTTACTCTCATATGAATATCATACTTGTGCTCCTGAAACTATTACCATAACTTTTATAATCTCTTAATTAGTAAATATAATATGGTTTTTGAAATGCCCCCATGAATGATCAGGGGCTTAGTTTTATGCTCAAAAATAAAATTTCTCAGAATGGCTTGAAACCTGAACGACCGTGTAGTGCTCATCGATCTAAATCCGACACACTTCGTTTCATGCAAAATGGACTCTGTATGCTCCCAGAAATGAGTTTTGTTCGCTTTTCTAAACAAGCGAAATTTAAAAAAAAAGGACAAATAGGTGCCCAGTCAGAAGTACGTACTGTTGACGTGGCATGCTCACTGGGTAGGGTCGATTTTTTCATCTTCCTCTGACGAATGATGGACTGGCAAGTGGCAACATGGTATTGGCTGAGAAATTTTGGTTGTGTGGCAATTTTTTAATGGTTTGAAGTCTGGCCAATTGGGTGAGGACACGTGGTACAGTTGGAGTCCGCCACGTACCCCCCCATGGTTGTATGTTGGACGAAATTTTTTGTTCAAAGTCGGGCAGAGGTGCCAGGGTTCGACCACGCGACCTCCCACAAGCCAATGCGACACCTTACCGTTCCACCACACCATAAGTCTTAACATTATAATGACTGCAAATCTATTTGAATTATACTATGTTGTATGGCGGGGGATGTGGGGGCCAACCCCCGATCCATATGACTCATCATGAAGACCACCGATGGAGCCAATGAATAAGTGCAGAGTTTTAGTATTAAAACCATGTTTAATTACCATAAACCTATTTAATTAAGTGCCTAATCCACAATTAATTTAGGATTAGCATAAGTGTGGGTTTAGTGCTAAGAAAAGCTTAATTAGCGTTAACCACACTTACTTAATTTATTGATGATTAATTTGGCAGACCCCCAAATTTCAATGGAAACTACCAGTTTATCTCCAGTTAGCTAAATTTAGGCCTGAAATAATGGAGAAAATGTAAACGGTCATAAATTTTGGAGTTTTCGACCAATTCAGGTGCAGAAAGAGGCTAGATGACCATTTTTGGGCATTCTGGACTCATTGGTGTAGGTTTCATGAGAAAAAAATCATTTTAAATAGGTCAATTTGTCAATTTGAGCATAATATAGAGGCCTAAACCATGGAAGATGAACCAAGGAGATATAGCCCAAGAGGGTTTAACTCCTTCATTAAATACCTGTGTTGATGTGTTGTATGGTGATGTACTATACTTTATTTGCTACTATTCAACCTTTTTTTTTATGTTAAATTGTTCATTAAATTTACATGAAAAACACTCACGAGACCTGATAATTTGAAAGAGAACTTAAACCCTTAAGCACACATGAAACATTGAATTTAGAATCTGAAAGAGTAATTAGCACAACAACACTAACATACTCCATTCAGATCAACGAAGGATGAGAAACATATCAAATTATGATTGTTGTGACCTAATTAATTGTCATAATGAACATAGTAGATTGAAGAGTATGAACATATACCTTATATATTAATAATGACTGGGTTCATCAAATTTTATAATAAGATCTTATATAATTATTCATAATATCATTCTTGCTATTTTTCATACGTAACATTAAGATGCAAAAGATTTTCATTCTCTTTTTTAAGATAGGTTAGGGTTTGTATTTTTCTGCATTAGAGGATTTTTTTCCTCCTCCCTCTTAACAAATAAAGGGTTTTGAAATAAAAAAATGTCTTATTTATTTGAAATGATATGATATTTTTGCATAAATAAAAAACAAATGGAACTAAAATTTTCTCCTTTTCAATATTTTCGTTTTCAGTTGATCATGTATGCTCAAAATTTTACATAATCTATGCTAATTGTTTGAAATTCTTTGTGTTCTGGCAGGGGGCTAAAAATCATTCGTCAGATATCAAAAAATGATTGAAATTCATTTAAACCAATGGTTATAACTTTATATCTGACGGAGAATTAAGGAAACATTAAATTCTACCTTCCTCGTCTTTTTGATTTAACGGCCAGGGAGAATGCCATCCAACAGACTCTAGATATTTTAATCTAATGGTTGACAATCATTTTGGGTCATAACTAGCGCCTCACTTTAAGGTGTGCCTGCCATCCGAAATGATTTGATGACTCACAATGCATTTCAGTTGGAAATGAGGGGCCTTATTAACGCCCTCTGCGCCACCCGAAAAGGATCCAACAAACAACATCCTTTGATCTAACGGTCATTATTACATATCAAATGGAAACATAGAGGGATATTAATAGGAATCTTGTGATTCGAAATGATTAGATGACTACACCGCAAATCGATCAACAACTCAATATGAAGTAACTATTAGATTTTATTGGATCTTACTTTTCTACTTAAATTCTCTTTCCTTATCACCCCTTGGTATAATATTATATCAAGTTTTAAAGAGAATTTTGTTTGAATCTTATATAATATTATTACATTGGTAAAAACCATCTTTATCACGCATGTAAGTAGTTTTGGATTTAAATGAAAGAAAACCATTTATCATGAATTTTGTCTCCCTTTCAATTTAAATCCTCATGAATTAAGCACAAGTAAAAATTTATATAAATTAAAACATGATTCAAAATAAATTGTATGATAAAGTTAAACCTATAAATATGAAACTTTATTGAACTCCCATTAAAATATTATTTACTAGGTCTTGCGTGAAAGTCATTTTATAAAGGCCTATTAAATACTATTCATATGTTAAACCTCACCTCATGAAATATTTAACTCATGTAAGAAACCTTATTAGTCCCAGCCGCAGGCACGGCTGGGACTATTGTAATCGATTTTCCGAAGTTGGCATTAGTCTAGTCAAAGTAAATGAGCTATAACTAAAGTTTTTAAATATAAGCTGAGTGTTCGATCAACTATAATCAAAGTTTTTAAACCGACACTGAGTTACCATCTTATTTGGCCTCTTCCCCAGGCAGGGAGGTGGAAACATAGATTAAAATTATAAATTTGTTTCATATTTTCGAACAGGTAAACGTTAGCTCACCTAATGCTAGCATTATTGGAAAACATTAAATGCTTATACATGCGAGTGGCATCAATGTTTGAAAGGGTGCTTTTGAGAGAATGCTCTGTAAAACTGCCACATACACCCTGCCATACACATGGTGTCACTTACACCGCCCTGCGAGGTATCCTATGAAGTATCAGTAGCAGGGTTAACTTAAATGCATCCATTAAGGGTTGAGTAGTCACCGACAGCGTGCAGGTTCTGAACGGCTCCTTCATTTCTTCACTATCAATCCATTGAGGGCCGACTAGTTATTGTGCGTGGACCAACAAGAGTGTGTAGGTTCTGAACGGTGCTTCTCGCTGTGGCTAGAAAGAGTTTCTCCTTCGCATGTATAAGAGAGCAGTAGGGGTCCTTCACATGTATAAGAGAGCAGTATGAGAGCAGTAGGGGATCTTCTGGCCCATTCTCTTTCCACACCACCAATTCTTACCAGCGAATTCGCCATGGCAGACCTCTTTGCATTCAAGCTGAGAATGAGTAGCATAAGCTGGGGAATTATCAGAATTTCTGTGAAGACAGCAACAAAACGAACACATGCTCCAGGCTTTTCCAGAACTTGAAGACGTGTGCAGCTTGCTATGTCCTTTTTATTTTCTATAAAATGAGAAGTTATGTAATGAATAGCAAGATTGTCGAAAGTGCTGAGCTTTAGCATCACAGATGGCTTACAAAGCTCTGATAATTCCATACTGCCGAGGTCGTTGGTTTTGAGAATGTCGAGTGTATCTAGTAAGTTGCATAGTGCGATTTTAGACATATTAAAAATTCATGCTTTACTGTCAAAAACTTAAAAATTACTAGACGAATGAAATTATTGAAGAACATTTGCCAGCATTTTTAAAGATAATTTTCGGTCACAATTAGACAATTGTTTTTCGCAAAATAAGCTACATCAGTACAAATATCCATGCGTTATTACAGATCTATACTATAATGTATGCTTCATGTTGCATTTAACACGCTATATAGAGGCTGTAGATCTAACGCTTTGTACAAGAAATAAATTCTTTTATACAAATTAAAACTATATAAACGTTAATACGCTCTCAATTTGTACAAAAAAATTGCGCTTTTTTTCCTGAAATGGCTTGTTTATTACAATATTGGAATTTCTTTTAAAAAGGAGAATTGGGTTAAGGTAAAATCCCAAATTCAGGGAAGCAGTAACGCTAACACCGTGTTTCCACTCCAACCTTGGGTACTTTTGTCTAAATATGAAAATTTTGCAACTAACATTTCAAGTTGACCTTGGAAGCAGTAACGCCAACACCGTGTTTCCATTCCAGACTTGGGTACTTTTGTCTAAATATGAAAATTTTGCAATTAACCTTTCAAGTTCACCGGACAACACCGTAGCCTGATCTGATATGATTTTTTTACAGGAGGACGACGAGTCTGTTATAATTTTAGAATTCATTCTCTCTTGCATAACCTTGTGGTTCTGGTTCAAATGTAATTGCTGGCGAATATGAAATTGCTACTGTATCTCCCACTACTACCGAATTCTATGCTTGCTTGGATACTTGCTTCCTTGTCGCTGGTTATTAATTCAAGTGGCAAATCGCTTAGCTACAGTGACTGCTCTCAATACCCTTCCAAGAAACTCGTGTGTGCATTCAATGATGATCATTACTGTGCACAACGACTTTGCGCCATGGAATATTAACACATCACATACACCTGATAAGTTTTTGGAATGTTTTCATATTTTATTGATCAACTCTGCATTTTCTAGCATGATACAGTGTTAGGTGGCTTGGTTTAGCGCCTTGCATGCATGCTCTGCCTCAAAAGGAAGTGAGACACGTTGCCCTCAAGGGAGGGCCCACATGGTCATCGAGTTTTACTTTAAATTTTTTATTTTTTATGAAAAATTATAATGGCTTCTGGCTATGGTATAAGAATGATATAATATGCCATGTTTAGCTCTAATATTTTTATGTTGCTAGGCTTTTTGATGAATCTAGACCCTCACCAATTATATGACATTTGATGGTTTTCAGTACCTCTTGGATTTCAAATAGTTAGCAACAAGGTCTCCCATAAGTATTTTCTCTATTTTCTTTGACGGAAGTCTGTTTTAGAAGATCAACTACAGCCAGATCTCCTCTTTATTACTTCTGCAGGGATCCACGAGATTCTTCAAAGGATGTGATATATCTGCCAATGCTCTTCTCGGAATGATGATGGGATAGTGGAAATTACCTAAAAGTACCTTTGTTTTGCGACTGTACATTTTGATTAAAAGAATTTTGTGTTGGCTATGGAGTTTTTAATGTCGAAACCCTAGTTATACTGGTCATTTCTACTATGTTAATTATGGGGTAATTTTAAGGGTTGCACAATTATTCAATACAATTGGGTTCTCCTTTTGTCTATTACTATAGGGTATACATAATGCATGGTATAGGGTATCCATAATGCATGGTATTTGTTTACAATGGGCCAATCTAGATATATTTCTAATAACTTCATAAGATTATAGAAGCGGATGTATCCTATTTTCAATGTTTCCTAATAGATGTTATTCTGGGAAATAAAATGTTGGTTTACCTTTTTCTTATGCAAAGTGCAAATGTTCAAGATTGTTATTATTTACTGATATGCTTTGACTGATCACATTATATATTGTTTTTGGATTTCAACTTAGATAACTCTTACCAATACTGGATCTGGGTTTCAATTAAGATGGTTTATACTGGTTACTTTCTTTCCCTATCTACTTTCTGCTAAGAGAAGAGTGTTTGTTCATCTTTTATTTCCATTGTCGTTTATATGTTGTAAACGTGTAACTACTACGACCCTTCAGGAAGGTAATAAAATTTCTCAGTGTCTATTCAAATAGAGGTTCAAGGGTATTTTTGTTAGTAGCTAATAATATCTGTCTAAATTTAAGTTTATAGTAGTTGTAGCTTACTATCAAGTTTCAATTGCCAAAAATTCGAATTATAAATAGGCAAGTAATCTACTAAGCTCATTTTCTATTCTTTTTTACCTATTCATGTTAAATATACATAATCTTTTACGTATATCTTTATATTATGCTTTCTCTTATAATTGCTGAGTATCTTGGTCCTGCTTGGCATTCTCTTTTACATGTGAATCCCAGATAATATGCTATAAACTCTGCTATTTCATCCCTGAATACTGTTGGTTTATGGGTAGCGTAACATAAGCTTACCTATGTAACACCATTGTTATGGAACAACTTATCTTTGTAATTGCGTACAAATTTAAGCTTGATAAGCACGTACATTAGTAGAAGCATAGTTCATTCCTAACCCAATTCAAATTGTAGTCTTGTTATCTAGTTTTACAAAATTATAAAAACAAAACACTTGAATCTCGTTTTACAAAAATACATCATCTACAGCTTCTCAATCCTAAACACAAATTGGGCTAAAAATTGCACGATATAACAAGATAATATTAGGATGCAATTCATGTAATATATAGACCAGTTACCATTGTATAAGCCAATGAAGGTAAAACCTTCATGTATTATAGAATTTTTGGTCTTCGATTTCTCAAAAGCTTGGAGATACTTTGAGGAAGAAAAGCCAAGGCCTTCCAGGTATCTGTGGAATTGGCAGCATATCTTACAATGTTTGCAAACCAGCACATTTCCTTCAAAGAAGCATTTGGACATGGCACAAATAACAAAGATGAGATGTGTGCTACATGGTTTTTATTAAAAATTGTAGTGAACAGTTATATCGAGTCCTTTGATATTGGGAGACACAAGGCTATTAACAGATTGGAAAAATCGAACTAATAATATGAATAAGTTGACTCTTATCTCTATAATGGAATAAGTCAGAGAAGAAACAAACAGATTTGAAAATGTATTATTTCAACATTTAAACAAAGAGCTAAATGAGACAACTGATAAATTTTCTAAAGAAGATCTAGGATTCCAATAAAGCAAGCTGGTGATAATAGAAAAATACAAGAGTGGATCTCACAGCCTAAAAGATCATAGAAGAATTATGTTTCTTTGTTTTTAGTAGAATTTGATCTTTACACACGTGAGGTTTCAAGTGTTCAACTATTGTATAAAAAGAGAATAGACAAGGATGTCATATCTACCTTTAGTTTTGGGAAAGAGTTCATTTGGAGTTTATAGAATCTGTGGTCAATGATGTGGACTTGATGAAGGTTGTTGACCATTGCTCTGGCTAGCGGCAGGGACTTGTTGCCGCGCAACCCTTCTTGTTTTATCAGGAATATGAATCATACCAGATTAAACATGGGATCAAACCTTATGAAATTAAAATAATGTATGAGGCCCACTTCACAAATGCATAAGTTTTTGGGTTTGAAGGAAGAACCAACTCACCCACCAGTTCTATACCCGAAATTAACAATGGTATTCAGTTGAAACATGAGCCCTTGGATCTATTCGAGTAGCTAACTTGAAACACATTTCTGTCTCCTTTCAGCATCCAATGGGCACTTTTATCGGAAAGTGCCTTAATCTATCGATTTAATCTCTTTTGGCCACGGCTGACAGCTCTCCACAGCTGGATCTCGGAGGTATGGAAGCCTGTCATTTCTGATGAAATTAATATCTATCCCTGTGCTAAATGTTTCTTTATAATAGATTTTGAAAACTCTGAAAGAAGATAATGTATTTTAGATTCTAGCCCTTGGTTTTGGGAAAACTCGAGCCTATTCATGACCTTATAAATATTAATTAAACATGCATATTAAAAACCAATTTGATAACAAAGGGGATGTAAATCTCATTTAGAGTGAACAAAGGATTAAAATCATGAACATAGTTCTCATCTGATATCATTACCTTTGAAATTTCATAATTTATGATTTTAGTTGGAATTTGAAGGTTTTACCATGGTTTACTAAAGGAATTTAAATTAAGAAAACAACTAGACTAATTTGCAAGAAACCAGGTTCGTAAGTGATATTTTCATTAAATCATTTTACCTCAATGTTTAGGAAAGAAATTAAAAAAATGAGGTAAGGAAAATGTATTTATTACGAATTTATTCATAGGTTTTCTTGTGATTTATGAAAGGAGTAATTTATATTTATATCAGGTAGAGAGTTACCTACGAATTGGTTAAAGATTTGGGAAAATAATTCAACAAATAATTACGGAGGAAATTATTACATTTTTTAAAACTCAATATTGTAAAAGGACTAATATTTGGAGCCATATCCAAATGAAATATTAAAATTTTGAAGCTGTTTGCAAAGGGAAAATTGTTTTTTGGAAATAATTTTTATTTACCTTTTTTAATTATGTAGGTAAAATAAACAATTATGCATGGGCTATTTGATCTTTTTTATATAAAATCCTAATTACTCATTTTAGAGGGAGGATGCTAGGCTTAGGAGGTGAAATCTAATTATTTTGAAGCCATAACGTACATGCTGCAGTGGCCTATTTCATCATGACTACGAGATTTTAATTTATGGTATTATGATTCAATATGTTTTTCCTTTTATGTGTTATTGTTTCTTTTATATTTGTATTCACTAGTAAAATATGAATATTACTGATTTGATATGATCATACAATAATCTTTCATACATAAGTTGATTTAACGCTTTTTAAATACATGTTATTTGGAGGGTTTAATTCAGATTTGAATGACATGTTGTTTGTAGGAATTATGTTGATACATGATATCCATTATTTCTTTGTTGCAGATATGAGTCATATTGATACACGATAGCTATGATTTCATCACATTTTTCAAATGAATATCAATATAGACCAGTTATCTTTTATTTTATTTTTCTTATTTATTTTTCTTTGTTGTTCTTTTACTTTACCTTATTTATTGGCATACATGACTAATTAAGAATTATATAACACAATCACATTTTTAATTTTGTATACATAATATTGATTCAATATTTCTCAGATATATATAATTTATAAAGAATTAATTCAACATTCTAATTGCCTTGTTGCATGTTAAAATGATATAGGTACCTAATAGCATATGATTTTACCACACATTCCAATTGGATGCATACAAGCCAACATTTTTTAGCTTTTCTGTACCTCTTTGTTGTTATTTTAATTTTATTTCATTACTAACCATCATGTTATAAATCGTGATACATATTTGGAATCTCATTTTTAGTCATTAATGATGTATTTATTTAATAATTTTTACATCTTGTGAGCCCTACCACCTTTATTTTCTTAAATCTCAATTTTCAAATAAAGATTCTTTTATTTATATTCTGTCTTTATTTATTTTATATTATAGAAAATATATTTAAAAAAAATTAAATATAGGGAAGACCCCTATGGATATAGAGGGCCAATATTTATCCTAAAGCGAGAGGATCTTTAGATCCTACGTGAATGTCTTCTTATATTTTTCTTTGTCACCGAAAAAATTTGGGAACCAACAAGTAGATCTAGGGTTTATAATGTTGAAGTAGTCAGTGTATAAGTGGGATTCACCCTTTGATGGCTCTCATCTAGGTGCAACCAATGATGTTGAAAATGTAAATTATTTCAAGGGAAATCAACTTGATATTCCCCTCATCAAAATACCTCATAATGAAAAACCAAATATGGAGGAGGTTTTTCATATTTTTTATTAAAACCCTAAGCAAGAAATTTGTCCTTTTAGGGCTTCGAGGCTCATATATGGTGGAAAACCTAAAGCCGGCCATGCAAAATAACTTGGTTATAGGAATGCTCTTACAAAATTTGATTTTTGATGGGAAATTATTGAAATATGCCATTCAGATGAAATTTTATGGCATTTAAAGGAACTCCACCATAATAATAAATCTGAAATTGAGGGATCGAGCTTTAGTTATTTGAAACCCAAATGGACCTGCCTCATTCAGGGATGCAGTGAAAGGGAATGTTTTAGCTTCTGATGACCAGATCTATAATATGCCAAGACCTTACATAATCGAACAAGAAAAAATATTACTAGACTTGGAGGTTAAACCCCCAGATATAAAATCTGTTTTTGATGATCTACAATCTATGGAAATAATATGCAAATTTATTGGCTTCTAGCTGAGAACCGAAGATTTACATCAATGGGTATATTCTTCTTGGACAACCAATTGTGAACTTACTTACTTTCCCAAGGTTTTTTCATAGTTCAATTTGACACACAGAAATCTAGTGAACAAGTCCTAAATGATTTCCCATGGTTTTCGGGTAGAGATGGGATTTTTATTACCACATTGTTCCTAAAATCTACTTCTACAAGCATGGTGGTCACTACAATATTGGTATATGTGATATTATCAAATATCCCTCTCCATTTTTGGCACCATAATATACTAGAAGATATTGGGACTACTCTTGGAAAATTAAAAAATAAATGGACACTGAAAAAAAATATAAAGTTCTATTTACATTTTTTATAATTTTTGTGAAGACATACCTTATTAAAGGTTTACTTGATCGTATCCATCTAAAACATGAAAACGTTCAATGGACCTAGGCTCTAGATTACAAGAATATGACATTTAGGTATCAAATATTCTTTCAAACAAGACAGCTACAGAACACATGTCCACGGGAAAAAAAGATCCCAAAAAAGAAAAAGAGGCATGCCTGTAAGCCAAAGGGATGGAAGCTACTTGATAGTTATGAGGATGAAGAATAAGGGCCCATGGAAAATCCTCCAAACATGGATTCTCAAGCACTACATGGAAGAAAAGTAGATGAAGGAGCTGGGGGGGGGCTCTAGTTAGGAATCGTGACCCATATCCAAAAGGGTACAAAATTAATATAAATCAAAGCACAAAACCAATAGAAAGAGGATACACTCATGGAAAAAGGGACCAAGGGGCATAAAGAGAACCCATGCATTTGAGAGTTTGGATTCAAGTAAAGAAGTCCTTGTGCAGAAAGATCAAAATCAATTGGCAATAGTAACAATTGATTCCAACCATGGGGTTTGGAAAAAAATTTAGAAAAAGAAAGGAAAAAAAGAGAAAGTTAAGTAATTATAATCACATTTAGCCCTAGAAAAAACTGTGCTTTTTTAATGTTTTTTCTTTAATTACAATTCAGTCGAAAGGTTGTCATGATTATATGCCCAATTCTAGAAAATTGAAAAATGTTATTTAAAAAAAAAACAATTTAAACAAAATGGAGAGAGAAAAAAAAATCATTTTTAAAAATTAAAAATAAATAAATAATAATTATTATTATTCTAATAAAACATTTTAAAAATTAAAAATAAATAAATAATAATAATTATTTTTATAATAAAACATTTTGAAAATTAAAATAAATAATTGAGGAAAAATTATTAAAAACCACCTTTGGGAAAGAAATTAAAGACAAATTAAAGAAATGAGGGAAGGAAAATGTATTTATTACTAATTTATTCATAAGTTTTCATGTGATTTATGAAAGGACTAATTAATATTTATTTCATGAATTTCATGTAGAGAGTTAGCTACGAATTGGTTAAAGATTTGGGCAAATGATTCAACAAAGAATTATCGAGGAATCTGTTATATTTTTAAAAATTCAATATTCTACAAGGACTAACATTTGGAGCCATGTCCAAATGAAAGATTAAAGTTTTGAAGCTATTTGCAAAGGGAAAAATGTTTTTTTGGAAATAATTTTGATTTCCTTTTTTTATTATGCAGTTAAAATAAACAATTATGCACGAATTATTTAATATTTTCGCATATAAAACCCTCGTTACTCATTTGAGAGGGAGGGTGGTAGGCCTAGGAGGTGAAATCTTATTATTTTGAAGCCATGAAATACATGATGTGGTGGCCTACTTCATCATGACTGTGAGATTTTAATTTATGTTATCACAATTCATTATGTTTTTCCTTTTGTTTGTTTATTTTATATTTGTATTTACAGATAAAATATGAATATTACTGATTTTATATGATCATACAATAATCTTTCATACATAAATTGATTTAATTCTTTTTAAATACATGTTATTTGGAGGGTTTAATTCAGATTGAAGGACATGTTGTATGTAGGAATTATGTTGATACATAATATCCACGATTTCTTTGTTGCAGATAGGAGTCATATTGATACATGATAGCTATGA
Organism: Pinus albicaulis; assembly: GCA_034641835.2. Lineage (NCBI taxonomy): Eukaryota > Viridiplantae > Streptophyta > Pinopsida > Pinales > Pinaceae > Pinus > Pinus albicaulis. The sequence goes on from CM076579.1 coordinate 1,387,548,036, forward strand.
TTTAATCACATATTTCAATTGAATATCAATACATAACAATTATCTTACATTTTGTTTTTCTTATTTATTTTTCTTTGTTGTTCTTTACTTTACCTTATTTTATTGGCATACATGACTAATTAAGAATTATATAACATAATCACATTGTTAATTTTTTTATACATAATATTGATTTAATATTTCTCAGATATATACTATTTATAAAGAATTAATTCAACATTCAAATTGACTTTTTGTAGGTTAAAATGATATAGGTACCTAATAGTATATGATTTTACCACACATTCCAATTGGATGCATACAACCCAACATGTTTTAACTTTTCTATTTCCCTTTGTTGTTAATTTTAATTTTAACTTCATTACTAAACATCATGTTATGGATCGTGATATATATTTGCAATCTCATTTTTAGTCATTAATGATATATTTATCTAATAATTTTTAGATATTGTGAGCCCTACCACTTTTATTTTCTTAAATCTCAATTTTCAAATAAATATTATTTTATTTATAATCTCTCTTTATTTATTTTATATTATAGAAAATATATTAAAAAAAAATAGAGGGAATACCCCTATGGATAGATAGGGTCAATCTTTATCCTATGATCAGAAGCTCAGTATTTAGCTTAAAAATGAAAGTTCTCAGAAATGCTTCAAACCATAGCGACCAGATAGAGCTTGTCACCAGGATTCCAGTGCAACTCATTTCATCAAAATCCCAGTTTGTATGAGTGAGTTATGTTCTGCGGTTCGCTTTCTCAAACAGTTCAAAATTGTGAAGAACAGTGACAAACTGATGACTTGGAAGTCTAGTAAGCACCTTAGGAATCTTCAAGATATATTCTCTAAATTTCAGCGAGTGACACTGTGACAAGTGTCGCAATAAAATTCGCTAAAGTTGCTTGGGGAAGTTGAATTTTTCCTCCTAATCCTAAGTTGGAAATTTCTACTATGGTGGATTATTATTATTATTATTATTATAGTGAAATTTTTGGGCCAATGGGGAAGGGCCATGTGGCGCAGCCGGAGGCTACCACGTGCCCCCCCATGGTAAGGTGGATGACATGTTAATTTATGCAAGGTCGAATGTGAATATAGAAGGGCGCATATATATGTTTATTATACCAAGGTTCAAAACCATAGTCAAAATGCAAATATAAAATGGGGTGCATTATATTTAAACCAAAGTTTATACTATGGTTGGATCTGAAGGTTTATATAACAAAATTTTTATGGCGGGGTCGGAGTCGAACCCATGACCACCCGCCTTCGGCACCAATAACCTACCACTACACCAACCACTGCAGTCCTTATCCCAATAGGACTTCACCGCCATTTTAATTAACATGCAGCAAGAGTTGGGGGTTCGAAGGGGGCCAGCCCCCTCTCGCATGTCTGAGCACCGAGACCAGGAGCTAAAAAATTATGGCGAGAAATTTAAAACATGGATTAGCATGTATTTAATTACGTTAAACCATGGTTATACCAAGATAATCCGAGATTTGCGGATAAGTGCGGGTTAGCACTAAACGCGCCTTAACCCCACTTAACTACATGCTTATCACTTAATTAAGTGTGGATTATGTTGGCGGAAGGTTTAGTAGACCCACCAAATGCGGATCAGCTCCACATTAAGTGGAGTTAACTAGCAGACTTCCAGAATGAGTGGAGAAAAACTAGGAAAATTTGGTTTTGCCATAACTGAGGCAATTTTCAACCAATTTTGGTTGAGGAAGAGTCATTTTTGGTAGATTTTGATTTTTTGGAGCCATTGGAGCAGGTTGCAGAGGCAACAAGAGACTGTAAAAAACACTTTTTCACAATTGAAGCTAATACAAAGGCCCAGACTATGAAGATGGACCAAGGAGATGTAGCCGAGGAGGGGTGAACTCCATCAAAAACTTGTGTATTTTTCTCTATTATTTGTGCTTGCTGCATTTTATTATGCTGTTGTTCAGCATTGATTTTCCATGCTTTTAAGTTCATTAAATACACTTAATCTCATCAAGTTTAATGAATTGTCAATCATAAATACATGTATAAACCATTGCATAAGGAGAAAACCAAAGCACTTTCATGTTAATTCTAAACCTGATATTAGCACAACATTAACTAACGATCAATTTCAGATCAAGTTGGTATCAGAGCACAAGGTTTCTGAAGGTTATTTTCTTGTTTTGCTTGAGATTGCGCAAGAAGGGCTTTAATAGTTGCAATTTTGTGATGCTTACAAGGTTGAAGTTGTAGAGAGGAGAAGGGAAGCTATTGGTTGTTAGTCTTGAGATTAGGACAAGAAGGAAGAGAGTTGAGAGAGCATCATCTTCACCCAAAGTTCCATTCAAAACTGCACTTGAGGCACCTCAAGTTCCATCTCCAACAGTTGAGATTGAAGAGGTACAAATTGCAGAAGAAGCTGAAGTGATTGAAGAGGTACAAGCATCAGAGGTTGAGCTTGAATCCTTAGCCGTTATGTCAGGAGTTGGAGAGACTCATGGACATTCGAAAGAAGAGGATGTCAAGAGAGACTTCAAAGACATACAAAGAATGGTTAAAATCACGTTTGATGCATTCACCGCAGGAAGAGTAGGAGAAGGTTATAAGCCTCCACATGGAGAAGGATCTTCATATGGTACGAAGGATAAAGATAAGAGTTAGAAAGGTAGTGGAGGAAATCCACCTCCATCTCCACCGTCCTCATCCTCATCATCTTCATCAACATCTTCATCTTCCACTTCCACCACAAAAACCACCCACACTCATTCAAAAAACCCAAAAGGAAAAGCTCCATTACTCAAGTTGGACATCAAGTTTGAAATTCCCATATACAATGGTGAGGTAAATGCAGAGAAGTTAGACAATTGGATCCGATAATTGGAAGTATACTGTAGAATTTAGAATCTACAAGAGGATGACATAAAGATCCAGTTAGCTTCATTAAGGATAGAAGGAACAACACTAGTTTGGTGGGAGGCATAGACTCAAGAGGAAATGCAAATTCATGGTAAGATATCCATTTCTTGGGTTGAATTCATTTCTTCAATTAAAAGACAGTTTTATCCATTAGCCTATATGCAAAAAGCAATAATGAGTTGGAAAAACTTTAGGCAACTCAGAGACCAAACTGTTCAAGAGTACACCTAGGAGTTTAGAAAGAGGGCTTTGTTGTTAGGAGTAAACTTGAATTCACAAGACACACTTTTGAAATAAATTGGGGGTTTACATTCCTAATTGAAACATACTGTCCTTATGTTTAACCCAAAAAAATTAGATGAAGTATGTGTGGAAGCCTTATATCTTGAAGCAAGGGGAAAGAACATTCAGGAAGAGGGTAGAAAGAAGAAGCCATTCAAAGGTAACAGAAAAGAGAAGGGAGGAAAATTGAAGGGAAATAAGAATGCAAGCACCAAGAAAGAAGGGGATAAAACTACATGGAAACATTGTTCCAAAGAGGGGCATGATGAAGCCCAATGTTGGAAACTACATCCTGAACTAAGGCCAAAGAAACCAAATAACAAAGGGAAACAAAAGATGACTACCACCACACAACAAGATTTTGGATATGATTCAGGAGATGAGACCAAGATTGTAGCCATGGTTAACAAAGGAAAGGAAGCCAAGCAAGTACTAGTTCCTCAAATAGTAACAACAACACACCAAATGAAGGCACAAGGATATAATTGTTCCATGTTAGAGTGATTTCAAATCATACAAATGTTGATGCATTGTTTGATAGTGGGTCACAAGCAAACTTGATTTCAGATGAATTCATCAAAAAGCTTAACCTTAAAACCATACCACATCATAAACCATACCCTTTGGGTTGGATAGTTAAGAATGCTAATTTACAGGTTACAAGGAAATGCATATTTAGATTTTCTATTACTGCAAACTTTGTTGATGAAGTTGAGTTAGATGTGGTTCCACTTGACATTTCCGGGTTTATCTTGGGAAGTCCATATTTGTATGATAGGAAAGAGGTGTTTTATCACCATGAGAACAAATATCATTTTCTTAAGGATGGGGTGGAGTATATTGTGAGGGCTCATCACTAGAAACTGAATATTTCTTTAGTTAATGCAGGGAAAATGAAGAGGCTAGTTAATGCAATTAAAAATTTTGTGCTTCTCATGATCAAGAAAAAGGATGATGTTGTGTAAATTTGTGTAGATGTTCTATGCTTGATGCAACTTTACTTTCTCTTCAATATTAGACAGCAATCACATAAACAATAAAGTAAAATGCTGATAGAACATACTAGTAGATCGATAAAAGACAAGCTAGAAATATATAAGTGTGTTGGTGCGTTATGGTGGTCAACATGATGCTTCAACCAGCAAAGTCTCAATATGGTCAGCCAACCAAAAATGTCACACAACCCTATAGGACAGCCAAATGGTCAACTCAAAAGTCAACCTAAAAATTCAATGGTCAACATAAATAGGAGCAGTAGCTAGGTCAACGATGAAAATTCAAAGTCAATGTTTTTCCTCGGGAATAGTGCTAGAAAATGCGGATAAGGAAAATCAAAATTTTGGGAGAGTTTCGGGTCGATTTGAACTTGCGTTGACCAAAGTCAACGCTGGTCAAAGTTTGTTGCAGAAAGCCTGGATTGAAATCAGAAATGTGTTTCTGCTGGAAATTTCCCACATGTGGAGAGAAGAGTCACCAAAGACATCGAACCAATCAAATGAGGAGAGAAAATGTGTGAGGATGAGATGAGTGAAAATTTTCTCTAACGTTGACCAATATATATCCATTAATGAGGGTGTGTGACACAATTTCTGGGGCACAAAACCTTAAGGCCGACCTGCACATATCTTGAATAAATTCAAAATAAATGTTCTACTTATTGGATCAAGATGATCTTTAGATCGATCTTGCACCTCTCCAAAAGAGGAACCCGATAAAAATATTGGTATCTTCATCTGAGCATCACAACATGGAGTTTGGACCTAGTTGTCCAAAATTAACACTCCCTCTCAATTAGGGAGAACTCCATCTACCTGTGCAATCCAAACATCGTGCGTCATCTTGCCATAACTTGCTTTGATGGCTTCTTTATTTCAGAACAGAAGTGGGCCAGTCACAAAGACACCATTCCCAACTGACAGATTTGGACCAGAGGTCCAAAACCTCTATAGGACTCACAAAGAGTCTCATACCAACCCTGAGTTGGTTTATCTGACCTGAAGTTAGTAGGAGGTCCAAAACCTCACTAGAATTGATCCCAGATCAAGTGGTTGGACTGTGCCATCCTAGATAGATAGTACGACAATCTCTGATGCGTCCATCAATCTTTTCTAGTAGTCTCTAACTTTTCCCACCTCACTGGCCAAATGAGAGGTAGTTCCCATGATCCCTAAACTCAATGGGTAGGATGCATATGGGGCACAGATAATGAGAGGTGAACCAACTCAATCATCACAATGGTGGGGAAGAAGCACACCAACAAGGTTAGGCAAGCCTAGCCCTGTGGTTGCTTATAGCTTCGAGAAGCTATCCCCAAAGCCCCCCAGAGCTCCCAGAGCTCATCTTCCAACAAGACCCTCAACATAGGGTCGTTCCATGATACCAAGACTCTCACGGAAGGTTAGGAACTTGACCTTCCCTAGGGGATTTATGAGAATATCTGTGACCTCCTCATCAGTTCCTATATGATCGAGCCTTACGGCGCCTCGCTGTACCATATCCCGGATAAAGTGGTACCTGATATCAATATTCTTGGATTGATCGTGGAACATAGGATTCTCGGACAACCAAATCCCACTTTGGTTATCACAGAGCATCATGGTGGTATCTAGCACATGCCCAAACATCTCACTGAAGAGATTTCGCAACCAAATTGCTTCACAACAGGCCATAATCGCTACAATGTATTTGGCCTCTGCGGTACTCAAATCCACCAACTTCTGCTTCCTGCTCATCCATGATATCGAAGCAGATCCAAGCGTGAATCAACATCCCGATGTGCTTTTACGATCCACCACACTGCCAACCCAATCATAATCAATATATCCAAGGAGTGTCACGCTCCCGACAGTGTATCTCAGCCCATGGTTTATCATGCCCTGAAGATATCTCAGAATGTTCTTGGCACCAACCCAGTGAGTGTGATGAGTCTCAACCATCTGTTGACTCAAAGTGTTCACTGCAAAACATATGTTCGGATGGGTGTTCACTAAGAACATCAGGACCCCTACGAGTTGACGATACTCAGTATGATTTTCTAACACGGGCCCAACAACACTGCCACTCAAATTCTTAAAGTTGAGCTCCATCGATGTCAACATAGACTTACAGTCCACCATACCAAATCTTTCCAGAAGCTTCACAATGTATTTTCCTTGAGAAAGGAAAATCTTGGCAGGTCCCTGCTAGACCTCCAGGCCTAGGAAGTAATGCATCAGTCCTAGGTCCTTCATCTCGAAATCAGTAGCGAGATCCCTCTTGCACTGATGAATGAGAAGGTCAACACCTATCAAGAAGAGTTCATCCACATGCATCACTATAATGAGAGGCTTCTCTCTATCAACCTTGAAAAAAAGGTTCGTATCAACACTACTACGAGTGAAGCATAGCTTCATCAGGTAGCTATTTATCCTCTCTTATCAAGCTCTAGGTGCTTGCTTCAACCCATAGAGGGCTTTCTTCAACCTGCAGAAATGGGTGTCCCGATCCTTGACTTCAAACCCCAAAGGTTGTTCCACATACACCTCTTCCTTTATTGCACCATGCAGAAATGTAGTTTTCACATCCATCTGATGAAGACTCCATCCTTGCGTAACAGCAAGGGCTATGATAGATCAGATGGTGGTATATCAGGCCACAGGTGAAAATATGTCGTCATAGTCTATACCTTCCTTTTGAGAGAAGCCACGGGTAATGAATCTTGCCTTGAAATTTTCAGCACTTCCATCAGATCCATGCTTGATCTTGTAGAGCCATTTCGAGGTGACAACTGCTTTGTCCTCCGGTCTTGGAACCACATCCCAGACATCATTCTTCAATATGAACTCATACTCTTCGTGCATAGGATCCTTATAGACTTGATGCTTTACGAATTTCTCAAAACATCCAAGCTCAGATTGTACAATAGTACTCATGGCTCCTAGATACCCTTGGTATCTATTTGGCTTCTTGCTTTCACGGAATGTCCCCCTTGGGGCCATATGTCTCTCGGCATCCTCGAGAGTGTCCTTGAGCCATGATGGTCTATTCCCCAGTGAAGAAGGTGGATCAATCAGGTCCATCGGTCCTTCAACATCGGTCACTGTCTCATCCTTTGGTTCTTCTTGATTTCCAGGCCTTGCTTCATGATCTTCCTCAAATCTTGGAAGATTGACTACTTTCCTCAGGGAAGCATCTTCGTCAAAGGTGACATTGTGGCATATCTCCACTTCCCTTTGACCAGGCACATAGACTCTATAGGCCTTTGAAGTTTCACTATAGCCCACAAACATTCCATTCTTCCCAGAAGCATACAACTTGCTCCTCTTTTCTTTTGGCACATCCAAAACCTCTAAAATGTGAGACACCAGGTTTCTTACCAGTGAAAACTTCTTCAGGAGTTTTGGAGTCTAGAGCAGAATGTGGGCATCGGTTTTGTATGTACACAAAAATGTTCACAACTTCTCCCCACAGAAACTTCGGTAGACCCTGGTCACATAGCATGGCTTGAGCAACTTCCACAATGGTCATGTTCTTTCGTTCAACAACGCCATTCTACTCAGGAGTATAGATATTTGTGGTCTCCCTCTTGATGCCAGCTTCTCTGTAAAAGTTCTTGAACTCGTTCGTCTCATATTTAGTGCCATTATCGGTCCTCAATATCTTGATCTTCTTCCCTGACAGATTTTCCACAAAGGCTTTGAAGGTACGGAACCACAAAAAAGTCTCATCCTTCTTCTTCAAAAAGTATGTCCTACTTTTGCGAGAGAAGTCATCTATGAATCTCATATAATAAGAACATCCTCCCAAGGATGTCACAGGCAGCATCCCAGACCGATCAGAATGTATTAACTGCAAGACATCAGATGTCTTTGTAACACTTGAGGGAAAAGGTACCCTTGTATTATTTCCTTCGGCACAACCCTGACATACACCTTCATGATTATTTGAAAACTCAGGCATCCCTGTCACCACCTTCCTTACATCGGGAAGGGCCTTGTAGTGAAGGTGTCCAAGCCTTCGGTGCCATAGTTCTGTATGTCGTATAGTATCACATGTCATGGCTCCCAGTGGACTTCCTCCAACTTGGTAGAGTGTATCAACTTTAAACCCAATCCTGATAGCTTCCTTGAAGCTCTTCTTCCAGATGTGCACCTTCCCAGCAATGAATGCCACATTTAAATTTTTGTCTTCCATGGTCGATATAGACACAAGGTTATTCTTCAAATTAGGTACATAGAGTACATCCTGCGAGCAGAGGACTTGACCTTGAGAGAAGTGGAGGGTCGCAGTCCCTATCCCTTTCATGGGATATGTGGCATTGTCTCCAAGGATAATTTCCAGATTAGTATCCTTCTCAATCATATCAGAAAGTGCTTCCTTGAACCCAGTGATGTGATTTGAGGCACCACTATCTATCAACCAGACATCCATGGTGTCAGGTGGAGATGCAGCAAAAGGGCAGATACAAAAATGAATTCATTTCTTTTATCAACAACATTTGATTCCTCAAACCTGGAGTTTCTTGACCTTTTGAAAGGTTGACCATTTCCGCCGGAGGGAGCTTTCCTCTTTCCCTTGAACCTGTTGTTCCTTTGATTTCCATTCCTCCGGTTGTTGTTGTTGTCATCATCATCGGGAGAATCCTTCTTGAAAGGGCATTCTCTAACATAGTGACCTAGCCTATGACAAGTGTAACACTTGCCCTTCTTTCCTTGGGTCCCTGCTCTTCCTTTGTTCTTTGGACCACCAAAGTTCTTCTTTCTAGAATGAGCAGCATAGGCAGCATTTCCTTTATTTTCATACTCATTCATTCTTGTCTCTTCTTGTACGCATCTTGATAGTACTTCGTCAAAGTCAAGTATCACATTATTATTGAGAATGGTAGTGTTGAACACATGCCATTCAGATGAGAGCCCTCCAAGTGTGGTGAATACCATCTCTCGATCAGCTATTGTCTCCCCAATAGCCAGCAAATTGTTCCTGATCTTGGTCAGCTTCAGAAAATATGATTGAACAGACTCATCCTTGCCTTTCTTCAGATTTTTCAATTGATTCTTGAAGAATAAGACGTGATTCGCATTGTTGGCCTTGAACATGTGGACCAACTTATCATACATCTCTTTGGATGTGCCCAACTCGAAGATGTAGGCAACTAGACTCTTGTGAATTGAGTCCCTGATCATCAGCTTTGCTTTGATCTCCCCCTTCTTATACTTTGTTTTGGTAGCAGCAGTAGCAGTGGATGGAGGCTCTTGGATTTTACCCTGCACATAGTCCATGACATCTTGGTCTTCCAACTTAAGATCCAATGTCATCTTCCAAGCATGGATGTCATCCTTCCCAGTCAATTTGTCATCAGCCTTAAAGCCATTATAATTTGAGGAACCCATCCTCTTCTTCGGTGATTGCTACAAATTAGGGCTTTGTCTTCGCCTCACCTCTAAGACCATGTAAATTTATGTAGATGTTCTATGCTTGATGCAACTTTACTTTCTCTTCAATATTAGACAACAATCACATAAAAAATAAAGTAAAATGATGATAGAACATACCAGTAGATTGATAGAAGACAAGCCAGAAATATATAAGTGTGTTGGTGCGTTACGGCGGCTAACAAGATGCTTCAACCAGGAAAGTCTCAATATGGTTAGCCAACCAGCAATGTCACACAACCCTCTAGGACAACCAAACAAACAACTCAAAAGTCAACCCAAAAAAGTCAATGGTCAACACAAGTCGCAGCAGCAGCAGATAGGTTAACGCTGAAAAGTCAAAGTCAACATTTTGCCTCAGGAATAGTGCCAAAAAATGTGGATTAGGAAAATCAAAATTTTGGGAGAGTTTCGAGTCGATTTGACCTTGCGTTAACCAAAGTCAACGCTGGTCAAAGTTTGCTGCAGAAACCCTATACCAAAATCAGAAATGTGCTGCTACTGGAAATTTCCCACGTGTGGAGAGAAGAGCCACCAAGGACATCGAACCAATCAGATTAGAAGAGAGAAATGTGTGAGGATGAGATGAGTGAAATGTCCTCCAACGTTGACCAATATATATCCATCAGTGAGGGTGTGTGACACAACTGTTGGGGCACAAAACCTTAAGGCTAACCTGCACATATCTTGAATAAATTCAAAATAAATGTTCTGCTCATCGGATCAAGATGATCTTTAGATCATGGTTTCAAGGGGTCCTAACCTGTGTTTGGAGGTTATGCTTGCCAACAAACCCCTATACTATCGGGTCTTTTCATAGCACCGCTTGCGCAGGCCAAAGTCTCACCCGAAGCAGTATGGGAGGGTGCTGGAACCAGGTTTCCGCACCCTGAGAGAGAGTAGGGAAGTCAAGCAGAACTGCGTTTCAAACTTATCAAGCTTTGCATTTAACAGATCTAGTTACAGGCTTATATCACAGAGCTCAGATCTAATGATTACCTTTGCATCCACGTGCATAATACCAATCTGTCAGTACATTAACTATAATTGCGGTAATTTACAGATCATAGATTCATATAATAAAAACAAGGATACTTTCGCATCTATCAAATATATATTCTCGTAGCTTAATCATATAACCCAAGTTCTCATAAACTATAACAGAACAGATCCAGATCTCATTAGATATCAACAGTACTTCACATATATATTAATACCAGAATATCCTTACAATCCCAAAATACCACCTGCGCACACAGCTAGTAGGGTCTGCACACAACAGGACTGAGGAGCTCCATGCACACAGCTAGCAAGAGTCCTTCCCCAAACAACCCAACAACAGATCTAACAATTCACAACTATCATCAATCTCTATTATTTTCTACCTATGACTCAAAAAGGCTTATCTATTTATACCGATTTAGCCTACGCATCCAATGGTCCACAAACCATGGTTTGCGGACTCTTGGTCTACCCTTGACCCGTTACAATGCATTAGGGGCTTTTACCCACCCCAAAACCCCTGCATTAGACTAAATATTAAAAAAATATACAAAAATGGACAAAATTTGTAGCTTTAGGAGACCCTGTTCCAAAATTCCCCCAACAAAATCTTGTGACTTGTCTCGAGTCACTGTGAAGGTGGGGTATCCACATGTGCTTGCAAAAATCTGATCGCCTCGGATAATGGAGGCAGCACGCCTTTACTCTCAGCAGTGACATTCTATGCGATGTCGAACAAATTTTCTGAAATCAGGCCTTCCGTCGCGGCGGTGACACTCTCTAGAGTCTGGTTTAGTTGCTTAACCGCGACATCAACATCTTGTGAAAGCTTGAGGGCCTCAGCAACCCAAGGCTTCAGGCGGTTGCCGAGGGCCTTCTTCTTTTGTCGAAGTTCATCAATATCGGCTTGGAGGGCGTGACTGGTGTGTAGCTATGCCAAACGCTGAGCAGGAACTAAAGTGGGCAGGGTGGCTTCTAACGTCTTGAACTCTTCTTCTTTCTGCTGCAGGTATTGGTTCATGCCACATAGGATTGGGTCGCACTAGACCTTGGTCCGTAACTGCATGGTCGTTTCTAATAATTGGGAACCCTGTGCAATTTTCCCTGTAATGGCATTCATAGCCACAGTGACCAATGCAGTTCGCTGGGCCCGTACGTCCGGAGGTGTTTCAGGCTGCAAATTAGCCTAGAGGTCAGCTATCTACTGCTCCATCTGTGCCTTGACCATATGAACTTCCTCCCGGGAGGCCTTTAGTGCTGCGACCAACCTTTCAACCTTTTCCTGAGGGGTGGCTGTGGCCGGGATCTCTGTGGTAACATCTACGCAAAGTTGGTGAATCACATTTTTGATCTCCCTGTGCTTCGCGATGGCGAGGCACACTTTAGTGTTCTTTACATCAATTTTCTGTTTAGCCACTCTGAGTTGTTGGTGCACGTGTTGGTCTCAATGGTGAATTTCCTGAAATATATAGGTGTGAAGACCCTGCAAGGCCTCATGAGGTAGCCTAGCTAAATTCAACTGGACTTCTGTACTGGCTTGGAATTGGATTCCCAAGTTGGGTGGACTGATCATAAGAGCTGCGCCAGGTAGAGAGTAGAGGTGGCTTTCATCTGTAACTAATGCTATGCTACTGGGGGTTGAGGGTGTGCGTACCTGAGTCACACTGGACTGCAATGTGTCTATCTTCAGCTATAGTGCACAGAGCTCAGCCTAGATTGCATCAATCACAGCTTTTTGCTGCTCTTCTAAGGCTACCCATCTATCCTCCATGACTAGAGTGACCGCATCAGCGATTTGTTGAAGGTATCCATCAGTCAACGTGATTCTCTCGTGTCGTTCTGCCCACTGAGAGCGCTGCTTCTTGTGGGGTGTTTTGACAGGCTCGCTTGTTCGCTTCATGCCGCGGGGGGAGGCAAGTCCTACTACATCTAGACGTTCTGTACCCATATTTGGCTGTGAATCTACTTGAGTCTCCGCCTTAAAGTCCTTCTCAAGGGCCTGCTTCTGCTGCGCATCCTTTTGTGCGGTCGCGCTCGTGTCCTGTCTGGTATTCTTGGTCGCACCTCTGATATCCTTGATGACAACAGGGGGGTGACTTGTGATGTGTTGGTTCCTTCGACACCCTTCACGCCAGTTTTGAAGCCGATCTTCTAGTTAGGTGGCCAAAGCGCAATGACATTGTCAATTTCTTCATCCGCCACCATATAAGGGAGCGAAGTCCAGGCTTTATCCTTGTGTGCTCTGATATGGACATTATGCATAGTGATCTGGAATGCTGCAATGCCCTTGTATCTGTCATACACGGCAGGGGACAACCGTGGTTGTGAGTTAATGGCTACGACCAAGCTACTCTAAAAGAGGACCTAGAAACTTAGTTGTCCTCAAGATGTTGCGGATCCTTAGAATCCCATAAGTGCGCATAGTGAGCCCCTTCACACATGTCCGGGGTAAGCTCAGGGAGGAATAAATTCGTAGGGGCTTCCCAGGCAACCAACGCTATGAGGAACAATAACCAGGAATAAAAAAAGGTGCGACCCTGCTTTTGGGACTTATGGACATTAGTTAGAAACTCATCACACAAATATTGGGCCCAGTTAAAACATACCCCTTTCCCGAATTGGCCTGCTAACTAAATTTCGTAGGCTAGGACAGAGGTGACCTGAAATTTTATCATAATTTTGAGTGCCAATAACATAGTGCCCAACTGTGTGCCTTGGTCACTGACGGACTTGATTATAAAACCCCGAGTATTGCGCTCCACATGGTAGGTTTTGCGCACATACTCAGTAGTTTCCGCCTAATACTTTTTACCCACGTGCTCCAGAGGGATTGGTCCGTGCATGGGAAGGCTAGTAATTCTATGAACCAACACAGCATCGATGGGGATCCTGTCCTAGACCCACAGGCATCCATCATAACTTAGGGCGAGCAACTGTCGGGCTAGCTGACCCGTGACGTTGTAGTGACCGAAGTGTGGCATCCTTAGAAAGTTCAAGAGCCTAGACGCGGCCAATACATGCACCCGTCGAGGAACAATTTCGATCCCATCTTCTCGCCCGCTCTCGAATCGTGTATACCCCTAGGCCTCAAATGTGTGAACGCCTCCAACCGGCCAAGTCGTGACTGGCCAAATTTGATGATCGTGAAGCTTCCTAATAGGTTCACCAATAATAGGGACCTCCCGGGGCCGTTGAAATCTCTGCAAATAAGTGATCAAGCCGTCGAGGCTCCTCGACATGCGCATCGAGGTCCCGCGCTGGCCGGGACGAAGGGAGGTAACCCGCCTGACGCTCGATAGGCCGGGCCTCCTCATTATTTCAAGGGGGCATCGCTTAGGGATTTACTTTCCGCGGGGAAGTATCTTCGTCGGAAGTACGGGGCTTCCCTCCAGCCCATTTCACGGGTTTTGGGGGTTTCCCTGAGCCTTCCGCCTTTTCCTTTCCCTTCTTTGTGACTGGCGTGGAGAAAACTTCTTCAACTTCAGACTCAATCTCCAACACTTCCTCAGTTCCTTGTTCCGCCAAGGTCACTGGTTTTGAGGGTTCAACAAGATTCGTGGCTGTCATCCTGGCGCGAAAGACAAACTCGAGATTGCTACTGTCAGAGGGAGTAGGTTTCTTAGACATGAAAGAGATGATATAGGCACAAAAATTCTTACAACACAAATTCTTCTAGGACAAACATGCCAAGTACAAGCTATTCAAGCGATATGGAACCCTTGTCTAATCTAGCCCACCTCTTTTATAGCTTTGGCGATTGCCCAACAGTAGGGTAGATGTCACGCAGAACTTACCATCAAGTAAATGGTAAAAAATCTCTAGAAATCACCTCATTAAATGTCAGCCGCTCACCCCATCCAACGGTAATTTTTTATTTTTACCCAATTTGACTGTTCAAACGACTAGTTTTTGCACCCGGGGTGCACTCAGCATACCCCTACGCTCCTAGTGCACCCCTGCGCTTTGATCATACCTCCTGCGCTCCTAATGCACCGACTGCAGTCTGAGTCTATTCCTTACCAATGTAATTCGACGTCGCCATAGCCCAACCCGCAAGATATTTTGTGCCGTTGCCTTGCCTGCGTAGTGGCCTCCTACTATGCCTTCATGAGCTTCTGCCAAGATAGTGTGCCTTTCATGCTCTAGAACGTATCTGCACAACACTTCATCAGCACCTAGTTTATATAAATGACCTGCAATAATGGTAAAAATCGCCGCCCAGGTAACCAAATCATTCTTTTGTTGTACCAAATATTCGGTAGGTGCCATGCCTGTAGTCGAGAACTGAATGATATCAGCAAAGTGCGCATCAACGACCTTAATGGCGCACAATTGCGCATCAGGCAATCCTTCCTCCAAGTTAGTGGGTTCTTTGCCTGTCTCGATTCGGGACAAGTAATCCAGCCCAGCATTCAACTTCGCTTGGCTATGATTTCAAAATCTTATTCCTGAAACAACAACAGCCACCTACAGATTCCCCTCCCCCGACACAGGCTTATTCACCAGGTACTTTAAAGCAAACTGATCGGTAAACATTTTAAAGTGTCCTCCTAACAGATAGTGTCGATACTTCTGTAGTGCATAGACCATGGCCAACCCTTCCCGTCTCCGTGGTGGCATAATTGCGCTCTGCACTCGAGAGTTTTTGACTAGAAAATGTGATTGGGTGATCAATGTCTCTGGCGCCAGGCTGCGTAAGGACCGCTCCCAGGGCAATCCCCGAAGCATCGACATGAACATGAAATACTTTCACCCAATCGGGAAAAAGAAGAATAGGTGCAGATACCATCTTTTCCTTGAGTAGCTCAAAGCTCTTCTGGCACTTGTCATCCCAAAAGAATGAAACATCGTTCTTAAGCATCTTTTCCAGAGGTGTTGTGATCAGTGCGTATCCCTGAATGAATTTTCTGTAGTAGCCCGTATGTCCAAGAATCGAACGCAGTTGTTTCTCAGTCGTACGCACTGCTCGATTGATGATAATTTCAACCTTCGCAGGGTCCACCATCAACCCTTGTCGGTAAACTATACGTTCGAGCAAGATTCTGAAGGGTGCGCAGAAAATACATTGGTTTATATTCAGGGAAATATGGTGTTTTCAGCAGGTGTCCAACATCATGCGCAGGTTCGAAACATGTGTCTTTACTAAGCCGAAGGAAGTCCAATCATCGAAATATACTTCTAGAAATTCGTGGATTAATTCCTTGAACACTGCGACCACTACCCGTGAGAAGATAGCAAGGGAATTATTGAGTCCAAATGGCATCACTGTATACTGGGAGGATCCCCATTCGGTGGAAAATGTAGTTTTGTTGCGATCTTCTGGTGCGATTCTGGTCTAATGGTATCCTAAGAACCCATCAGTGAATGAGTATGCTTCCTAGCCTCCTACACTATCCAAGATCTCATCGGAGAATGGTGTCGGAAAGGGGTCATGTACGTAGGCGTCATTTAGCTTTCGTAAGTCCACAAAGATTTATATTTCTCCCTTTTTTTTCTTTTCCTGAACCACCATCGGACTTACCCAATCTGATTGCTCGACCGGCTTTACAATACCTGCGATGAGCATTTTATCGATTTCTTCCTTAACCTTCTGCTTATACTTAGGGTTCAGCCGATAAGGTCACTGCTTTACAAGCCGCGCATATGGTTTCAGAGTGATGCGCATCACCCCTAAGTCCCTCGTGATCCCCTTAAGCTCTGAAAGCTTTGTCAAAAATAAGTCTTGATATTCTGTGAGCAGTTCCGCAATCTTGCCTACTGTCTCATCATCCCAGTTGTTCCCAATTTTAGCCAACTTGGGTTGCTCTTCCATACCAATGTTAACTTCTCACAGCTTCAGAGGTTTCGTAACATCCACAATGTGTAATGGAGGTCCCGAAACTGTGCGTTCCCCCTCTGATTATGGGATCGAGACATTGCGTGGATCTTCATCGCACTCTTCTATGGTGATATTGCGGCAGTTGACAATATCCTGCATCTGTGTTTCCCATGTGGGTATTTTTCCTGCTACGTAGGGGCTGGATACACTAAATACAAAGGTATCGATATCCTACAGAGCTTCATCAAGCACCTCTGATCCTCCCGTTAACCCGAATGTCCCTAAGAATTCGTCCTTTAGGGTTTCCCACTGGTGGGTGCATTGATGTAGCTCTGAATCTAGGTACCATGCAGTGGGAATTGGTCCCAAGGCATGAATAAACAAGTGAACCCATTCTTCTGCAGTACGATCACACCATTTCTCCATCCAGGTGAACAAATGTTTGCGCAAATCCCCTGGGCCATGGAATATCTTGACACACACGTCGGTCGGAGGCTCAAATCGTAGGACAATCATATCCTGACATTCCTCCCATTCCTGGAACGCCCCCTTATGTGTTTCCCACCATCTTGCAGGCATTGCACACAAAGCTAGGTTAAGGGCCCATAGCCTTCGGTCCCTTGGAACCTCAGCTTCAAATTTCCGCACAAATTATTTTATACTACAAGAACCATCAAAGTAGGGTAGCTATCTTACTACAGAAGATATGCAACGAAAGTCCCTGGTGATTCGCAGGCAGCGCAACGCAAAGACATCATGCAACCATTTTTTCCAATTTTCCATTTCTTCGTCGGAGTCGGAAAAACATTCGCTATCCCTTTCTTAGCAAATCACACCATCGGCCGTAGGATTGATCTAGTCTTTGTCCCTCGCAGTTAACTTATAGATGTGGTCCACCTCTTCTTCCTCACACACTGGCTCTATATACCTTTCTCCTTTTGCGGGGTCTAATGGTATGATCACCTGTGTTCCTTCAGTTTCAAACACCATGCTTCTTTTCTTCATTGATAATACTACCCATATTAATGGCCCAGTCCAATCCTAGGAGTTCTGGGTAAGGGTACGCATCTTCTTTAATCTAAATGACTTCAAAGTCAACCCGGACCTTAACTCCTGTGATATATACCATGATATTTGATAGTTTTCCTAACGAGATGATCTTCTGCTGGTTGGCCATAAGCAACTGGATAGTGGACCATTCCAACTTAGGTTCTCCCATTCGCTGCCAAGTCTATTTAGGTAGTACGTTCGCATCTGATCCCAAGTCTAGAATAACCTGATTCACCTCGTAATCACTGATCTGCGCAGTCAACCGCATATACCTACCAATGTGTCTCTTATGCTTATATAGTTTGTGCACATCCTTAACTTCCATAGCTGGGGTTGTATTTTCTGCGTACCTATCTATCAAGGCTTGGAGGTTTTCTACACCCGTTGGTTGCGCAACAGCTTCGTACATGCCTGCAGGAATGGTTTAACCTCATCATCTTCTTTGAGGTTCGCAGGGGTTTGAGGAGTAAGTGCCTCAGCCTTAGCAAAGTCTTGGCGAGCTGTGACAAAGGTTTCCTTTTCCTTCTGTAAGTCCAAACCTTCTTTTTTAATGGTTTCTTTACAGATAAGAGGCTCCATCTCAGCTTTCTCTGCAGCTCCTCCAGTGGTCATGCCGCTGCGCGTTATAACGTTAATACTTGGTCCTTTATCTTAGGGTTTTGCCTTAACCCTCTGTACATTCTACGTAGGTGTCTACTGCTTCTTCTGCATCTTGGCTATCAGAATCGGGCAATATTCAACCACATGATCTAGTTGTCTACAGTATCTGCAGGATTGTCTAGCAGGGTTTGTGAAATCCCTTGCAAAGTGCCTGATTTCTCCACAGTTATAGCAAATCAGTTTTCCTCTCCCCCTTCTTGGGCTTCCACCCTGGCCTCCTCCCCTGCCCCTAGCTGGGGAGACAACTATGCCTGAGGGGGATCTTGGTGAGGACAGATCCGACTATACCCTATATAGATTTCCTCGATCTATCATTAGGTCGTACGTTCGACAGTTCTGTTCATCATGGCCTACAGATTTGCAGAATCTGCACCATTGTTGCTTTATTTCAGGGACATATGTAGCAAGGCGGGGGCAATGGCTAGTATCATGCAACCCAGCAACGCGACAATCATCGCACCAAAGCACTGGTCCAGTTGATCCTACAGCTTCCCTAGGACGCAACCGACTAGGTCCCCCATCCTGTATGTAGTCCGCTAGTAGAGGAAAATTATCCTTGGTGTGTCCATTCACCCTACATCGTATGCACCATCTTTTAGGGCTAGCCTCCGCTCCTCTCTCCTTCCGCAGATTCTAGATCTCCATGTACATTTCCTCTAGCTGGCCTTGTATTTGATGTACTCCTAACTGGGTATCATCTCTTGGCGCAACCTCTAGCTTCATCGCAATTTCTAGGGACTTTTCCTGCGATTCAATGGTTTGATGTCCCATTGAAACACGTAGGTGGGGCAATAGCATAGAAATGAACCATTCTGTGTGCTCTCTATCATCATACAGGAATCCTCCTTCTCTAATTACCTTCTTGAATTGTTGGTCAGCCTCCCATACGGACTCGGATGGTCCTTGCTTGAAATCCTTCAGATCGTTCACTATCTGAGAGTAGGACTTGGGCTTCTTGAATTGCTGTTTCAAGGCGTTTGTAATCTCTTCAATGGTTGCGTTCGCATGTTGGTCGACGTATCCCATATACCAGTCCAAGGCTCTCCCTTCAAAGGCAAGGGATAGTTGCGCTCTTTTCACCGCATCACTAACTACATTCTGCACAGTCCATACTGATCCTACGACAAACCAGAACCGATCCATATCTTCATATCCTACGCCCTTGAAGGTAGGTAGCTTCATGTATGAGGCAATATCGTCTTCTGGCAGTGGCGGTGGTGAGTTCTTACCCCTATGAGGGTTCGAAGGTGGCATAGACGGAGAGCTCTGCGTGATAAATTTTCTTACTGGACTGTAGACAAATCGATCTCCTTCTTGATTAGTTCTGTAGTATTTACCACTGTGCGTTGTACCCTCACTTTGATCGGAGCTCATTCATTCTATATGAATACACAAAATTCTCTTTTCGCACAATAAGATCTTAATCAGTAGTGGTAGAGTTTTTAGAAACTTACCACAGAAACCCTTGAAGAACCTTCGTTCTGCTTCCGAGTAGGACACCAATTGGTCAATTGCAAATTCTTTCCCAAACCATCCTATCATACTGTTCACCTAATGATCTACCGCATGAGTGATGGTGTTATCAGTCTTTTCTAATTATCGAATCAGCTCTAGGGTCCACGGTGTGACCCGTTCGTCGTTCCAACACTTCTGGAAATCTACGAGCCTTGTGAGCCACTCCTGAAGCTCGATCGAAAATGTCACAAAGAAGATCTCATAGATATCTGTAAAGATGTACTTATTCTTCCACTCCTCTATGGTTAGTTTGTACTGCGATTCTCCCTTACTGTGAATTCCTGAATTTTCTTGAGTCAAACCACTCGTCAGTCTATTTCTTCTCAGGTCTCCAATGTGTTCTTGGATTTACTCTATCTCTCTCTCAAAATGCTCTTGGTCCCAGCAACAGAACCATTTTTTGGCTCAAGGGGTCCTAACCCAGGTTCAGAGGTTAAGGTTTTCCAACAAACCCCTATACTACTAGCCCTTTCGGCAGTGACCTGCTTGCGCAGGCCAAAGTCTCACCCGAAGCAGTATGGGAGGGTGCTGGAACTAGGTTTCCACACCCTGAGAGAGAGTAGGCAAGTCAAGGAGAGATGCGTTTCCAACTTATTAAGCTTTTCATTTAACAGATCTAGTTTCAAGCTTATATCACAAAGCTCAGATCTAATGATTACCTTCACATCCACGTGCGTAATACCAATCTATCAGTACAATAACTATAATCGCAGTAATTAACAGATCATAGATTCATATAACAGAAACAAGGATACTTTCACAGCTATCAAACAGATATTATTGCAGCTTAATCATATAACCCAAGTTCGCATAAACTATAACAAAATAGATCCAAATCTCATCAAATATCAACAATACTTCGCATATATATTAATACCAAAATCTCCTTACAATCCCAAAATACCACCTGTGCACACAACCAATAGGGTCCACACACAATAGGACTGAGGAGCTCCACGAAAACAGGCAGTAGGAGTCCTTCCCCAAACAACCCAACAACAGATCTAACAATTCGTACTTAACATCAATCTCTATTCTTTCCTGCTTATGACTCAAAAAGGCTTATGTATTTATACTGATTTATCCTACACATCCAATGGTCCGCAAACCGTGGTTTGTGGACTCTTAGTCTACCCTTGACCCATTACAATGCATTAGGGGCTTTGACCCACCCCAAAATCCCTGCGTTAGACTAAATATTACCAAAATATACAAAAATGGACAAAATCCGCAGCTTTAGGAGACCCTGTTCCAACAAGATCGATCTTACACCTCTTTGAAAGAGTAACCCAATAAAAATATTGTTATCTTCATCTGAGCATCACAACATGGAGTTTGGACCTAGTTGTCCAAAATTAACATGTTGGCTATGAATATTTTGAAGGATGTGATGACAAATTAAAATCTTATTTGTTTGATGTGGTAAGTCAACATGGCAGGATGTTTCAAGAACCAAATGGGTTACCTCCCAAGAGGGGAATTCAACATGAGATCCAGTTGCAAAAGGATGTTCCACTTCCAAACATTGGTATGTATCGCATGTCAATTATGGAGAGTTTGGAAATCAAGAATAAAATTCAAGAATTGTTGAAAAAAGGTATCATACACCCATATACTTCGCCATGTGGTTCACCAATTGTTTTGGTACCAAAAAAGGATGGGACTTCGCGCATGTGCATCAATTTATATGCACTAAATAAAATCATGATAAAGAATTGATACCCAATCCCACACATTTATGATTTTCTAGATCAATTAAAGTATGCAAGATATTTCACTAAGTTATAATTTCGAAGTGGTTATCATCAAGTTAGAATAGCTGAAGAGGACATTTGGAAAACTTCTTTCAAAACTAGACAAGGATTGTTTGAGTGGTTAGTTATGTCATTTGTCTAACAAATGCTCCACCTACTTTCATGAGAGTCATGAATGATGTACTTAGACCATTTCTAGATGAATTCTTCATTTTTTACTTAGATGACATACTTATATTCAGAAAATGAAGAGAAGAACATGTCATGCATGTGAACAAAGTACTTGATGTCTTGAAAAAAGAGCAATTATTTTTAAAGATGTTGAAGTGTGAGTTTGACATGACTTCTTTAGTGTAATTGGGACACATTGTTGGAGGAGGTGAGTAGAAGATAGACCCTTCCAAAGTAGAGGCCATTCTGAATTGGCCAGAACCTAATACATTTACAGAGGTAAGAATCTTTCTTGGGGCAACACAATATTGGAGGAAATTCATTGCTAATTTTTCTTCCATTGCAGATCCGTTAGATGCATTGACAAGTGTCAAGAAAGTCTTCCATTGGGGAGATATGCAGAAAAAAGGATTTTATACTTTGAAGCAAAATATAAGTTCATCACCAGTATTGGCTCTTCCGAATCTTAGACAACCATTTGAGATCCAAATAGATGCAAGTGATTATGATACAAGAGCAGTGCGCATGCAACATGGTAAGCCTATTTCGTTTCATTCTGAAATTTTTAATGGAGTTGTGATTAATTACACCACCTATGATAAAGAGTTATATGAATTGGTACAAAGTGTAAAGAAATGGAAGCACTATTTGATGGGGAAAGAGACCATTATCCATACCGACCATCAACCATTGCAGTACTTGCAATCATAGTCAAAGTTGCAACAATCAAGACATTTCAGATGGATGGGATTTCTAAAAAAATTTCATTTTTTATCAGGTACAAAAATGGAAACTACAATAAGGTAGTTGATATTCTCTCTAGGCCTATTGTAAATTCATATATTATACTCAAGCACAGTTAAATTACGCACAAAAGTTATATTGAGCAATATGCATATTGTTATCAATGGAAAATCGGACAAGCAAAAATGACATTATTAAATTTCAAGCAGAAGGATTTACAGGGCTGAGAAACATTAGAGGATCTATTTTTTTTTTAATCTCTAAGGTCAAGAGGAAAAAATAAAATTTCGCACCAAATACACAGGCAAAATGTGCCTTGCACACATTTTTCTTTGATAGGCACCTTGGTTTGCGTGGATTTCCCTCAAAAAGTTGCGCGGTCCTAGGAGTGGCCAAAGTCACCATCCGGGACCACTTGAAACACTTCAGGAAATGATCCTCCACTTGAGGCCACCCAAGGATAGCCACCTAGAGACACCTTAGGACCTGAAGTGATCACACAATGGAATCAAGTGGGCACACAAAGAAATCAACCCTCTCTCTTGGGTCACCATCCACAAGTGTACCAAGAGAGAGAAGAAGGATTTGAATTTGCCTATAAATTGCCACCATGAGAAGAACAAAATGAGAACACCTTGTTATGCTGGCCAAATTTCCCATGGGAAAACTAGCAGTGTGTAATCCAGAGCAGCAGTAGAGTTAGAGGATTCGGTTGTTGGCCACCCAACAACTTCAATCCCTTTGGAGAAAAGAGAGGCCTTGCGACATCAACTCAAGGGTAAAAACCTCCTTGCACTGGGTCTTAGAACTCCTTAGTTCTAAGGATCCTTTGGCAAGTGTGTAACATTCTATCTTTCTTACTAATAGCGGTCAATAAGAGGGGATTTTATTCCACTGTTTGCATTATTGTCTTGTTTGACTCATTATGAGATTTTGTTTTTTTTTTTTTTAGTTGTGTTTCTTCTTCTTATATGCAACATACTACATTCCATAATTTAGTGTGTTTTATATATATTAGCATGTGTTCACTAACCTACTAACCATATTTTCTGCATGTGACCATAGGTTGTAGGCTACAACCATTCCTACCAAGCACCGGTGATTTGGTACACTTGTGCACCAAAACCACCACTACAGGATTGTTGACTCCACTAGCTTTACCCTTTAGTTAAGTGGTTGCGCTTGTTGCAGGGGCCTTCTCTCTGCTCTGGAGTGTTATTGGGACAACTCCCCTTCTCCACTTCTCTCCTCATTCACCCACAGTGAAGATTGGCAGTTCAGGAGTTTCGAAAAATTTTATTGCAGGAAAACCATGCACAGTCTTCTTAGATGTGACGATCCGCATGAGTTCAGCTCTGACTTACGCGTAGAGTTGTGTGCTTGTGTGAGATATTTCCGCGTGGAAACCAGAGACCATATTTCTCAGTGGTTTTCTTCATTTTTCCCAATTGTAAAGTGACTGGTAGCCCAGAGAAAAACTTCTAGCACTGTGTTTGGTGTCCCATGATTGTTTAGAATATGCTTTTGGCTACTTTTTAGTATTTATAGTTGCATAGTTTTAAATTTTAAAGTTTAACTTCACAAAACTCACATAGTTTAAGTAGGGGGGAATTGAGTTGCGAAAATCCACCCTTGCAATCTGAATTAACTCATTTTGTAGAAATAGACACCAAAAAACACATAGATAATTAGCAGGAGTAAGTGGCCCTAATCCACATATGCTTAGCTAATTTCCATTTATATTTTCCTAGTTAGATCATTAATTTTAGTTTAAATTTCTGCACTAGGAATTTGGACCAGGACTTAATTATATTAAGAGAAGCAAGTAATATCTGCTGCCCTTGCACCTTTTGGTGACCCTGGGCATGCATATGAACGCTATATTTTGATAATTTTCCATCTCCCTTTAATAAATTATTTAGTTTAATTAGGAAAAGTTATAAGCGACCCAATCTCTACAAATCATTTGTCTAACGAAAGGAACACTCAAAGCATAGATTATTAGGGGACGTGTAAAGGATCACCACATATCCACATCTTAAAACGGTGTGATTGTTCAGTTTTTCTTGCACATTGCCACACCTTAAGCAAAGTAAATCCACCTTAAAACTAACCTAAGTGAACTCGTTAAATCTCCCCACAGGGGCCAAAAGATAAAATAATAGTTCAGGTTAGGAACATGGGGGTAGGCATCTAATAAGCCGCCATGGTCAGTTTACATCTTGAAACATAGAAGTTGACTTTATAGGGAGCTTTAAACCCGTCTATCCGCCCATGGAAATGAAAACCCGAGCGCCATAGAGACCTGATTCTGAGGGGGTTAAGCTTAGGCCCAGTGCATGCGGTATTATTTGGGGCTACCTGACCCATCTGATGCTTGATACTGGTAGCTGATTTACCAAGAAGCTCAAGAATCGAACGCTCACGTGGGACGACGATACTTAGTGGCGAAATCTAGGGCATCCTTCCTTATAGGTGACGGTGCAGGCAACACTAGATCCTCTACCCATTACCTTGGTCGATTCTTTGGCTGCTGGAAGGCATTGCCAGTTCTTTCGGGATGTTAGCCCCAGTACCCACCAGAAGATATCTTCGCAAGGCCCAGTTACAATTGAGAGTGTGAGGACGTTTAGGTCTTTAGGATTTTAAGTATCACACGTAAAAACAACCAAAACCATTTTTTGATTGATTGATCACATAGAACTAATCGAAAGGGAAATTAAACTTTTGTTTCACTTTGTTATATGTACGTGGTCACCTTTTTTTCTTTGATATATAAATCTCTCTCCTCTCATAGAACTGAAGAATTTTTCCAAAACCATACCTAGTCGACACCATAATGGACCCAACGGGACCTCTTCGATATAGATGTCTTTTGGACCTCCCCCCATTAGCAGGAGGAATTCCAGGTATTTCTCCATTTAGGCGTCAAAGATGAAACACCACCACCCTTATCATTTCATCCTTTATCGGGGCATCTTTAGTTGGGAATGCCCAGGGGTCACCCAATGCCACACCAGTGGAAACCCTCATAGTGTCACCATATACCACTCCTCCCACAATCCCTAGGGGGCATAGGAGCGCTACCCATTCAAGGAGCCAACTGAACACACATCCGGGTACGTCACAGAAAAACCACATACCTAACCAGAATGTTGTGTTTTCAAAGTCTACAATGGCGCTCAACACATAATTAACTTTCTTAGCATCGTTGAACTTATCCAATCTAACAAAGTTAACGAATGACCCCATTGCACACAATCCCACATGGTCCCCCATGCCCACGAAGCTCCCTTCATACATTATAAAATTTGAAGGGAAGCAAGCAGAAGACCCCGGAAATCATGGAATGACTTTCCACCTATGGTGTTCATCGAACAATATTATTGATGATACTATTTGATTAAGATTATTTCAGCGCACCTTAACCGGACCAGCCACGAAATGGTATGTGGAGTAGCCTTTTGCTACACATGGAACCTTTAGCACCCTCTCTACCACGTTCCTTATATATTTTCAGTTACCCATCTCGCCATGATTTTGGGATGTTATTATCGACACATTTTAGATAGACACCACTCGTCTATATCTCAGAACATCTCCATGAATGGCAACGACGTCGAAGTTTGTGTAAATCCAAACTCAACGATCGAGTTTTACTGGACCTATTCCTGAAAACTATCACAACAAATATTTTTAAGGATGTGGCAACTCAAAAAACCTACATCCGAAAGGATGCCATCGCCAGCCCGCGCGCCCGAGCGTCCTCACACGCAATCAGATACATTTTGACATTTACAACATCCTGCCTAACGCCCCGCGCTTGCAGACTTATAAAGAGTTGCTAGGCACATCGAACACTGTAGACAGATTTATTGGGTCACTGAACCAAATTCACCTAGGCAACAGTAGTCCATACCCCAGTTACGCATATGATACTGATCAGGAGCTCAAGTCCAAGCCATGGAAAAAGGCTAAAAAATCAAAGTTCTCAAAATTGATTGAAACCAAGATGGTTGCATAGGTCTCGTCTTCCTAATTCTGGTGCCACAAACGGTTCGAAAAATGGACACCGTATGAAGAAGTTATTGCACTTTTAGTGGAGTGGGTCTGGCGAAGCACGGAGGGGCCAGCCCTTCTCCCATGGAACCTCATCATATGACCAGTGTGGGAGCTTAATGATTAAGAGCGCTTAAGGAGCCTAATCTCAAGTTTAATATTTAATTAAGCTTCAGTTAAGTGGAGTTTAATATGGCGGAGATTCTGGAGGTGCTCCCAAATTTAGGTGGACTTCCACTTTTAGTGGAGTTAACTGGCAGTTGCCCCACATTTAGTGGAGGAAATTGGGGCAAAGTTGTTTTGGTCATAACTTTCTCATTACTCAACCTTTTAGAATGAATTTTTTTTTGATTTCGTATTTTCTCAGCCTTTTGGACTCAATGGCATAGGTTTCAAAGCCATTGGAGCTCATTTTCGACCTTTTTAGCTTCGGAGAAGCTTTTTGAGCCACTAGGGCCATTTTGGGTTTTGAGTTTGGTTGAGCTGTGGGTAACTTTTTTTGGTGAAAAAAAAGTCATTTTTGACTATTTCCTGCATTCCAGAGCCATTGGAATGGGTCTTAGCTCTGTTTGAAGATTTTCAGAGACCGAAAACCTTTAGGAGAGTTTTCAGGGCCACTAGGGCCATTTTGGGTTTGGAGATATTTGGAGTTGTGGTTATCAGTTGGAGGTGAACCAAAGCTCTATTTCAGATAATTTAGATGTTATGAATCTATTGGAAGAGGTTTCAGAGGCATTTGAGGACTTCTACAGCCCGAAAAGTTGCAGAGAAGTTCAAAGCACCAGTAGGACATTGATGAAGAAATCACTGTTTATGGTAATATTTCACTGTTTAGTGAATTTGAAAAGGCATTATTAGCTTTTTCCTGCCTTCTGAATCAGTTTATATATTCATATTTGTCTATTGAGACACTTATAATCTTGTATTTCATTTGAGAGCTTTTAATACAAGAGGACAAGCCCATTTTGGGAGGCTTGATCCAGGAGATGTAGCCCAAGAGTTGGGGTGAACTTCTATATCATATTGCTGTTGTGTTTTAATATTATATTGCTGAATATTGTTGTTGATACCCATGTTAAGTTTCAAAAAAAAAAAAATTACACTTATGATACATAAACAGTGAAAAGACATACACCATTTCCAAGCTAAATTTTCGCATAACTTCAAGTTTAAAGCAAGATCATTTTAATTAAATCTGATTGTTTACTTCTATTATTTCTTTAGGAAAAGTCTATAATAGGGCCAGGTAGCCTCTGGATTCATCCTTTCTTTGAAAGGTGAAATATCCGGTAAATGTCCCTACAGTCCATCTCTGTATTAGAAATATGAAGTTCTCACATTTTTAGATTTAAACTTAGAGTATTTTTGCACTCATTTACATAATTGAAAATGGATACCTTGCTCCCTTTTCAAGTACCTTCCATTTTCAGATCAGATGGTATCAGAGCTCGGGTTGAGAATTTTTTATTGTGCAAAAGGTGTTAAAACAGTCAATCTCACTGTTTTATGGCTGCTTGATTAAGAAGGGGTCTTTACTGACATTTGGTTAAAATCTTGTCATTTGTTGGAAAGCTTTGAGGAATTTTCTTTGGAAGTTCCTTTTGGTTGTTTGAAAATTTACATAATGTCAAATTTTTCTACAAGTGAAGTTTCCTCCTTCACGAGATTCTTCAATGATGACATGAAGAATGAGTTCTTTAAGGTGAAGGACATGGTGGAGATTCTCCTTGAGGATCAAAGGGAAAGTGTTCAACTTCGTGCACAATTGCTAGCTATGTAGGAAGAGAAAGAAGCCATTCTTCAAAGACTGCATGATATGGAGTTGCAGCTTCTTCAAGCTCAAGAAGCTTTGTCCAAGAAAATTCTTGAGGAAAAGGATAATCGTTCCAACTTGTCTTCAAGTTCCTCCATTGAAAAGTATGTAGGTTCTTTTGAAAAACATACAAGGGGAATCGGGTCCAAATTAATGTTGAAAATGGGCTATCAAGAAGGCAAAGGTTTGGGCAAGCATGCACAAGGCATTGTTGAGCCTATTTGTGTTGTGGAGCGTCCCAAGAATATTGGTCTTGGCTATGAGCAACTTAATGGCGAAGCTTTGAGCACATGCATTCAAGAATGTGATGCAAATTTGAAGAGAACATTTCTCCCAAGTTCTCAATTACATCAATGTCATGATGGAAATCTTCCTTACCATTGTTTTAGGCCATCATTGCAGCAAAAGAGGTATAATCATTCACATGATCAATTTGATTATGTTTCAGCAAAGAATGATCATTTTTCTTGTTCAAATGAAAGAAAATTTTGTTGCACATTTTGTGGTGGAGTTAACCATGTTGCTTCAATATGCTGGTTGAAAAAGAAAGCACACAGGAAGCAGAAGAGGCAAAGAGAACTTTCTCAGAAAGTTCTTAAGAGTTGCACATTTTGTCAAAGGAAGGGACATGATGTCTCTCATTGTTGGACTTTGCATCCAACAAATCATCCAAAGCGCATGCAGCTAAGGGACAAACATTTTGGTGCAAGTGGATCTATGGAGTCCATTATCGATGTTGAAATGGAAGATTCACATGAAGGTGTATCGCATTTGCAAAAGATGCCATGGAGTTGGCTTGGAAAGAAGTGGATTAACTTCTTATTGCAGTAAGTCATTACTCATTTTGTACATGCAAATTTTAGATTGGTATGCATGTATTTCAATTGAAAAATTGATGCCAGATTGCATGTATAAGAAGTTTCAGTTGAAGGAATTTCTTTGTTGTTGCAAAATTTCGCCATGGAGGTGTAAAAGATGAGTATGATACTCACTTATGTTGCAGCAATGTCTTTTGGTTCAGCTCTTGATCACCCACATGTTTTTGGGATGATGTACTTGTTGGTATTTGAAAAAGAAGAGTTGAAGTTGCACATGTACATAGAGGTTGTACGTGTAATTAGCGAACTGTATATAGTTCATTGTACATGATACATACACACGTGTTTGTCAAGATGTATCTTGTTGTTTATCGACTTGCGTTAATTATGTCATACATGTTTATCGACTTGTGTCGGTTGTGTGCACACTTGTTATAGATTTTTTGTGTCAATTGTATAGCACATTTCATTGTCAACTTGTTGTTGATGTCGTATGTTGCACAAGATGATTTTGGTGTCGTTTGGTGCAAAGAACGAAGTGTCAGTGCAAAGCAGTGTAAGATTCCATGAGTTGGAAAGGCATGCAAGCAAAGAGGGCACAAACTTCAGCAAGTGTCATTGCTGGTTTCATTCTGGCAGATTGGTATGGCGAGTAAATTTGGTCAGGATTTGGCACAAGTACATGGCTCATTCAGCAAAATTCGCCATGTGAACAATTGGCAATTCAGGAAAATTTTTGAAGGCTGAAGAGAAGAGGATGTTGTTATTCTCTCATTTTCTGTACTACAATTCAGTTTCAGAATTTTAGTGAGCTTTTGGGGTCCAAAAGCCTCTCATTTGGGAGGTGTGATCAGGAGCTCAAGTCCAATCCATGGAAAAAGGCTAAAAAGTGAAATTTCTCAAAATTGATTGAAACCAAGATGGTTGCATAGGTCTCATCTTCCTGATTCCGGCACCGTAAACGGTTCGAAAAACGGACACCGTATGAAGAAGTTATTGCACTTTTAGTGGAGTGAGTCTGGCGGAGCACGAAGGGGCCAACCCTCCTCCCATGGAACCTCATCATATGACCAGTGTGGGAGCTTAATGATTAAGAGCGCTTAAGGAGCCTAATCTCAAGTTTAATATTTAATTAAACTTCAGTTAAGTGGATTTTAATATGGCGGAGATTCTAGAGGCGCTCCCAAATTTAGGTGGACTTCCACTTTTAGTGGAGTTAACTGGCAGTTGCCCCACATTTAGTGGAGGAAATTGGGGCAAAGTTGTTTTGGTCATAACTTTCTCATTAATCAACCTTTTGGAACGAAATTTTTTTTTATTTCATATTTTCTCAGCCTTTTGGACTCAATGGCATAGGTTTCAGAGCCATTGGAGCTCATTTTCGACCTGTTTAGCTTCGGAGAAGCTTTTTGAGCCACCGGGGCCATTTTGGGTTTTGAGTTTGGTTGAGCTGTGGTTAACCTTTTTTGGTGAACCAAAAGTCATTTTAGACTATTTCCTGCATTTCAGAGCCATTGGAATAGGTCTTAGCTCTGTTTGAAGACTTTTAGAGGCCGAAAATTTTTAGGAGAGTTTTCAGGGCCACCATGGCCATTTTGGGGTTTGAGTTGATTTGAGTTGTGGTTATCAGTTTGAGGTGAAAAAAAGCTCTATTTCAGATAATTTAGACCTTATAAAGCCCTTGGAGGAGGTTTCAGAGGCATTTGAGGACTTCTACAGCCCGAAAAGTTGCAGAGAAGTTCAAAGCACCAGCAAGACATTGATGAAGAAATCACTGTTGACGGTAATCTTTCACTGTTTTGTGAATTTGAAAAGGCATTATTAGCTTTTTCCTGCCTTTTGAATCAGATTATATATTCAGATTTGTCTATTGAGACACTTATAATCTTGTATTGCATTTGAGAGCTTTTAATACAAGAGGACAAACCCATTTTGGGAGGCTTGATCCAGGAGATGTAGCCCAAGAGTTGGGGTGAAATCCTATATTATATTGCTGTTGTGTTTTGATATTATATTGCTGAATATTGTTGCTGATACCCATGTTAAGTTTCAGCAAAAACAATTACACTTAAGATACATAAACAGTGAAAAGACATACACCATTTGCAAGTTAAATTTCCGCATAACATCAAGTTTAAAGCAAGATCATTTTAATTAAATCTGAGTGTTTACTTCTATTATTTCTTTAGGCAGAGTCTGTAAGAGGGCCAGGTAGCCTCTGGATTCATCCTTTCTTTGAAAGGTGAAATATCCGGTGAATGCCCCTACAGTCTATCTCTGTATTAGAAATATGAAGTTCTCACATTTTCAGATTTAAACTTAGAGTATTTTTGCACTCATTTACATAAATGAAAATGGATACCTTGCACCATTTTCAAGTACCTTCCATTTTCAGATCAGATACTAACCAGAACATCTTGCAACCAGGCTACCATCAGAGTCATCATGCACCTTTGCAGGACATGACCAATAGGGCGCAGTCGTACCATCATCAGCAAGGAGTAACATACCTTCTTGCGCAGGGGACCCAGTACGCAGCTAGAAATGTCAACAGAAGAGCTCCCCCCCAGTAGCCATTCACAAAACAGGGATAGGGAGCCCAATATTCCCAATCCCCAGTGCAAAACCCACCAATGCAGAATAATCCACCCGTGAAATTTTTGCAATCTTCCCAGGCACAATTGCGTCATTCATATGACTCGGAGAATCCTAGTTATCCTCCTAATGCGGCAAGGAAAAAATAAAAAAAACAAACAAAAGGGAAATCCTGGATAGGGGGGAAAAAACCAACGACGCCCTCCGTGATCTCAGGCAGGGAAACTCTAATCGAAATCAAAACCAAGAGGCAAATAACTCCCAAGGGCAGAACAAGAGGGTGAATCTTCAGACCAGCCACTCTTGCGCATTTTTTAGTGAGTATGGCCATTACACTCATCACTGTCCCGATCTCCCCAAGCTGAAGAAGCTTCAAGGTAACTGAGGACCAGGGGAACCCTCATAGCAGATAGTTGCCATGTAGGAACCCTTCCCCCACCAAGGGGCGGTGAGCACCCAACAACAACAAACACCCCCTGACGATTCCAGAAAAAACAGCCATGAAATTTATATGACTAGCGAAGAAATTTTATTTCAAACATGGAATCGATGTTATGATACCCTGCCAGACACCAGTTTGTCGGGGGTTAGCACGAGTGCACCAACAACACCGTTGAATATATCGAAAATTCCTATTGAACCTTTGCCAAAGATGGCTAAGGGACCAACTAGGCGAGCATGAAACCACTCCAAAGTGGCCCATAATTATAGCATTGTGGAGGATTTAGCCCAATCTCCCATTGTCATGTCAGCTTTGGAAATACTAAAATCTGTCCTAAAGCAAAGGAAAGCCTTACTTTCTGAGTTAGGCACAATCGACCCTGCCGATTCACGCATAATGGATTTTGATTTAGATAAAGCCACCCCTATGCTTCCTTCGTTGGTCACCTTACAGATACCAGTGTCAGTCCAAAACATCACTATCCACTGCTGTATCATTGACAAGGGTGCATCCACATGCATCATGTCAAAGAACATTTGGAAGAATTTAGGGTTTCCGTAACTGAAGCCATTGGACATCACACTCAGAGCATACGATGGGTGCCTATCTGCTCCCATCGGTCTCTACCAAAATGTGTCGGTCTGCTTGGATGGAAAGATAGTCCTTATAGACATTGAGGTCTTGGATTCTTAGCTGGATTACAATATACTCCTTGGACGAAGTTATATGTACGCCATTTTTTCCATAGCATCCTCCATCTTCCGAACCATGATGTTCCTCCATGAGGATTGTATCATTACTTTTGACCAATTTTCATATCATGACAAGCGACCCCTAAGAAACGCTGATGTCATTCTATCCTATCTAGACACATTTGCTGAGATGCTTACACGGTACCAAGAATATGGCCCTGGCCAATTCAAACCATTGTGTATCCTCGGATCACTCCTAGGAGATCCCCATGTCATACTAGAATCATCTGCCGATATCACAGGGGCTCAGGTGTGCATGATGTCTACATCAAGCACCGAAGCCAGCCAGGAGACAGAGACGAGCAGTAATGACACTGAGGCCCCTACTACAACGGCCTCTCTAGCCTATGCTTCCTACCAAAATCCTTTCCTATACCCTCCATCTGGTTTTGTGTCACAACAAGTCTTGGAAACAACAATGTTTCCAAATGTGTCTTTTGCAATACCAGTTTGGTACTTGGTCCCACCTAGCATGATGAGAGTCACAAATTTCACCTCTACAAGGTTAATCCCCCTCACTCCTAAGGAGGCCCAACTATTAAGGGACTGTCACAACCAAACCATCTAAGGAAACTCCTTTCGCGAAAGCAATTATCACGACCAAGAAAACGAATAAAAATGGGAAGAAGGTATAAAATCACATCACACAGCAGGAATTACAACCTTGCGTCATATGCGACATATTAGGCCACCCTACCCATATCTGCCTGGAGTTGGACAAAATAAAACCACTCGTAAGCTCCGAGGTAAATATCGTGGCAACAAGTTCCCGCAAAAAGGAACCATCCGCCAAAAATCAAGGCAAGGCATTGCGTACCAATCATGAATGTGCTATCGGTGGCAATTATGGGCATTACACCCATCATTTCCCAGAGCGATATAGGGATGCCTTACATGCCATCGAACAATCATATCAAGAGGATCCCTCCATCCAGTCAAATGGAGAAGAACCTCGTGTAATTTTATACTTGCAGGAGGCACTACAGTCACCAGAGAGACCCCCGTTCATCCCGCCTCCTCCCATCGAACGTTTTGCACTCTGCAATGAATGAGATCATTTCATCACTGAATGTGCAACCCTATAATTGTTTCAACGATGGTATCCAGTTCATGTAGTATACCACGCTAACGTTCTAGCCATCCAGCATTCGTGTCAGGTATGTGGTGGAAATCACCCATTACACCATTTTTACTATAACCCTCGATTTATTGCAACGATAGCTAGTTTATGCATAGCCATAGTTTGCATCTCCCTAGAAGACAACTCAGACACAGAATCCATGGATAGCTCGAAAACGCAGGAGGATGTGACAAGTAGGTCCATTCTATTCCTGTCAGCTGAAAAATGGTCGGTCGGGGAACCCTTAGTCACCCCCACTCGCCCTCCATGGAGAAGACCAACATGCGCGTTATGTAACACATGCAACCATGTGGTCGCCACGTGCCCGGACCTAGAAGCGCTACGCCGCTAGTACCCAATCACGTCACCAAACAAATAGTATGGGAACACCCAAGAACAACGTTCTTGTAAAGTATGTCAAGGCAACCATCATGATCAGCGCTGCACTTATATCCCTTGAGTGCGCTCGATAATTGACATCATTCATTCATTAGAAATGCACCGTCAGGATATCATCAATCCAGAACTTAGAAAGCCTAATGGAAGGCAGATGGCTCCTAGGCAACCTACCCCATTTCCATACCAACACATTGGGATAGTTAAAAAGGTGCATCAACCTAGTATGACCCATGTCCAGCATAGGCTGGCATGCAGGATATGCGACATGATCGGCCACCACGTCAATCAGTGTAAAAAATTGAAGCACCTCAGGAACAACTTTTGCATGGTCTCCCCCCTCCCTCAGAGACGTCTCTCTAACCAAGAGGAAATCACACACTGCTATTGCCGGAAATGCTCACATTTTCACCATACTATGAAATGTGAACACCTCCCCAAGCTTCGAGTGGCAAGAGTAGTGTTAAGTCTACACTCCCCAAAAAAATTTGACCTACCCAAACCAAAAACTCAGAAATGGTAGCAGATGACTCTTTCCCCTACGCCGATCCTTTTCGAGTGTCCACTTCAGGGACGAAGAGTAGCGTTGGTTCTCACACAATCTACTGAGTAGGAACAATGGTACAATGCACCATTTGCACTGGCCATAACCACGAAACAGAGGCATTCCCATTTATGGAAACATTCAGGCACCTCTACACCAGGAACAACTTCTAAATCCCAGAAAGTTCTTAGCCTAATGAGGAACCTAGACTTGCTTCCATGCAAGCTGCCACGATGAAAATTCCTCCCCCACCAAACACTGATGACACGATATATCATATACGATTCATATCATCATGTATCGAAACCATTACCTGGGTTGTCTGCTCGTCAGTCATAGGTGGCGAGTTAGCTGCAACTACAAGAGTAGTTATACCAACGATGAAGCAAACCCAATCTATCTGCACCTTGTCGACCGTGTCTGGTTTCACCACATCGAGGATGAAATCTTATTCGTTTCTTTTTACTAGCTCCGTTAGAACTGAACCTCTTCCTCACGGCCTTACGCAGACTCAATCCCCCTTAGGATCCTTATTCCACTTAGATGAGGATATCCTAGAGGCCATGAAGGAGCCAGATTATCTGTGGGATGCAATGCATCACCACTCATTTTTCTTCCTGAAAAAACATTCAACCCTAACAAGACAGGAAACCAAGAGATCTATGCGATCGAATCAAAATATTTCCTTCCATCAGGGAAAGTCGATTGGTTCAAAAATCCCATCCTAGCACCTGATGCGTTCGAAGAAGGGAACATGTCAAACATTTAACGTACCATCAAGGTGAATATCACTCGAAATCCTGAAAAAGTTGAAGAAATCTCATTGGGGGCAACATGTTCAGCAGAAGAGATAACCTATTACACCTAGTTGTTGCAAGAGTATCAAGATATCTTCATGTGGGAATACTCGGAAATTCCCAGGCTTAGTCCCACTATTGTAGAGCACCATATTGACACCTGGCCTGACGTACAACCAGTATGCCAGAAACAGCATCAACTGCACCCATCCAAGGCAGAAGAAATTAAACGAGAAATCGATAAGCTTCACAAAGTCGGGTTCATCTACCCCATCGCTTACACATCTTAGGTTTCCAACCCTATTCTCGTCATGAAAATATAGGGAACCATACGCGTTTGTACTGATTTTCGTGATTTGAATAAAGCCTTTCCAAAGGAAAATTACTCTACACCATTCATTGACCAGGTCATCAATGCTTGTGTAAGACATGAGGTCCTCTCCATCATGGATGGTTTCTCTAGGTATAATCAAATCCAAATCAGTCACACCGACCGGTACAAGACCGTGTTCAATACCCCCTAGGGCACATTCGCATACCACGTGATGGAATTTGGCCTAAAGAATGCTGGAGCCACCTTCTAGAGGGCCATGAATTATATCGTTCATGACTTGGCACACCTCATCCTAACCTAGTTGGACAACCTCACTGTCTGATCCAAGAAGCGATTAGATCATCTCGAGGATCTGCGACTGGTATTCCAGCGATGCTGGCAATACAACCTACGCTTGAACCCCCTCAAGTGCATCTTCTATGTCATAGCAGAATGACTTCTAGGTTTTATTATGTCCTAGTAAGGAATTAGAGTGGACCCTGTCAAGATCCAAGCTATCAAAGAGGTACCTCCACCTCGAACCCTCAAGAAACTACAAATCTTACAGGGAAAGGCCAACTTTCTGAGACATTTTGTCCCAGACTATGCCACTTGTGCTCAAGGATTCCTGCATCTCCTTCATCAGGACATCCCGTTCAAATGGGATGATCAAGATCATTTAACACACTAAAAGACACATTGTCTTCAGCACCCTTGATTAGTCCCCTAGACTACAATAAGGACTAGATCCTATATCTATCAACATCCGAGACAACTTTGGCCAAAGTATTCATCCAGGAAGGCCCAGATGGGAAGGAGCACATAATATATTACGTTAGAAAAACCTTATCAGGCCCCACATTAAGATATGAGCATGAAAAAAATACTTCCCTAGCATTAATTCACGCAGTCCAAAAACTTCACCACTACATTATCTTAAGTACTACAACAGTCATCGCAGATATTAACCCCATTAAATACCTGCTCACGCGCCATTTAATGAACCATAAGTACACCTATTTGATAATAATTCTGCAATAATTTGACTTATATTTTCTCTACCCTAAGAGAAATAAGGCTTTAATCTTAGCTGAGTTCATCACAAACCTCCCAAGTCAGACAAAAGGATCACTAATCAATGATTCACTACCAGAAAAACATCTCTTCCTAGTAATGACTGATGACCCTTGGTACAAAGATATTCTCCTATTTTTACGAACCCAAAAGTTCAGACCCCAACTCACCCATGACGACCGTCGGCACATCCTCCACCAGGCCCCCCGATACCTTCTCGTGGGAGATGTCTTATGCCGACGGGGCATCGAAACCATCTTATGTCGATGCCTCACCCATGACCAAGCTTAGCAAGCCCTCAATGATTTCCATAGTGGAGCTTGCAATGGCTACCTCTCTGGAATGGCCACCACCCAAAAATTCCTACAGGAAGGATATTTTTAGTCCACGTTATTTTGTGATTGCATTTCAACAGTCAATAGGTGTGAGTGGTGTCAATGCTTTGCTCACAAGTCAAGAGCCCCTCCCGCTCCCCTGCACCCCATAATCGTTGCTAGTCCCTTCTGCAAATGGGGAATCAAATTCATGACTTGTAACCCAACATCGTCAGGTAATCACAAATACATTATTGTGGTTGTCAACTACTTCACCAAATGGGCGGAAGCCATGCCCACATACGACAACACAGTAGAAATCGCTGCATGATTTCTATTCAACCATGTCATTTCTCGGTTCGGCGTACCAAAAGAGTTAGTCTCCGACCATGTAAAACACTTTGAAAACAAAATTTTCTAGGAGCTATCTCGCCACCTTGGATTCACACATGAATTTTCATCACCATTCTACCCCCAATCCAACAGACATGTAGCAGTTGTAAACAAAGTACTCAAAATAATGTTACAGCGCATGGTGAATAACCACAATAAAAACTGGCACCACATGCTTTTCTCCACCTTGTGGGCATATTGCACAGCAGTGAAAACATCAACAGGGTTCACACCCTTCCACTTGGTATACGGTATTAAAGTCGTGATTCCCATCGAATGCGAGATCCCAAATTTACATGCCTCCATCGAACTCCTCGATGACAGCCAACCTCTAGAGAAATGCTTAGTACAACTAGAGTTCATCGATGAAAGTCGAAAACAATCGCTCCAACACAATGAGGCCCATAAAAAGTAGGTGAAAGCATCGTTCAATCGCAACATCACCCCTTGATAATTTACCGAGCGGGAGTTAATCCTCCACTGCAATGTTGCGTAAGAAGCCCTACGACCAGGAAAGTTTGAAACCTTGTGGAAAGGACCCTATATCATAAAAAATTGTCTCCTAAAGGGGCATACATCTTTACATAACCCAACAAAATATTCCTGAGAAACCCCGTCAAAGGTATTTACCTCAAGAAGTTTTACCCATAAGGGCCAAGAGGGCTTAACCCTAGAGTTAACATGCACATACCAAAACTTTATTTTTGATCACAGATTTGTCACAAAAAGTGCTCTAGTGTCGCAAATGGATCTTCAACCCAACCATTACTTTGGATTCACTAATGGAGCATCGCGATGGTCTCAAAATTTAGTAGAAGCCACCTGGGTCTTCTGCCACCCTGACCGATCGCCATTTTTCACCAATGGAGTATGCATTGGGTTAGCGACAAAAAATCAAGCAGAATATGACGCCGTCATTGGGCTCATGTGTGACACCTTCAATCAAAGCATTCGCCACTTGCATATCTACCTTGATTCCCAATTAGTGTTTTCACAGTTAAACAGAGAGTTCGAGGTACGAGATTCACATTAGTTTAGAAAATATCTACGTGAAAAAATATTAAGTCGTTAATTTGATCACATTACATTCACACATGTGCCAAGAAATCAAAACCAGACAGCAGGTCGCATAGCTAACCGCATCCTAAACTGGAATGCATCTCAAATAAAACATCATACATAAGAAAAAAAACATAAAAAACATAGATATCCATCAGCTATACACATCATCCATGAAAACATATAAGCAGTAGACTAACCATATAGAGTCACAAGAAATTCTCATATATATACACAAAAAAATGTATGTCTGAGTAAAAATGATGAGTCATGTATCTGACCCATATGTCAGCCAAAAATACATATACACATGTCATCAAAAATAAGGGAAGCATCCTCATAACATGTGCTTTCCCTGTGTACAAAAAATATGAGGTTTGGAACTTGGACCCACGGCTACTCCCAGTGCTAGTACTGGGGAAAATGTCAAAACTAAAGCCGCCACACAACGTAGAGTTGGTCGATAGCCCCTCTCTTGGGCCATTAGTGTCTCTAACCAAACATTGTCCAAATCATCAACAAACCCACGGGTAGGCATACCCTAGGTCAATCGGTCCACTCGACCCCATGCGTTCGCCAAATCAGTGGCTCAGACCTCTAAGGTAGCCATATGCTCTGCCATATCTGCCATGCGGGGCTCTACTGCCTCGGTGCAAGTGATCAATACAACCCTCTCAATAGTAGCTGAACTGCTACCCTCTCCAGATGGACCAGCCCCGTCACCAGGAACTCCACCCTGGGGCTACACTGGACCTGCTCCCTGCCCCCCGGTTGGGGGCAGTGCTCCTCGAACCCTCCGAGGTGGATGATATACTACCAACCGAGCTGTAGGGTCCCCAACTTCACCAACATCTGCAAGAGTAGAAAAAATATGTTAGTGTCATCATAATACACATATAAATCATAAATACTCAACAAATGCAGAATAAAGCAAAAAAATCACACCTGCTGGTCCCCAAGCATATCCAGCAGGAAGACCCATATCTAGGTCTCCTCGGAAATCCATCCCAGCGTATGGAAAGGGGAGGAACATCTGAGGGTTGGCCTCAAACCAAGCCTCGGTGGTTGCATTCCAATAACGCCCCACCGCTCCTCCCCCACCGCGAGGCATAAATGGAGCCCATCTCCTCATGCGAGGGTCTCGATGACCCCCCCGCAGGAAATGCACCATGGGCCGTAATCCTACATAGAATGCTATCATAGGTGAATAACTTAGATCCATCACGGACCTTTGCTAACTGAGCCACCATCACGTCATAACAGTCATGGGAAAAATCAAAGAAGTGCTCGGCCCTGACCCAGCGCAAGACACCTATTTGCGGCCCGATGCCCTATGCGGTGATGATGACCTCGTCAGTCACACAATCATCGCCAGAGCACATCACTCGGAAAAATCAGTCATTGATGCTATCAAAATGCACCCCTCCGTGAGAGGCGCCCCACCACAATGAATTTCGGAAAATCGCCGAAGATCGACCCTCCCAGGGGGAAGCGAATATGGGAGTGCCTCACCCTGAGGCAATAGTCCTGTCACAAAATATATATCCGTCTCTGGACGGATAGCCAAGTCACATCCTCGTAGCACCATAACTCTACACCACCTATTCTAGCAGCAAACTAGGTAGCGCAGTAACCGATCCTGCGATTGCAAGAGGTCATTCTCAAGAAACTTGAGAAGACCCCATCGCGCCAATTGCTGGTGAGCATTAGCATATTTTTCCACAGCCATACGGAGGTCAGACCAATCTCTCTCCCTCCACATCATCTTGTCACCAAACAAACACACCTCAGTGACATCAAAAACACCAAAAAATTGAAAAATTTCCCAATTTTTTTGCAAAAATAGCCTTGGCCTTTTAGCAAGCATGTTTCTCAAACAGGCTCGCTGACCACATGCCTATATCTCAGACAGGCAAGGAGGCTATGTGCAGAAAGAAATGAGAGGCACATAATTTGCGCGCAAATCCTCAGCTTCGCATGGAAATTTCGTGCCTGTACATTGATCGCCTGCGTGGTCAAGGCAAAAATTTGCCAGGGTTCTGTACAAATCGAGTTTGTACAAACACCTGGCTATTCATACTAAAAAAAATAAATGTAGGACATTCTGGGGCCTACCTAGCTCTAGTAGCGCAAATCCTAGGTTCACAGGCTGACCGCAACGGCAAGAAAATCTTAGCAACAGCCTCTGACCTCTCAAGCTCTCAAACACTCAAATGTCACAAATGGCTTAAAATGAGCCATATTGGCCTATATATCGTCCTTTTTAGATTGTTTGAAGGACCATAACAAGAGCTCATAGTACCCAATTGTAGAACCAAAAGCAACATAGTGATCAACACCTCATAACGCCCAAAGGAGGTTGCACACATTCACACCTACGAAAAATAATTTTTTTAGTTTCGACAGGTATGCCCTCCCTTATCCTCTATTCATTCAACACATGTTTTCAATAATATTTGAATGAGAAAGATGCTTTCACTTGGGGTATTTTGTTGCAGGTATTTTTCAACACAGCAAACCATCCATTTCCCCATGCAACAAAGGTTCCATAGCAGGTATCATTCTACCCTCAACATGATAGAGTCCTAGAGAAAATATGCATATCCTACCATAATTTCTAC
This sequence comes from Pinus albicaulis, assembly GCA_034641835.2. Taxonomy (NCBI): domain Eukaryota; kingdom Viridiplantae; phylum Streptophyta; class Pinopsida; order Pinales; family Pinaceae; genus Pinus; species Pinus albicaulis. The sequence continues at coordinate 1,387,589,466 of CM076579.1, forward strand.
ATAATAAATCAACCATATGTTCCAAATATCCGACCATGTTTATCAACTCCCCACCTTGCACATGGTAAACATCCTTGTTGGTCGGTAGAGCCTCCCCTCCATGGTGTCCATCACTAAAAGTAGACCATGCATCAAAAACACGACGTCGTGGCCACACCACCTCAGTTTAGGAAGAACTTCATGCCCATTCATCCATCATGCTTCAAGTCAAGTTTTATCATATTGAAATAAAACCCCTTTCCCAGACTACCATTTTTTGCAAACAGATTGAATACGCGCCACCGCATCTCGAATTTGGCCTACCATCCCTCCATTAGCATAACCCATCTGTGATATTTTCCATCTGCTTCATCATCCCCACAAAAGAGACCAACCAATGGGCCCCCACGCTTAGAAAAAAAACCTTCCTCACATCATCAATGCGCGAGCATTTTCATGTTTTTGGGGCACCCGTCTCTGTGTTTTGTACAATCCAATTCCATTTTTTCATTCTTTTGGAAAGTGTACAAAGATCTCAAATGGAGAATAGTCCCCCACTCATCCATCAATTTTTGTCCCATGGCAGCAATCCCTAGTCAGCCTTTGTTGGAGCATCACACGTTCCACGTAAAGCCACCACACCATTCATAACTAACATATACCCAACCTGGACATCCTACCAACTCCAAGGATTTCCTCATCAGAAATAAGTTATGACTGTCACCAAACTTCTTTTTTCATGCTTTGACCTTGGGCCACTGAACTCCCATCATCAGTTTTCAGTCATCCCTCGCCATCATGCCTATGTTAAACCTATCAAATTAGAGACTTTGGTCCCTTGCATCAGTAGCTCTCTCGTTTTGTTGAGGCTTCCTTTTTTGTCGACTTCAACACCCATTCTCCAAAAACGAAGCAATACCTTGGATGGCCCCTCACCACAATAGGGGCATCCTCGGGTGGCACTGTGGGAATCATCATTGCCCATAGATGTCATCGATCCTCCTGACATTCGACTACAACACAAGCTTTCATGTCAAGATGGTATCGTACTTTATAACCATTGAACTTTTCCTAGATCCATCAAAGACCCGTGCCATTATAAGCATCTCTTTGAACAATGCTTACATAGGAAGGTCCCAGTCATACGCCCATGCGTACAATGAGCATTTATATGCCATACCAAGATTATGCATGTGGGCACCACATTCAACGTATCATCAAAGAAAAAAATGCCCCTGAGGGCATCATAAATCGTCGTCATCAACCAAATCAGCAGATCACTACCATATTAGTGACAAAAACATAACCTTGATCTGTCAGATAGATTTGTTTAGCTATCCAAAGCATTAAGAGCATGGGACATGCCCGCCTTGTAAAAAAATTGTGTTTATTGTATCATACTATTTCTTGCAGGTTTTCGATAGAACATGGTCACTCTTCTACCCACTGTAAGGGGTTTCCAACCTTGGGTTGTACGCATGTATCTCTCTCTCTCAACACAGGTTACACAGAAAAGAAACTATAATGTATTTCGGCTATACAGTTCTTCCTAGACCTCACACATTAGTGGGCAACTGTTATCACTGGAAAATCAGAAAAGAAAAAATGACATTATTAAATGTCAAGTAGAAGGATTTATAGGGCTGAGAAACATTAGAGGATTCGAAAATTTTAGAAAATCTCTAAGTTCAAGAGGAAAAATCAAATTGTGCGCCAAATACATAGGCAAAATGTGTCTTGCGCGCATTTTTCCTTGGTAGGCACGCTGGTCTGTGTAGATTTCCCACAAAAAGCCGCACGGTCATGGGAGTGGCAGAAGTCACCATTTGGGACCATTTGACATGCTTCAGGAAATGATTCTCCACTTGAGGCCACCCAAGGATATCCATCTAGAGCCACCTTGGGACCTCAAGTGAGCACACAAAGGGATCAAACCTCTCTCTTGGGTCACCATCCACAAGTGTACCAAGAGAGGGAAGAAGGATTTGAATTTTTCTATAAATTGCCACCATGATAAGAACAAAATGAGAAAACATTGTTATGCTGGCCATTTTTCCCATGCGCAAACCAGCAGTGTGTAATCCAGAGCAGAAGTAGAGTTAGAGGATTCGGTTGTTCACCACTCAACAACTTAAATCCCTTTGGAGAAGAGAGAGGCCTTGCAACATCAGCTCAAGGGTAAAAACCTCCTTGCATTGGGTCTTAGAACTCCATAGTTCTAAGGATCCTTTGGCAAGTGTGTAATGTTCTATCTTTCTTACGAATAACGGTCAATAAGAGGGGATTTTATTCCACCGTTTGCATTATTGTCTCGTTTGACTCATTGTGAGATTTTGTTTTTGTTTTAGTTTAGTTGTGTTTCTTCTTCTTATATGCAACATACTACATTCCATAATTTAGTGTGTTATATATATATATATATATAGTAGCATGTGTTCACTAACCTGCTAACCATATTTTATACATGTGACCATAGCTTGTAGGCTGCAACCATTCCTATCAAGCATCGGTGGTTTGGTACACTTGTGCACCAAAACCACCATTACACATATGATAGTGATTTTCAAGATGTGTATGAAAGCTTGAGTCAAGGAAACCAAAATGAAGAGTTATATTATCATGTGCATAACAATTTTTTGTATCACTTGGGCAAGTTATGTATACCACAGGGAGAAAGAAACAGTATCATAAGGGAGGCGCATGCATCATTGATTGATGGACATTTCGGTGTAGGTAAGACAATAGCGAATCGCCAAAGGTATTGTTATTGGCCAAACATTATTGATAGTGTATCTCATTTTATTAGAGGATGTTCTTTATGTGCAACAAGTAAGCCTAGTAATAGGAAACTTGGATTGTACACTCCACTTCCAGTTCCTTCACATCCTTGGGAGAGTATCTCAATGGATTTTGTAGGTGGTCTTCCTATGTCAAGGAAAGGTCATGATTACTTGTATTTTGTGGTAGATAGGTTCATAAAAATGTGTCTTTTGATGCCATGTAAGAAAAAAATTATAGCTGAACAAACCTCTAATATTTTCTTTCAAAATGTATGGGTTCATTTTGGTCTTCCTACTTCTATTGTAAGTGATCAAGATTCCATGTTTGTTGGGAATTTTTGGTTAAAATTATGGTACATGATGGACATAAAGTTGAAGAAGAGTAAATCATCTCATCCAAAAACAGATGGTCAGACCGAGGTGGTAAAAAAGAAATTTATTCATCTTCTTAGAGGATATTGCAGCAAGCATCCCAAGTTGTGGCATGAACAGTTGCATTACATTCAACATGCATACAACAAGGAAAATAATTCTTCCACAAACACATCGCCATTTGAGGCATGTTTTGGGTACTTTCCAAGATCACCTTTGGACTTCATCTTTGAGAAATATGTTGCTATAGATGGTCATAGTGACATAGATAAGGCAAGGAAGTTCATTGAGCGAATTCAGTTGATACATCACACAATGCAAGAGCAACTTAAAAATAGTGAAAGCAGCAACAAGGCAAGGCATGATAAACACTGTGTTGATCAGAAATTCTAGGTTGGAGATGAAATTTGGTTGTATATCAACAAAAAAATATTGCAAGGGGAAGGTAAAAATCTCAAGCCAATCTGTTATGGTCCATTTAAAATTTTGGAAAATATTGGTACTAATGCATTTAAACTAGATTTGCCTCCTTATATGCAAATATATTTTGTCGTTAATGTTGAGAATTTTAGATTGTTTGAGCCTCCTTTGATTGAAGATCAAGGAGAGCATTTTCAATTGCCATAAATAAATGATTTCTTGCCAGAATGTCTTGATGAAATTTAGCAAGATCTCATACTTGACAGAAGAATCATAACTTAAGAAGAGGCAATGTCGAATACCTTAGAGTGGGACTCAAGGGAAAAAAATCATTCAAAATCCAAATGGATGGAGAGTGAAAGGGTGAGGGAGCTGTACCCTCACCTCCTGAACAATTGATAGTATCTTTTGGGGTCCAAAAGGCCTCTAGTGGGGAGGAATGGTAAGAAGCTCAATATTTAGCTAAAAAAAAGAAAATGCTCAGAAATTCTTCAAACCAGAGTGACTCGATAGAGCTCGTCACCAGAATTCCAATGCAACTCATTTCATCAAAATCTTAGTTCGTATGAGTGATTTATGGTTTGCTGTTCATTTTCCCAAATAGGTAAAAATTGTGTAGAATAGTGACATACTAATGACTTGGCAGTCTAGTCAACACCTCAAGAATCTTAAGGGAATATTCTCCAAATTTTAGCCAGTGACACTATGACAAGTGTTGGAATCGGATTCGCCAATGTTTCTTGGGGAAGTTGAATTTTTCCTCCTAATCCTAAGTTGGAAATTTATACTATGGTGGATTATTATTATTATGGTCAAATTTTTGGGCCAATGGGGAAGGGCCATGTGGCGCAGCCGGAGGCTACCACATGCCCCCTCCCCCCCCATGGCAAGGTGGATGGTATTTTAATTTATGCAAGGTCGAATGTGAATATCAAAGGGCACACACACACACACACACACACACATATATATATATGTTTATTATACTAAGGTTCGAAACCATAGTAGAAATACAAATATCAAATGGGGCGCGTTATATTTAAACCAAATTTTATACTATGGTCGGATCCGAAGGTTTATACAACAAAATTTTTATGGCGGGGTCGGGGTCGAACCCATGACCACTTGCCTACAACGCCAATGACTTACCACTATACCAACCACCGTGGTCCTTACCCCAATAGGACTTCACTGCCATTTCAATTAACACATAGAGGGAGTTGGGGGTTTGGAGGGGGCCAGCCCGCTCCCACATGTCTGAGCGCTGAGACCAAGAGCTAAAGCATTTCAGCGGGAAATTTAAAACATGGATTAGCACGTATTTAATTACGTTAAACCGTGGTTATACCACGATAATCCGAGATTTGCGGATAAGTGCGGGTTAGCACTAAACATGCCTTAACCCCACTTAACTACATGCTTATCACTTAATTAAGTGCGGATTATGTTGGTGGAAGGTTTAGCGAACCCGCCAAATGTGGAGCAGCTCCACATTTAGTGGAGTTAAGTGGCGAACTTCCATAATTAGTGGAGAAAAACTAGGAAAAATTGGGTTTGCCATAATTGAGGCAATTTTCGACCAATTTTGGCTCAAGAAGAGTCCTTCTTAGTATATTTTGATGTTTTGGAGCCATTGGAGTAGGTTGTAGAGGCAACAGGATACTATAAACAACACTTTTTCACAATTGAAGCTAATACAAAGGCCCACACTATGAATTTGGAGCAAGGAGATGTAGCCCAAGAGGGGTGAACTCCTTCATTAAAAACTCGTGTATTTGTCTCTGTTATTTGTGCTTGTTGTGTTTTATTATGCTGTTGTTCAACATTGATGTTACGTGCTTTTAATTTCATGAAATACTCTTAATCTCATCAAGTTTAATGAATTTTCATGCATAAACACATGTATGAACCCTTGCATAAGGAGAAAACCAAAGCACTTTCATGTTAATTCTGAAATTGATATTAGGACACCATTAACTAATAATCAATTTCAGATCATCCTAAAGCAGGAGGAACCTTAGATCCTTAGTGAATGTCTTATTATATTGTTATTTTTCATTGAAACAATTTGGGAATCAACAGGTAGATCTAGGGTTTATAATTTTGAAGTAGTCGATGTATAAGTGGGATACACCCTTTGGTGGTTTTCATCTAGGTGCAACCAATGATATTGAGAGCAAATATTATTTCAAGGGAAATCAACTTGATATTCCCCTGATCAAAATACCTCATAATACAAAACCAAATATGGAGGAGGTTTTTCATATTTTTTTTAAAACCCTAAGGGAGAAATCAATCCTTTTAAGGGTTCGAGGCTAAGATATGGTGGAAAACTTGAAGTTGACCATACAAAATAACGTGGGTAAATGAATTCTTTTAAAAACTTTGTTTTTTTATGTGAAATTATTACAAGATGCCATTCAAATTAATTTTAATGGCATTGGAAGGAACTCCACCATAATATTAAATCTGAGACTAAGGGATGGAGCTTTAGTTATTTTTAACCCCAATGGACCTGCCTCATTCAGGGATGTAGTGAAAAGGAATATTGTAGCTTCTGATGACCATATCCATAATATGCCAGGACCTTACATAATCGAACAAGAAGAAAAATTACTGGTCATGGATGCTAAACCCCCAGAGGTAAAACATGTTTTTGCTGATCTACAACCTATGGAAATAATATGCAATTTTTTTGGCTTCACGTTGAGAACCTAATGTTTGCATCAATGGGTATATTATTCTTGGAAAACCAAATGTGAACGTAATTATGTTCCCATGTTTTTTCATAGTTCAATTTTACACACAGAAATCTAGGGAGAAAGTCCTAAATGATGGGACATGGTTTTGGGGTAGAGATGGGATTTTTATTACCCCATTGTTCCTGGAATCCACTTCTACAAGCATAGTGGTCACTAAAATGTTGGTCTAGGTGATATTATCACATATACCTTTCCCTCTTTGGTATCTTAAAATCCTAGAAGATATTGGGAATACTCTTGAAAATTTAAAAAAAATGGACACTAACAAAACATATAAATGTCTATTTACATTTCTAGAATTTTTGTGGAGACATACCTTAGTAAAGGTCTAATTGATCGTATCCATCTAAAACATGAAATCATTTAGTGGGCCTAGGTTCTAGATTACGAGAATATGACATTTACGTGTCAAATATTCTTTCAAGCAAGGCACCTACAGAACACATGCCCATAGGAAAAAAAGATCCCAAAAAAGAAAAAGAGGCATGCCTGTAAGCCAAAGGGATGGAAACTACTTGATATTTCTTAGGATGAAGAAGAAGAGCCCATGGAAAATCCTTCAAACATGGATGCTGAAGAACTACATGGAAGTGAGGTAGACGATGGAGTTGGGGACCAATTAGGAATCGTGATCCATATCCAGAAGGGTACAAAATTAGTAGAAATAAAAAAACTAGAGGAATACTAGAAAGAGGATACACTCATTGAAAAAGGGACCAAGGGACATAAAGAGAACCCATGTATTTGAGAGTTTGGATTCAAGTAAAGAATTCCTTGTGTAGGAAGATGGAAATCAACTGACAATTGTAACAATTGATCCTGAACATGGGGTTTGCAAAAAAGTTTAGAAAAATAAAGGCAAAAAGGGGAAGTTAAATGTTTATAATCACATTTAGCCCGATACAAAATTATGTGTTTTTTTTCATGGTTTTTCTTTTATTATGCTTCAGCCAAAAGGTTGACATGATTGAATGCACAATTCTAGAAAATATTGAAGAATGCCATTTTAAAAAAAAAATTAAGAAAAAAAAACAATTTAAACAAAATGGAGAGAGACTAAAATACAAAATAAAATTTAAAAAAAAAGCAGCTTTAAAAATTTAAAATAATAATAATAATAATAATATTTTAAAAATTAAAATAAGAAATTTAGGGAAAATATTTAAAACCTTTTTAGGAAATATATTAAAGAAATGAGGCAAGGAAAATGTATTTATTACGAATTTATTCATAAGTTTTCATGTGATTTATGAAATGACTAATTTATATTTATGTCATGTAGAGAGTCTGTTACAAATTGGTTAAAGATTTGGGCAAATGATTCAACAAAGAATTGTGGAGGAAACTGTTACATTTTTTAAAATTCAATATTCTACAAGGACTAACATTTGGAGCCATGTCCAAATGAAAGATTAAAGTTTTTAAGTTGTTTGCAAAGGGAAAAATGCTTTTTGGAAATAATTTTTATTTCTCTTCTTTAATTATGTAGTTAAAATAAACAATTATGCACTAGTTATTTGATCTTTTTTTATATAAAACCCTCATTAATCATTTGAGAGGGAGGATGGTGAGCCTAGGAGGTGAAATATTATTATTTTAAAGCAATAACATGCATGTTGTGGCGGCCTAATTCATCATGAATGTGAGATTTTAATTTATGGTATCATGATTCATTATATTTTTCCTTTTATGTGTTATTGTTTCTTTTATATTTGTATTTACTAGTAAAATATGAATATTGCTGATTTGATATGATCATACAATAATATTTCATACATAAATTGATTTAATGCCTTTAAAATACATGTCATTTGGAGGGTTTAATTTAGATTTGAATGACATGTTGCATGTATGAATTATGTTGATACATGATATCCATGATTTCTTTGTTCCATATAGGAGTCATATTGATACACAATAGCTATGATTTCATCACATGTTTCAAATGAATATCAATATATACCAGTTATCTTTCATTTTATTTTTCTTTGTTGTTCTTCTACTTTACCTTATTTTATTGGCATACATGACTAATTAAGAATGATATAACACAATCACATTGTTAATTTTTGTACATAATATTGATTTAATATTTATCAGATATTTATTATTTATAAATAATTAATTCAACATTATAATTGACGTGTTGCACGTTAAAATGATATAGGTACCTAATAGCATATGATTTTACTAGACATTCCAATTGGATGCATACAACCCAACATATTTTAACTTTCCTGCTCCCCTTTGTTGTTATATTAATTTTAACTTCATTACTAACCATCATGTTATGGATCATGATACATATTTCAAATCTTATTTTTAGTCATTAATGATATATTTATTTAATAATTTTTACATATTGTGATCCCTACGACCTTTATTTTCTTAAATCTCAATTTTCAAATGAAGTTTCTTTTATTTATAGTCTGGCTTTATTTATTTGAAATCATATAAAATATATTTAAAAATAAAATAAAATACAGGGAATACCCCTATGGATAGATAGGGTCAATATTTATCATAAATCGGGAAGATCCTTAGATCCTTAGTGATTGTATTCTTATATTGTTCTTTGTCACTGGAACAATTTGGGAATCAATGGGTAGATCTAGGGTTTATAATTTTGAAGTAGCTGGTGTATAAGTGGGATTTACCCTTTGATGGTTCTCATCTAGGCGCAACCAATGATATTGAGAACGTAAATGATTTCAAGGGCAATGAACTTGATATTCCCTTGATTAAAATACCTCATAATGCAAAACCAAATATGGAGGAGGTTTTTTAGATTTTTATTAAAACCCTAAGTGAGAAATCAGTCCTTTTAGGGGTTCGAGGCTTAGATCTAGTGGAAAACTTGAAGTTGAACATACAAAACAACCTGGGTATACGAATGATTTTACAAAATTTGATTTTTGATGAGAAATTATTGCAAGATTCCATTTAGATGAAAGTTTATGGCATTGAAAGGAACTCCACCATAATATTAAATCTGAGACTGAGGGATGGAGCTTCAGTTATTTGAAATCTCAATGGACCTTCCTAATTCAGGGATGCAGTGAAAGGGAATATTGTAGCTTCTAATGACAAAATCCATAATATGCTAGGACCTTACATAATTGAACAAGCAGAAAAAGTACTAGCCATGGATGTTCAACCCCGAGAGGTAAAATATGTTTTTGTTGATTTACAATCTATGGAAATAATATGAAAATTTATTGGGTTCTGGCTGATAATTGAAGATTTATATCAATGGGTATATTCTTCTTAGATAACCAATTGCGAACTTACTTATGTTCCTAGGGATTTTTCATAGTTCAATTTGACACACATAAATCTAGGGAGAAAGTCCTAAATGATGGGCCATGGTTTTGGGGTAGAGATGGGATTTTTATTACCCCATTGTTCCTATAATATGCTTCTACAAGCATGGTCGTCACTACAATGTTGGTCTAGGTGATATTATCAAATAACCCTCTTCCTTTTTGGTACCATAAAATCCTAGAAGATATTGGGAATACTCTTGGAAAGTTCAAAAAATGGACACTAACAAAAGATATAAATGTCTATTTACATTTTCTAGAATTTTTGTGGAGATGGACCTTAGTAAAGGTATACCTAATCATATCCATCTAAAACATGAAAACATTCAGTGGACCCAGGTTCTAGATTATTAGAATATGACATTTAGGTGTCAAATCTTCTTTCAAACAAGACACCTGCAGAACACATGCCCACAGGAAAAAAGATCCCAAAAAAGAAAAAGAGGCATGAATGTAAGCGAAAGGGATGGAAGCTACTTGATAGTTCTGAGGGTGAAGAAGAAGAGCTCATGGAAAATCCTCCAAACATGGATGCTCAAGCACTAAATGGAAGTGACATAGACGATGAAGCTGGGGACCAATTAGGAATCATGACCCATATCAAGAAGGGTGCAAAATTAGTAGAAATAAAAGAACTAGAGAAATAGAAAGAGGACACACCCATTGAAAAAGGGACCACAGGGCATAAAGAGAACCCATGTATTTGAGAGTTTAGATTCCAGTAAATAAGTCCTTGTGCATGAAGATGGAAATGAATTGGAAATAGTAAAAATTGATCCCAAACACGAGGTTTGGAAAAAGGTTTAGAAAAATAAAGACAAAAAGGGGAATTTAAGTGATTATAATCACATTTAGCCCCAAACAAAATTATGTGTTTTTTTTAATGGTTTTTCTTTAATTATGCTTCAATTGAAAGGTTGACATGGTCGAATGCCCAATTCTAGAAAATATTGAAGAATGCCATTTAAAAATAAATAAATAAATAAAATAAAAACAATTTAAACAAAATGGAGAGAGAGGCTAAAATACAAAAAAAAAAAAGCACCTTAAAGATTCAAAAAAATAAAAAATAAAATAATAAATAATAAAACATTTTAAAAATTAAAATAAATAATTTGGGAAAAAATATTAAAAACCACCTTTTTAATATATATATATATATATATATATATATATATATATATGAACACCATTTTTTATTAAAAAGATTAAGGAAAAAAAGAAGAGAGAGAGAGTTTAAAAAATTACCTTTAAAAATTCAAATAAAATAATAAAAAATAAGTACTTAACAAAAAATGAACAAAAATCATTTTTTTTATCGATCTAAAAGCGTCGATTATATTATCATGAAAATAGTGTTTACAAAATGTTTCTCAATAGCTAGGAAAGCCAGAGTATGCAAAATATGTGCCCATAGAACCATTATTTTTGATAGGCTAAATAAACTTACATGTCAAAATGGTGACAAAAATGATAGACAAACTCTGAACATTCTTTTCAAGTATGTGGTTGTGCAGGGGGCGATGGAGGCACCATGTATAGACCTGATATCTCATGCATGTGAAAGTCTATGTGATAAGCTCTAGCCTCCAACGCATTCAGGCCTTCATTCGTTTGATGTTGGCTTTGACGGAAGTTGGCCAACTGCTCTAATATCTCATTCTAAATTGAATATCTTCTATGTAGATTTCGAACTCATTATTTTCCCGGTATCAGTGCTCCTCGAGGATGTATAGGTTGGCTTGCATGCCCCTGAGTTGTTCTATGGTTGAGTCCAAAGAGATTGAAATAACCACGCGGCCTAGGGAATGAACCTATTCTTGAGTGATTTCCCCCACTCGCCTCACACTATTTGAATCCGCAATCGACAAACTATGGCTACCTACATGATGGCTATATTCCTTTGTTGCCCTCTTCCTCTCCAAGGTTGATTTCCCTGGCGAAGCATGGCAGAAGGTGCACTAAACTCTTGAACCTGAAACACAAATTTTACCCCATACTCCATAGATACACCACCCCCACGACCATAGATAAGGAACACCTAAGTCGAAAAATTAAGTGAGGGTTGATATGTGACAGGGTTGTAGAACCCACAGAACACCGAGGTGCCCAAGGACTTGAATTTCCCCGAACAATTCACCTAGAAACTACAATTGAAAATAGAAGGAGACTTACCAACCCAACCCACCCAGACTATTACAAACTACATAAGGCTACTAGAAAAGAAGCAGAGCAGGATGGGATTCACTCCCAGACATGTCCTGTCTATGGCCAAGACCAATACAGTGTTGTGTAGAATGAAATCTAAACACTCGAGTAGTAATAAGAGACCAAGCCCCCAAGGCACAGAGAAATCACCACCTGAGAACCACTAGACACACCCCAATGCCCCTAAACTACCAAGACTAGAGAAATTTACAACAACAAGCCCAACCCACCATATTGGATACCAAATATTAACCCAAAATCTTAACCTTGAAAGAACATGAAATTTCCACTAGAAGCATTCCAATTTTAGTAAGAAAGCTTCAAAATTAAACCACAACCATAGGGTTGTAGATACTTGAAAACCCCAGTGCACCAATACAAGAAAGGAGTTGCTTCGATGGAATAGACAAAAGTTCCACCAACACACTCACGTCCAATAGTCAGGAATGTAAAATGGGAAATTTTCTCTCCAGGGTCCCAGATAAATACCTGTGAGATATCCAAGACACCAACAGTTTCATGCAGGACTACCACTACTTGTCGTTGGAAATTCAGCTTGCAAGGTGGGTTTGCATGGTAACCCTCATACAAACCCATGACCCTACACCCTATGGCCATCTTCCAAACTACATCAACCTTCCCCAAGAGCATGAAATACATAATAACCAAGACCGCCACATCTAGAAAGATTGAAGGATGGATGTCCCATACCGTAATACCATTATTTACTCGGGGCATGCTCATCGCGTGCCAAGGGGGGAAAGCCCTGAGTCTAGGGGGAATAAAAATAAAAAATAATATAACATTTTAAAAAATAAAATAAATAATTTAGGGTAGGCAGGAGCGGGAGGGGTTATTTATCGCCCCGATGAATAAATTGAGATCCGGTTTTCTTAGGGATTTTGGACTCTTACAAATCACCAATATGAGTTCTTGGCCTTGTGGATAGGGTTATTAAAGGTTGTATCAAAGACAAATAAACATTTGTTGGCATTTTGGAACTCAATGATAATCATTCAACAAATGATTAAATTAGCATATGTCTTTGATAGTTATCAAGTCCCTATTTTGTAGAGGACCAACAAGAAAATTAGAAATGTTGAGACCACTAAGTTCTATCATATTAAAAGACACTTGAATGTTAAAGTGGATGCCTTAGAAAATGCAAGTGTATCCTTCGAACAAGGGACATAGTCCAGAATATTGAGATGGGATTGTTTAATCCATTGCCATGAATATTGCAAAAATATATTTAACATACCATGACATAATTGTCATTCAAATATATGAAGAAATGAAGAATCATTAGGAGCTCCTTCGTATGGTCATCAAAGAATATCTTTGGATGGCGATATCGTCATTCCAACTAGAGGAAAATAAACGACCATTCATAAATGAATGTACCAAAATCTTAACTCACACTTGGATATGGGAAGTGTATGATCTCAAGGACGATGATTCCAAGTAAATTCATGCGGAAGAGGTGACTTGAAGACTCTAGATATAAGTTAATTATAGCACAGTTCACCTCTCACATAGTAATGGAAGAAATATTGGAAAATAAGGGCAAAGATTTAGACTAGGGAATTATGGATAGGAGCATTAAAGTGAGACACCAACCTACAAATGATGAGGAATGGAAGCCCAAATTATAGAAAGTGGCATGCACAGATAATTCAATGCAAAAAACCTATAATCTCTCTATCCTTGGCACAACAATGCAACTCTAGATTAATCATCTTCCCGGAAAACTCTTTGGTCAACAAACTACATCAAAGATGGAAGAGGCGTCACATTACTCAACAATGCAGGAGAACACAAACATTGCTAGTCAACTGGACTATATAACATCCACCATGGATAATATCCTATCTCTTTTGAACAACCAAGGGGAAATATTGACCGCGAGAAATCAAGCCCAAATGCTTCTTGCCAATAAGAGAATTATTCTTCTCCAAGTCAAAATTGATAGATTGTAAGTGAAAATCGACACATTGGAACTATGGTTGGAAAAGTTTGAAGACATTTTCAAATATGGAGTGAAGGAGGACAAGGAAGGTTTGTAGCAGGACACAAAAGTAGGACCTCAACATCCTTCCACCTCTATTATGCTAGAGAAGTAGACCGAGGAAGATGTTGAAGATAATAAGGAAGAAGGGATATCAAGAGTAGGCTAACTATTCTCTTATTTTTATAGATATATGTTTTGTAAGTATGTATTAGTGATATGAGTATTTTGGAAAATATACGTGTATTCAGTTCAGGAACAAAGTACTGAGGAAGTGTAGTAGGAAAAAATATGTTTTTTTGGATAGGAAAAAAGATTGATTTTAATATTTTAGTGAGAATGTAAAAGGACCTCGCCTTGAAACAATATTTTTATAAATACAATCATAACCATTTTGTTGACAAAAAATTAAGAAAAATTAAAAACAATAATTATTATTATTATTTTTTAAAAATAACATATATTTTTTAGTTCGCTAAGTTATGTGAGCCTTGATATGACTAGCCTGTGTAACTTGTGGCTTGATTAGCCATAACCCAAGGGAGACTAAGCTGTCAAAGTCACTCGGGGATTGCACTCGACCTAGGCCACACCAACCCTTAACATGACTAGATTTTTTCCCATAGAGTTTCAAATCATTAATCTTTACACCACAAAGTGCCTTAACAAAACACCTTGTCATCGTCTATTCTACGCCTTGTAGGCTAATTTAAAAAAAATATATTAATATAATCTTAAAAAACTATAAAATAAAAAATATTGATATAATTAAAAAAAATAAAAACTATTAATATAATTTTAAAAAATTATAAAATAAATATTTTAAATGAAAATTATAAAAATTATAAATTATAAAAAATAAAAAATAAAAAATTTGAATTTAAATTTAAAAATAAAATAAAATAAAAGATAAATAAAAAATGCTTAAATACATTTTAATTAAAAAAATTCTCACAAAATATTGTATTAAGAAAAGAGAGAAAAACAATGTAAATTCATCTTAAACCCGTATCTCTCAAGCACTAAGAGGGATCAAAATTTCTAAATGTGTAAACTTTTTAATCATTTAATTCCATTTTGTGTATTAATTCCTTCATATTAAATCTGACAAAAAATACACCTTAAAAAAATTAAAAAAATTGATCCCCTTCACTACTTTATAGATCCCAATTTAATACAAATCTATATCTCTATATATAAAATTCCACGCCTTAATATTGTAATAGTTTTTATATGCAAATACTAGTAAAACAATCAAACCAAAGAAAACAAAGTAATAAACTTTAGCTTATAATTGAATTTTTGTGTATCCTTTCTTCAATTAAAGCACAAAAAAAAATTCACTCTATTGTCACTAAAATCAATGCAAATATTGGTTTTCTTTACATATTTTTTTTCGATGTATCATCACTAATATCAATGCAACTACTAGTTTGCTCTAGATCATTCTTTGATGCAGCGTCACTAAAATTAGTGGATCATATCATTTTTCATTATGTGAATTTTTAATATATTTGAATTACTTGTTTTCTCTAAAATTCATATAATTTAATTACTTGTTTTCTCTAAATCATTTTAAGTTTTTCTAGTCTAATTTTATGTTTTAACTTTTTTCATTGGAATTTGATAATAATTTTTTTGGGGAAATGATGGTTTAATATTGTTTAAAATGTGTTTTTGAATGCATAAATTTATTCAACACCCATAAAACATCTTTGAGCATTCAAATTATGTAGATATCATAGCTCAAACTTGTTATTCCAACAATATTTTGTTGTATTTTGGGGAAATTTTACTGGAAAATATGGCCAGAAAAAGGCCAAAACATAGAAGATTTAGACAACAATTTTTTAGTACATCATCTTTGAAATTAATGCACCCTATTGTTTTGCAGTATATCACTGTTGAAGCCAATGAAACTACTTAATCAAGCATCATTTCACCAATACTTTGTACATGAACAAATTTCTTTTGTTTACCTGAAATTATGTCATTTCCATTTGACATCATTCATCAAATTACTAAGCCATGAAATATTTTTAGCCATTTCAAAGATCCCATATGGAAACTTCATCTAAAAGGATCTATTTTATTTATTTTTCTAGGTCAACAACCACAAGGGGATTGGAACCAGTGACCAATCACATGGAGTACATTAACAATGCACCCTTCACCATTGAACCACAACCTTGTAGGCTTAAGGGATATAAATTCTAGCTAGAATTCATTCTTTCAATTGATTTACTAAATTTTAGTTTTAGTTTCCCTCCTAAAATACCATTGAAGGCCAAGGATAAAAATTTACAGTGAAACTAGTGAAGAAACAATTGAATTGGAATATGGAATAGATGATACATTCATACAAATACCATCAAAATATGTATTTTTTTTTCATTTCATAAACTTTAGACTTTGCATAGAGATGTATTTAAAGTCAGATTTAATGTAGAGGGTTTAAATGAATCATTCATAAATGTTGATATTAATTAATTGAGGAGATTCTCATGATCATCCTTACTTTATCAATGCACTTTGTGATAACATTTGGAGACATGATTTTTCATGAATGGAATTTGAAAATTAGTGTAATGATTTCAATGTGGGGTCATAGTTATCGAGGGAGGATGATTGGTTTCTAGGATTGGAAAATAATTCTCTTAGAGGAAGGTTGATATAACAATAATAAATTTTTCCATAGAAATGAAATCAACCCCCCTCTCAGCTTGAGCACTAGAGTAAGGTTGTTGGAACCAAGCCATCCCACACATATACTCACTTAAGAGTTCACAGGGCTTGAAGTCATTACAAAAATATTTATCATGACATTGTATCTCATCATGTCACTGAAGAAGATTTGAATCTAAGCGAGGAAGATTATAGCCATTCCACCCAACCACCTAAAATAACCCCAATTAACTATCTAACAATCATAATACAAACATTTATTACATTAATCCTCTTGAAATTTGGCTCCCAAGGATGCCAACTTTGATATATAAAATTATGTTTCTATGATGTTAATGTCAAATTAACAAACCCATTTAAATTCAAATACAAACAACAACAAATATACATGCCTATTATTCCAATTCTCTTCCAACAAAACCAATTCTAGATTTTGGCATGTAAAGTAGATTTTTATGGACACCAAAAGGATCCCCGTCCACTTTCCCCTAATGCAAAAATGATAAAGTTGAATATGAAGAAAATAGGAAACTATTTATTAAAAGAGAGTGTTGCATGCTAAAACAATTAGTAATGCATAGATATTCTTCAATTAAGAGGAAGTCAGGTTGGTTCATTACAATATTTGAATATTGTAATCGAGAATGATGAATTAGATCTCTCGCAAATAGGTGCTTTTACGATAAAACATGAGAAAATCATTCTCCCATCCTACGGAGGTTAGGATTCATACTCCATTCTCCTCTCCACGGAAACAATTTTATTTTATCAAAACTTATGGCAACAACATGTCAAACACATCACTTTGTAGTCCATTTTTAAGTGTTATGTTGCATTGATGTATATTGGATAGGGAATTTTATTCACTCTACAACATTTCCAAAAATATTCATTTTCAACTATGATCATTCCATTTAAATGCTCTGCCAAACTTCATTAATTATTAAATATCATTTCTTGTAAATGCTCTTTTGTATAAAACATAACCAATTATCATAAAATAATTTAAAGTTTTAGACTTTGTAAAACAGTTTGGAAACATCAACCAAATTTAACACCCTCATACATATCAACCTACTTTCTTAAACTTTCCAACTTCTTTAAATAAAAAAAATTCAATGTTTATTATCAAATAAATAAGAAAGTTTAAATTGTATACTAAAGCTATGTTTAATACCTATGCATTATATCATATAAATATGCTTTATTATTGTTTTTTAACTAATTAGAAGCATATTTAATTGGTTTAAAGTTTGTCTTCTTTAAATATAGGGAAATATGTTAACAATCCAAGACCCAAAGGATTCTAGTAGGTATGTACATGACTCACTAGAGGTAATCTCAACAATGACCATAATGAATGTTGACTTTCTTATAGATACTATCTAGATTAAAACTACCTTTATAGTCTTGGAGTGAGAACTAAAATTGCTTATGATTAGCTAAAAGGCTATATTTTTTAATTTTGGGGGAAAATGTTAAAAAACCAGAGACCCAAAGGCATCTTGTAGGTATGAAAACTTTCCCCACACATAAAGCTAGTAAATAATTTCAAATGAATTAGTTTTTCTTGAATAATAACAATATCTTAATCTTCAAAAGGTTATTAAATTAAGGAAAAAACCAATTATAATAATCTTTGACTCTGCACATAGTAGGGTTTCTTCTAGATATTTTTTTATGCTAGATTGTTTATGGAATTCATAATGAGTCTGGATCTACCGGTATTACCCATCAATATCCTCATCTTTGACATCCTTTTCATAAAGTAGCTGGAAAAAGTGGGGTTCCTAGTTTCTCAGCAAACCTTCCGCTAGGTGCATCGTGGAAAGCTAAAATTCCAGCACGTTTCCTGCCAAAAGTAGTGGAAGATACAAAATACAAGGTTCAATCTAGTAATATCAGAGAATATATCCAATATATGCATTATCATGCTCTAATATGTAAATTTATTGGATTATAGCCTTCTGAAAAGGCTTTGATTGGGTGGTTCCGGAACAAATGGAACCTCCATGGTTAAATAAAATTGGAGTTAGGGGCCAAGGGATTTTTTACAATTACTTTCTCCCACTTGTCCAAAAAATCTATGGTTTTTTAATGAGGGACATTTTTTCAACAATGTAGGGCTCTTCATGCTATTCTAGAAGTAGTACAGTCGAAAGGGGGATTTCCTTACATCTTTGGTGTGGGTCCATCTCTTTTCTCTTCCTAAGGAATATTGAGAGGATGAAACCTTGGAAGGAATCAACAACTTTTTCAAAGTATCATAGACAACCAAGAGATGGAGATACACTTCATATGCATATATCTATGTTTATATGAACATTTCCCAGCCTCTTCCAACCTCCATAGATATTTATTATCAGAATAGTGTTTGGAAGCAATCTCCATATTATAAACAAGTCCCCTCCAGATGTAAATATTGTCATAAATTTAGGCATCTTATTAGGAACTTTTTGATGAATACCAAGGAATCATTTGAAGAAAAACCATCTCAGAAAGAGCTAGTTGATTCAGGAAAATCCCCACAAAGAAGAAGAAATTTGAGTTCCCAGGGTACCTCAAATCCTAATCAGAGCTTTCGATTTGAAAAAAGCCTCAAGCATCTCTCCTCTATGAAGTAGTGTTTAGAGTAAGTCAATATTCAATCAAGCATGCAATCAATAGAAGGAAAATCCCATAACCCTACAAAGGTTGTGAAAAAGTCTCTTGAAGAGCACCAAAAAAACTGATTATCATAGGAAACGATTAGATCCCCTTCAGAAGAAGCTGAAGCAGAAGCCCAACTAAAGGATATGGATCTAAATGACCCTGCATGACTAATTTACCTTGCAGAAGAATGTCAGGGAAAATATGTGAAGGGCATGCCAGCTCATGAGGTTAGGATTTTGTATAAGGCTTATCTTCAAAGAAATCGATTGGGATTGAGTTCCTCATAGTCCGGTCTTCAAGTTTGGATGATGGATTTCAAGGTGGTCTTCAATAAGGAATCCAAAAAATGAGGCCACAAGAGAAATAATGCATGGATCCAAGAAGACAATGAACAAATCGGCAATATGGGGAAGTCATGCAAAGGTCAGAGGTATTCCCCCCCCCCCCTCCTGAAATATTGAATCCTTAATGACTCTTCTTTGTTGTTATGATTATCATAGTTATTTTCTTATTATTTATTATTGGTAGGAAGCTTGCTAGTCTCAAGTATCTCGTGAATTTTAGTCCTCTTTTGGAAATTCAAGATAAATGTAAATTTTTCCGAATTAATGAAAGGATCCATTTACCCCACAAAAACACAATATGTTTATTATATTTTTATTTAACATAAATAAAAAATGTAACAATTTTATTAATTATTTTATATTATTAACACTCACAGACACACACACACACACAATTTACACTATTAATATAACATATTTATTAACGTATAATATGGTCCTAATGGTTATAGAAATTTACTTCCTTGTAAGAGGTCACAAGTTCAATTCAAGGGGGGGTGGGGGAGAGTATGTACACCTCCACAAACTTTAATAGTTAAATTATTGCATGTAGGTGGGCCCTTATCCCACAAACAAGGGGGTTCCAAATTGGTTTTTATGCATATATGTACCATATACATGATTTTTATATTTTATAATGAAACATTTTAAAAAATAAACCTATAATTGCTATATTATTATATGAATTGAAATTATTATGTTTTTATTAAAATATAAATAGAAATACAAAAAAAAAGGTGTGAGGTAATTTAATTTTTAAATATTTTGTATTTTATTATTTTATTTTAGGTTAGTTCTATTATGTGGCATCTTCTTTGTTCTAGACATCCAATTATGCTGTTAAAATCATGATCAAGGATGAGCTCTACTACTCTGTGAATCCTCTCAAGGGCTGCAAGATTTGGAGTAGTCCATTAAAGTCTTCATCGCCACTAGAAGCATTCAACACTTCAAGCCATGAACAAGATATAACACATCTATTACACCTAGTGATATATGTATATGAGGTACATAGGGCTTGGCAGGAGGTTTTGTCATCAACTACCAAGTCAACCTTGGTCAACTATGGTTGACTACAATTGAATATGGTATAGTTACATTGGCTCAAAGTGACTATGAGTGAAGAAGGTGGGCTATTGTTAACTATGGTAAAAATAAGGTAAACCAATTTTGATCATGATCAACTATTAATAATATACTCAATCATATAATAATAATGTTAATATATTTAACCTTCTTCTTATTATTATCATTCTTCATCCTAAACTTTATTAATACTATTATTAGTAAAATTTATTAAATATTAAACAATATTCATAAACCTTAATATTATAATTATTAGGGTTTATGAATAAGCTTGGTTAACCCTATAATCTTATTATTATAGGGTGGACCAAGTTTGATCATGATAAACTATTAATAATATATTCAATAATAATAACAATACTATACTCAACCTTAATATTAATATTAAGGTTATTATTATTTTTCTATGGTTCAAGGATTTCATAGATTAGTGACTACTATATCCATGGAATATTTGTACCAAGCAGATCCACCCAACGGGATCACTTCCCGTCGGTTCAACCATAGAGCTTGACCCCGAGGGTGTCAAGAGAATTGAACATGTGACCTCTTAATAGAAAAGGTATTTAACGATGGGGACTCAACCAATTGAGCTAACCTTCGAGGATAGGTTATTATTTATTTATTTATTTTATTTTTTTGGAAAATCTGGGCATATCAACCTGAAGGGATCGCATTCCGCCATCCAAACTAGTAGAGCCTAACCCCAAGGGTGTTAAAGAGAATTGGCCCTGTGACCTCCCAACCAGAAAAGTACTTGGCAATAAGAAATCAACCAATTGAACTAACCTCCAAGTTAGGGATAGGTCATTATTATTATTATTATTATTATTATTAAACCTTATTTATAAGCCCTAATATTATTATTATTGATAAACCTTATTAATAGTTATATGATTAATATTAATGTTATCATATTAATATAATCAACCTTACTACTACTAATAATAATAATATTATTATTATTATTATTATTATTATTATTATTATTAAACATTTTAAAACCTTTACTATGACCAACCAAAGTTGACCTTGGTTGATTTTGGTCAACCATGGTTGATTATAATTGAATATGGTCTAGTTACGTTATGTGAGGATGACTATTAGTGAAGATGTGGAATATCGTTAAGTATGTTAAACATAGTTGACAAAGTTTGATTATGATCAACTATTAATAATATGCTCAATCATATAATAATAATGTTAATATAGTCATTATTATTATTATTATCATTCATCATCAACTTTATTAATATTATTATCATGAAGCATTACTAAATATTAAAATTTATTCATAAACCCTAATACTAACACAACTACATTAGTAAATGTGGTTGATATACATTGATTGACGTCATTTTCATATGCCTATTGGTGTATAAAAGGTGGAAAATGCCGCCAATAGGCGTATATCAAATACATTTACTAATGTTGTTGTGCTAGTTGACGACTGACATGTATGGGGAAAAATAATAGATGATGGTTTACTATGGCCCAATATGTTTAAGTTACAATTAAAGAGGGTTTCTTATGGTCAATATAGAGTTGACTATGGATGCCCATGGTTATCCACAACTAATTATAGTTAAAAATGATAGAGCATTATTAACTATATTGGTCGACCATGGTCGTTCATGTTTAATCATGGTAGACCATGGTTGACCATAGTATTCTATTATAGATTATGGTGGTCCATGTTCATAATGGATGACCATGGTTGACCATGTTTGACCATGGTGACCTTGGTTGAGCATGTTTGACCATCCTAACCATGGTTGGCATGGTTTTCCATGTTGAGCATGGCTTGACTATGGTTTTCCAAGTTTACTATGGCCAACCAAAATGACCATGGTTGGTCATGGTTGATCATCATTGACCACTATTGATGATGGCTTATTTGACTAACTAAAGTTGTTGGTTGACCATGGTTGACTATTGTCAGCCATAATGAATAAATTCAATTGTGGTTGATGACGGTTAACCATAGTTATCTATAGGCTACCATAGTTGACTGTAGTCAACCATAGTAAAACATGGTGACCATAGCTACATATGGTTGGCCACATTGACTATGGTCAATGATGATTGACTATGGTGACCATGGCTGACTATCATTACTATGGTTAATCAAAGATGATTATTCTTGCTTATGGTTGACTCAGGTCAATAATGGTTGACCATGGTCAAGACTATATGTTGACTATGGTAGATCAAATATGATCATGCTTGCTCATTGTTGACTAAGGTTGACCATGGTTGATTATGTTGCCCATGGTTAGCTATGATTAACTAATATTGGCATAGATGATTGTGGCTAACTATGGTAAACCTTAAACAACCATAATTAACCATGCTTTGATTTTTGTTGATCACAATATAAGGTTGAATATTAAATAAACTCTAAACCTTATTAAATATAAATACAAACCCTAATATTAATATTATTGATTAATATAAACCTTATTAATATTAATGTTATTAATATTATTATAGTCAATCTTAATATTCATATTATTGTTTATATTATTAACAAGATATTCAATCACATTATAATTATAATAATAATTTACTATTCAACCTTAGTATTAATATCAACATTATTAATAGTAATTTTTTTTTTTTGTAGGTAAGAAACCATGGGGGATTTGAACCAGTGACCTACCACAAGGAGTGCCTTAAGAATGCACCCATTCACCATCAATCCAAAGCCCTGTGGGTTATTAATAGTAAACTTTATTATTATTATTATTATTATTATTATTATTATTATTGAACATCTTAAAACCTTTGCTATGATTGACCAAGGTTGACTTTAGTGAACCATGTTTGGCTATAATTGAATATGGCCTAGTTACATTGACTGAGGATGAATATGAGTAAAGAATGTGGACTATTGTTAACTATGATAAAAATAGGGTTGACTAAGTTTGAACATAATCAACTATTCAAATTGTTGCGTGGAGGTGGGTCCATTATCCCACAAACATGGGTCTCATATACCAATTTTGTGTCTCGCTTGACCATGACCTTAAAATTGCATAATAATAATAATAATAATAATATATTCAATCATATAAAAACAACAATAATAAAAATATAGTCAACTTCCTCCTCCTCCTCCTCCTTATTATTATTATTCCTCAACTTTACTAATCTTATTATTATTAAACATTATTAAATATTTAACTATATTCATAAACCTTATTATTATTATTATTATTAGGATTTTTGAATAAGATTGTTCCACCCTATATTATTATTATTATAGAGTTGACCAAATTTGATCACAATCAAATAATAATAATAATAATAATAATAATAATAATATAATCAACCTTAGTATTAATATTAAGATCAATATCATTATTATTATGTATTAATATTTATTAATATAATTTTTTGTAAGTTAAAGTTATTCCATTAATTAAAAGATTACAACTCTTTTACAAAATCATACTGGCCTCACTCATACTAGATTTATTGGTCAGTATGTGACATGACAAAGTTCTACAGAACATAGACATGATTGCACTATATAAAACATCGAAGAACCCGAAAACCAGATACACCACCAACAACATATATAACAAGAAATCATTTCAAGAATTTGAGGATGTCACTAGAACAGGGTCATTTAGACCAATGCCAGGGGGTGCTAGAAGCTTGAGATCACATTTAATATGTTTTTCCATATGGACCACGTGAGCTACCAACCTATCTAGACTATTCTACATATTCCATTAATTAAGTTGTATATCATTAAGTAAAGATATGATATTGATTCTTTATTCATGTTTTTCTTTTAGGACTTTCCTCAAGAGCACCTTCAACTACCAATGAAGGTTAATCGAGTGCATGTACTAGTTTCTCCTTCCCTTGTTGTGGTCAAGGTCAGGGAGCAAGTTAGGTACTTCTACCGTAAGTTTAGCATTAGAGAAGGTATTTTGATCCTGATGGAATCACCTATCAAACCATTGTATCTCAGTCTGAGTTCCTAGTGAAATTGATGCATGATAGTCACTGACCACCTCCTAAGCCATGGTCTCAACATGGGACTGTTGGTTTTTCTATAATTACTTGCCACATAGCGACTATGACACCATTGGCGTGGCATGTCATCCCTAATGACAAGAACCTCCCTATAATCAATAGGAAAGAAACAATACCAAAATATTGAATACTAGCCTAAAGACATGTCCTTGGGGACTCTGGGGAGGAGATGAGAAGAGGAGTTAGTGAGGGATACATCACAACCCCCTGGCCAGGGAGCACAAATAATCTCACTAGAACTATCGAACACCACACAAAGTATCCTAAAAGGTGGGGGGTGTTAGGGCTCCTTAGTTTCCCAAGGCTGAGAAAGGAAACCAAAGAGGTAACCGCAAACTAGTCTTTAGATTTGGTATCTAGCCCTACAAAATCAGAGGGGGCTCTCTCAATATCTAGCTCACAGTCGATGGAAATGACTGGAGAATAATAATTTTAGGCTAGTTATAAAATCAGTAGGGTTTTTTATTTAGGTTTAATTATGGTTTGCTAGACAGAGAAGCACGAGGTTTGGAAACTAGGCAAGATATCCCAAAAAGATCAACTACAGACATAATATGAGGAAAGGTAGGTGAGATAAGTGACACAATTGGTTTGTCATTGTAGTGTGGTAAGGAGGAAAACATATAGAAATTAAGTGAGCATAATGAATTCATTTATTCATAAGGATGAAACATTTAAATGCTTATCTTAAACAAAAAAAGAACATAAAGAGTTATTTCTATTTCAAAACTTAAAATATAAAGCATAGGAAGAAATTAGATGGCTGCTTGAACATTGCCACTAACCACATCACAAGAATCTCATAAAAGTAGTTGCGACTACCTGTAAATTATTTCTGCAAATAGTCAAATACCCTAATGCCAAAAGAGTGTGAACTTCAATATCCAACCCTCTCAATGAATTAATTCTGAGTACATATAGAAAATAAACAAGATTATACCTATAGGGGTCGAATCCTGATCCAAAGCAACTAATTTATTCACCTAATGACTCATGGCCTAATTCTAGGGGAGTTAGAAACAACTTTCCCTGTTTTTAGCTAACAAATTGAGTTTTCCTCTCAAGTCATTAAAAATAAGATTATTTAACAAAGATTACCATAAATAGGAATATTAACCATCAAAAAACTCATGAGCCAGCTGTTACATCAACCATTTTTACCTTTGACCTCCATGTGTCAAGAAAAATCTTCAAACCCAGAAACACAACAAAAATGCAGCAGAAGTGCGACGCAACTTTGGAGGGTGATTTGGAGGCCTTCCTAGATGATTTTTTGGCTGAAAATGGCATGATTGGAAATATGGAGATGTCTACTACACCATGGTATCATCAAGCACTGAAAGAAAATACTCCAAAACTTTTAAAATTTGCCTTGAAATCAAGTTGTCCCAGAAACACAACAAGTGGTCTGAAATAGTGGCAGAAAGGTGGACAATAGGTGGTTTTTGACCTTTTTCTAAAAATCCATGAACTGAAAAGAATCCCCAAGTATATTTATAGAATTTAATAACCAAAATACACCTCCACATGCTTTTAAATATTCATTTGGAGATTCTGGGAAAAATCAGAATGAGCATTCACTGCATTTCTGTAGGGTCAAATTTCTGCATTCTTTGTAAACATAGTGGTCAGAGATGGAGTGATATCCTTTTCACCATAACACTTTTTAAAAACCTGGGCAAATTTTTTGTAGATACAATTTTTGTGAAGAAAAACCTATCTTAGTTTTTTGCAATTCATTCCAACCCTCTCGGAATCCATGCCACAAAAGAATGACTAAAACAGACAATTAAATTAGAGAATTTGATTTTCTGAAAAATAGGCTTCAAAATTTGCTGCATATCTCCCAAATCATAACACATGTGTATAAATGGAAGGAGGTTTTTTTTTATTTGGTGTGTGATTGAAAAAATTCTCTTTCACTTTTGTAAACTTCATCTCCATTATTTCAGAAATTGATTTTGAAGTAAAATTGTCCATGTGTGCAATGTAAACCCTAGCAAATGATCACAAAACTCAAAATTTCAAAACTTTGTCTCCTTTTTATTTGATTCATGATTTTCTTTCATACCATGAGTGATGCATCAGCGAATAGGTCTAGGTTATCATGTTAAATCATGATGGTTTCCCACCTCTTACACCTTTTGACAAAACCCTAGGCAACTTACCGCTTCAAATGAATTCCTTATAAAATATGATGCATTGACCTCCTTCATATGAATAGGCTCATAACTTGAGATCTTTCCTCCTCTTAATTTCATATTTTCACTGGTCTCTTCCATGTTTGATCTTGTTTTGGATAAGAAACCCTATTTTCAAGGAAGAATGGGCAAAGGGAACTTAGCTGCAAAACAGGGGAAAACGAGTAGCAAGTTGGAGTGAGGAAATGAAGGGGATGGAAGGAAAGAAAAATTATGAAAAAGTTATGGGGAGTATGGAAGTGTTTTTAGAACACAATGAAAGTGGAATTTCTATATTTGAGTGAGGGAAAGGGAGCAAAAGACGGGAAACACCGTCCTAGTCTAGAAGTGCAACAACTAACTAGGGTTTGTGTAGGAAATTGATGAAATTAGTGAAATAAAGTGAGGGGAATGGTAGGGAGTGTCTAACGAATGATATTATGGATGTATAGGCCAAGAAACTAGGAAATTTCCTTATCAAATGAAGAAAAACCATGAAATCACAAATCACAACAAACCCTAGGGAAGGAGTTTATCAATTTTGTGAAGAAATTGATTGAAGCAAAGATTTGTAATGGTCCCACTTACTTTTTTGAAGCTATTTGAAACAATGATATGGAGTTTTCACTTTTTCTTTCCCTCCTTATGTCTCCAAAACAAAAGCGCATCAAGTTTTCAAAAACGCGGCAAAAGCAGAACATCCTGATGAATTGATTAATTTGGTGATATAACATGAACTTCTAATGGTTGTGGCAAGTTTTGAAATGCAAGAGAGGAGCTCTTGTAGTTTTGGAAGGATAGAATGAAGTTTAAAATGTTCCCTAATTGCTAACTCCCATGATGGTGACCAAAATGGATGACATGACACCCTTGCTTGCTTTTGATGACTGATATGATGATACATCAAATGTGAATCCTAGACCATGACCTAGATGATGACCCACTGACTCTTTTGATGACCTAGGATGTTACACCAATTTTTGGTCATCTAAACTTTTACTATTATATGGACTAAAGTACACCATGTAAGACCAATTTTACCATAGTAAAATTGCTTTCACTATGAGAAATAATTTAATAACCCATATTTTATTAAGTTATTTCTGGTCTAAACGGGAAACCCCGTGAGGAATAATTAAATAAATCCTTATTTTTATTATTTTCCTGTAGGGATAATTAACTAAACCATTTTTTAATTAATATTTCTCTTCATATTTAACCCAAAACAGGAAAATTAATTAGATAAATCATTATTTATCTTATTATTTTCTAGGAATAATTATTTAAATCATTATTTAATAATATTCCTTGCTAAAATTGACAAAATCATTTATAATTAATTGAATAAATAATTATTTATTTAATTATCCCTTAACCAGATTCTTGAAATAATAAATAAATCATGTATTTATTTATTATTTCTAAATAAAGGGATTTGATCAAATTTAAATTCCTTTTCCCTCCACCAAAAATAATAAAATATTCCATGTAAGTTGGATCTAGATTTGGTTAATAATATTTTACTTATGCACCAACATCTAGACTAACTCAATATTTTGTTATAAATAGAAGAGTTTTCCATTCATTCACTACCTTTTGTTGCCTTCAGATCACCTTTTGATCTATACTTTTTGTTTGACTTTGATCCTCCATCATTGTCATATTTTTTCTACTTTTTCTTGTGAGCTCCCTTTGAGGTCCATTTTGTCTAGGTTTTCTGCACCATCAAGAGAGAGAGAGATCTTGGATTTGAAGCGTTGAGGACATACCAGAACCCGTCCCATTGAGGGGGACCGACAACAACTTTCTGTGTTCCTTCCCATGTGTCATAATACAAAAAATTATTTATAGCTTCGTGTCTTGTCTATTGGATGTATGGAGAAACCCTTGTTTGTTTTTCTTGTTTAATGTCTTTAACTGCATAGATCTGGATTTTTGTAGCATTTATTCTGATAACCGGCTATAGATCTAAGGAAATTGACAACCACAATTGATGTTAGGTTTATTTGTTATGCACAGCTAAAGTGAGCTTTTTTCGTACGCTTGAGATTAGAATTCACACTAACAACTGGCAACTCCACAAGGTTTTTTAATTATGAATGCTGTCATTTTTCAGATCCTTGCATGATGAATTGCTTCAGCCCCTAGGGATTTTCTTTAGCTTCTTATTTTCATTCCTCGATGTTGTTTTTAACCTTTTTTTACCCTAAAACAGTAAAAATTCTAACTTTCGTGTGTTCTGGGCCTTTTGCGCAAGTAACAGGTATCAACCGTGACAAAGACGTCAATTTTTTCTAAAATCTCCCCCCAAGACATTCGAAAGTGCAAGTTGCACTTTTTGGCCCAAAACCTGCCAACTCAGCTCTTAGGTAACGGATAACTGCCCAAAAACTGCGGCCTATACTTTTTTGCGGGATTTTTTCTGAAATTTTCAAGGTTTTCTAAGGGCATTGTTCAGGGTTGTTTGACCTCTGTCTTTACCCATCTTGGACCTGTACTTGCTTTTTTTTACTCGTCGAAGTAGGAACCAAGCCCCTTAGGGCTTCAGTACGCTTCCACCTTTTTAGGAGTTTAGCTGAAGCAGGTATTTTAAGATTTTAATGTTTTTCAGCCATTTTTTCAGATATGAACCTACACTTTCAGATCCATTTCAGATTGGTTATTTTTCCATCCAAAACACCTCTTTTCAGTTTTTTTTTGTTCTCCTTTAGGGTCCCCTCCGTTTCCCTTTAGGTTGTAGCCTTTCATCAACTATTTTTCAGCATTTTCCCCTCTAGTTTTTTGTTGTTTTCTGCACCTATTTTCAACAGATCTGCCCTTTAGATCCTTGTCCCTCTTGACCTTATATCTATTGGCCATATTGTGTGTTTTGACTAGATTTCACCTACCCATACACTAATTGTTGGGAAGCCCTCCTTTTTGGGTTTAAATTTATGCATCTTTAGTTGTTTATGTTACTGTCACTTTCAGTTTTATTTACTATAGCATTTAGTTATATTTACAGTTATACAACATCTTTTTTATTTTTTCTCTACATACTTCTAGGCTTAATTAAAATTAACACACTTATCACACACACACACACCTAAAGCAAAGAATGCCTGGTTTACACCGCTAGGGAAAGACTAAAACATTGTAATTAATTAATCTGCACCTCGGTGTCCTTGTTTACCTCTCTTCCTTATTGGGCTCCGTGTATATTTTACATTGCGCCCCAAGGTGTTTATCCTGGAGACTCCAAGGCCTTCATCCTCAGTTTTCGTTAGGAAGACTTACCCCACCGCATAGGGTTCAAGTTAGTCCTCCGCCAAGTCCCCATTCTGACTCTGATTCTGGTTCATCGAGTACCCCTTCTGTTTCTATCCCTGGTTCCCCTCCACCTTTCACCTTTATCATGTCTAGTGTAGGACCTACCTCTGGTGGTGGCCCTGACTCTAATGGTGGAACTGCTACTAGTGGAGCCGCAACAGGAATGATTCCGGCTATTCCCTTGCTTCCTTATATGGCAAGCCTAAGCCTTCCCGATTTTAGCTAGTTGATTAATGACCCTATACACTATGATCCAGGTTGGCCTACTATGCCAACCAAGCTTCCTTCAGACATCCCTAAGTTTGAAGGAAATTTTGGAGAGGATCCTAGCAACCATGTTCTTTATTTCCACATGTGTTGTTCGTCCAACTCTATCACTGATGACTCTGTCCGTCTTCGGTTATTCCAGTGTACGCTTACTGGAGAAGCTTCCAAGTGGTATGTTGATAGGCCGCTTCCTCTCATACTACTTTTGCGACTCTTGCAAAGGCGTTTATGTCCTACTTCCAGCGTCCCCTTCGCTATGATACCAGTACTGAACTTTTGACCGCTTTCCATCAAACTTCTGCCACTCGCCTATCTGACCATGTTCAAGAATGGAACAGAAGGAACAGCCTATGTCGAGCCCCTGTTTTCGAAGACCGTGTCTACATGGACTGGGTTCTCAGATCTCTTTTTCCCTCTATTGGTAAAGATGTCACATCTCACTTTCCTCAGAATAAGGAAGAAGCCCTCTAAATTGCGTTGAAATATGACTTGATCTATGCGCAATATGGTTATGTTTATACCGTCTTACCTGATCTCCCTAAACTTGGTGGTGCCAATGCTCTAGGGGAATCTCATGCCGCCGACGGTATCATTGGATCCCTTTCACATATATACACTCATCCTCCTATGGGTTATGGTTTCCCTTAGGGAGGGGCCAAATCCTCTAGCACTTTTCCCCCTCTCAATAGCATGTATCCAGGACACGGCATGCCTCACGCCTTTGCCCACCCACATCCTCTGATGCCAGGGCCTACTTTTTCCCAACTTGTTTACCCCAAATTTTCTCAACCTCCTTACTATCTATATTCGCAGCTAAGTGCTCCAGCTCCTCCAGCACAAGAACCTCTGCCTCCAATGCCTTCTCAAGCTCCGCAGTAGCAGCCACCCCCCCCCTCAGGGTTATGTGTATGCGTAGTAGAGTGCGACTGATCCTCCCACTTTTGAAAATAAGAGGAAAGGAAACTAGAACCAACCCACTCTAGGTAATCCAAGAAACAATCCCCAAGGGAATACATCTAACATTGCAACCCAGAAATAGGGTGATCAGCCCAAGCAAAACATGCCTCTTCGCATGACTAAGCCTTGTTCATGTTGCGGTGTCCTTGGTCACTATACCCATGATTGTCCCCTTTTACCTCAAATGCGTTAACTGTGGGAATCTCAAGCAGCATCTCAAGGACGCAAGCCTCTTCTTCGGTTCCTCTTAATGCTACGCTTATTCAATTCACTGTGTTTGCCAATCCTTTCCCCCAACAAGGATATGTGGCTGCCCAACCCCCTGAAGGTCAAGCTTCTTCTCAACCTCCTCCATATGGTACCTCTGATTACAAGATCCTCATGATGAACTCTGACCAAGCCAATACCGCTGATCTCAACCTTCAGACTCGCTCGCACCAATACACCAAGCCTCTCACTACGTTCACAACCGAGCCTTAGTCCTCAAGTCCTAGAAAGCCAATTTCGACACCCAGTGGTCCTTTACAGATCCTTCAGCCTAAGGAAGAGGTACATACCAATATCCCCAAAGGACTGTTACACTGAAACACTGCTTCCAGTAAAGCCTCCCACACCTACAGTATAATAGATGACTTTGTACAATCCCCTGCCGCCATGTTAATGCTGGAAGTTCTCCAGTCGTTCCCTTCACAATGTAAAGATCTACTAACCGCTATGGGCATTGTGGATCCTTCAGATGATCGTTTGATTGTCTTTGATGTTGACAAGTCATATCATCCACCCCTTCCTGCATCCGTCGCTTTCCAAATACCTTTCAGGATCTGGAATGCCAACGTCTCCTGATGTATCATTGACGAGGGGGCATCCACCTGTGTGATGTCCGCTTCTGTTTGGAAAAATATCAGATCACCTGAGTTAGCCCCTTCCACTATCACTCTTCGTGCGTGGGATGGCCACTCTTCCCAGCCCCTTGGCATGTTCCACAATTGTCCTATTACTCTTGCAGGCAAAATTGTTTGTGTTGACATTGAAGTCATTGATGCCCCCTTAGACTACAACATTCTATTGGGTCGTAGCTACACTTATGCGATGTCCGATGTCCCATCTGCGGTTCACTGTGATATGTGATTTCCTCACAATGGAAATATCGACATTATCGATCAACTGACATATTACGAGTCAAAGTCTCAGACCTCTCCATAGTCCATTATTTCTTCGGTGGCCAATAAAAATATAGTTGAAACTTTGACCAGTGTCTCACCCAGAGTCTATAAATATTCCTATTTTCTTGGTTCATTCCCTGTCTCCCCCCTCTCATCTCTGACCCTAGCTTGTCAAATGTTTGCATGATGCAATTTTCTCGGTTCGACCTCAAACAGTCCAGCTCAACTAGTCAGTGGCCTCATCCTTTGCAACCTGCTCCTAGTACTTCGACTCAGCCTTAGGGACCTCCTCCCCAAGGCCCTTCATCTGTAGTTGGTGTCCCTGATCCTCTTTTTCCTCCTGGAACGGTTCCCCCTAGCCTTAACCATCTGGGAGCTATTCCGCCTGGCCATTACCCCTCCGGTCAGATACTGTTTCTTACTCCCCCTTCTAGAGTATTTTCGATACCTATTATGGCTACCTTCACCCTTCCCAAAATGACCCTGGGGATCCCAGTCTGGTACATTGATCCCCCAACCAATACCCCACCTGGTCAGCTTAAACCTTACACTGCTTTGACCCCAATCCAACCGGTCGCTATGACCCCTCCCTTTGCTTCTGTGCCTCAGCCACTTCAACATGAATCTATTACTATTGTGAAAGCCTCTGGTGAGGGGGGAAAAGCCCACAAAAATGCACCTAAGGACAAGGTTGCCTAGACAACACCTTCTCCTCCTAAGCCTCCAAAGCGTACACCTCCGTGCGCTTTGTGTGATGTTGACGATCATGCCACCCATCATTGTCTTGAATTATCTTGCATCAAACCCATGGTTAACAAAGCGTTTCTTTAGTCTAATATCCCAGAAGTCCATGTCACTTTACCCGATTCAACCAATAAACTCAATAATTTTCACACAAATCACCCTTGTGCTTTGTGTGATTTCCATGGCCACTATACTCACCTCTTTCCATGCCTTGAATATTTCTGCACCTCCTTGGAAGCAGTTTGCCAATTCGATGTAGAAATTTCAGTTTCCCACCCGATTTTTCAGTTCACCTTATTTATCCATATAGTTAAATGCCCATTCCCATAGCCCTTACATTCAACAAGCTGAAAAAATAAATATTTTCTGAAAACACAAATTCTGGAAATTTTCACAATGCTGGAAATTACAGAAATAAAAATCAGCAAAATAAATTAGCCACACAAAACATTTAGACACGTTGATTTTTGGTCAATGAGACCCTGGAAAAACCCTCTACAACTCTTGGGGAAAACCAGTTCGAAAGCTCCTTCTTATTTATGAAAATGCTTTTTACAGTGAGGCAGGAATTACAAAAAAAATTCCAGCAACTTAATAAATGTACTTATCTCGATTTCCGTGCATCTACTTCGCCTTGGAAAACGTGCAAAACAAGAAAAACTCAAAACAGAAAATTTACAACATTTATGACAGCATTAAATGCTGAAATGAATTTCTCGATTTTTGTGCCCAGCTGTACGGTCGTACTGCTATACGGACTATATAGAATCGACAACAGACCCTCCTCCTTGATTTTTGTCCTCCTTTTCTTGGAAATCTATGTCGAAGCTGTTGTACTGATGCTATACGGATTTCTCAAAATTTGTGCCACCAACCAACAGTCTCTCTCCTCAATTTTTGTGCCCAAAATCTGCCCAGAAATTAATGTTGAAGCTATTGTATGGTCTTCCTTGAAAATTGTACCTCTCTCCCTTGAAAAATGTGCCAACCACCTGCTGTACGGATTTCTGCCTTGGGAACAATGCCTCTTTGTTGTTGTATGGATTTTTTTGAAGTATCTATCAGCTGCCATTCTTCTCCTCATTTCTCAGAAATTTCTCTTTTGCTTTCTCTCCTCCTCTCTCAATCTGCTCATGAAAGAATGAATGACCTTTTCTCTCCTTTTCCTCCTTTAACCTAACCCTAAGTGACTTTGGGGAATCCCTAAATTCAATGGGTGAAATAGATTTAGATCTAGGGTTGAGATTAAATGCTCATTTAAATCTCACTTTCTATTTTTTAATTCACCCCACTTTAATAAAGACCCACTTAGTCATTTTTTCCAAAGTCACTTTTCCTTTCTAATTTTACATTGACTTTATTAAAGTCACTTTAAAATTAGACTTTATTAACTTTATCACTTAAAGTCACTTTTAAATTAGATTTGACTTTATAACTTTATAAAGTCACTTTAGGAGAAAAAATAAATTCTTTTGGACACTTTTCCCTAGGCCAAAGATCAAAGCCTTAGAGAACCACCTGTCCTACGGTAACCAAATTTCAACATTCGAGGCCAAGCACAACGAGTCCACCTCTCCCTTAGTTGTAAGTTTTTCTTCGGCGAAACCAGAGGACACATCCACTCCCATTGACATACCCCCTCCCCATGTCGATATGACAGAGCCTTCGGCCACTATCCTCTACCTCTCATCATCTCTATGAGATCCATGGTGGAAGACCGCTCTGGGATATCCCCTTAGGTTTCGCCTGATGTCCCTTTAGCGATCACCTTGGGCTCAAAATCGGTGGATTATTCATCTACTTGTTCTTTTTTCACTCTCCATGACGATGCACATGTTAACCCCTCTTCTCATGATGATGAGTCAGGTAGCTTCGCCGCGTCCCCAGTGACCCCAACCTTCCACTAGTGACCCCATATTCTACTGTGATGATGACATTATGGAGCCATTTAACACCCCTGACTTTATATATCCATCCCATAAGAAAAATGGCACCATCCATGTCTGTGGTGACTTTCACGACCTAAGCACAATTTGTCCCCAAGACAGTTCCCCCACACCATCCACTATTCAGTGTGCGGGGGGTATAAATTCTACCCATAGCATTCCTCCTAGCAGTGCTTGTTTGATTTATTCCTTGCGTTCAGGTTGCCAGCATTGTTCATCATTCTCTCATATGTTGTCTTATGGCACCTTTCATATGGATCCCCCATCCACACCGTATATCGGCTATGCCGATGGTGCAAGTCGCTACTCCCGAAATCTAGCCCCAGCAGCGTGGGCCATTTTCACCCCCTTGCATTTGCTTGTCATCTCTAACGGCATATGCATTGGTGCTGCCACCAATAACCAAGCCAAATATGATGCAGTGATAGGTTTGTTAGTCGATGCCCTTGACCGTCGCATCCTTCACCTTCATGTTCATTTAGATTCTTTGTTTCTTGTCATGCAATTGAATGGTGTTTATCATGTGCATAATCCTGTCCTTTTTAGAAGATATTTATGATTGAAGCTCTTAATGCGTGAATTTGAAATCATTACATTCAATCATGTACATAGAGCCTAGAATCATTATGTAGATAGCATTGCAAACAATATTCTAGATTGGCATTTATCATACACATTTAACACGAGACAAAAACCATAAATCATAAAAAAATGCATATCCATAATATGTGTCGTTCAAATATACATGTTTTGGAGTCCATTAACTCTGATACATATTACATGCCCATAACATGTTACAAAAAACTAAAACTGGGGTCACCTCTTTCCCCTACATCTAATCACTGTCTGGAGGGTCTCGGGCCAATTTCTCGGCTCCTACAGCCCGTAGATCATGCATCCCCTATCTGGTCGTCGCCATGAGTCGTATGACTCCTCACCACTCCAAGGGTAGACCAATACATGACTATATGTACTGGTCATCAAGGGCCTACCAATCGCACTCAGAAACATTGGTTAGTAGCTTCTCACATCTATGGCAGATATCCTCCAGGAGGGCCACTACATCCTCATTTTGCGTTCCCCTCGATCCACTAGGTTCTGCAGCTCCTGACACTGCAAGTCGTCCCATGTACCCAGTTGGTTTCACCGGTGCTATATCTGAATACCAAAAGTAAATGAATCAATACCATATACAATATTCTGAAACTTTAACATGCACCATAAAAGATAAGCAATTTTCACTTACTGTCTAGCCCCCATGCTCGACGTGGTGGAAGTGGCAAGTCCAGGTCCCCATGATAGTTCTTCCCACTATAGGGTAGTTGTATATGTATAATGACATCTGATCCCAATGCGCCAGGGAAAATTTTAAGAACCCCCCTAAATTTATATGTATAATAAATGGGCGAATCCCATGATACATAGGAAAAATGAAAGGTGATTTTATTAATAATATAATATGTATATATAATTTTTTTGGTGAATCTCTCATGAGATTATATTATCTTGTAAAATCATGGTGAATCACCTGTACAAATGGCGAATCACTAGTACAAAATGGTGAATCGTTGTCTAGTGGATTTTGGGGTGTTGATTCCAATGAAGTTATGGTAGTTGAACTAGGAGTTGAAGGAAGCGAACCACCAAGACCAAGCATGGCACATCGTAACTCATGAGGGAGTAGTTCTCGTGCAGTTTGGAAAAACATATTCTTCTAGTTCTGCTAAGCGTAGTGTTGTTGCTCATGCTACTACTAGCACTAATATTGAGTTTTGAAAGGAGTTTGTGGAAGCATGGAAGGTAGCAGTGGTGGAGAATTACAAAGAGAACCCCATGATGGGCTCCATTTTTCCCTTTGGTATTTGGGCCTGCAAGATCTTCTGTCCATTGAACCAACAATTAACCATTCAACCAATGATCAGATTGACTGAGTTGATTAGGTACGAATCAACTTAGACTAATCTTCAAAACTATGCTTTGCACTTTCCCATATTTATCACACTAATGATACACAACATTGTGCATTTGCATCCAACTCTCATGCATGCACACAAATTTTCATTAACATCTATAACCCTAACCAAGTGAGAATTGATTAAGAATTTGCACCAAATTTTGTTATAGTGTTGAAAGTTCATAAGAAATTTGGATCCATGGTACCTTAAATAAATTTTGAGATAACCTCCACAAATTTGACAACAATAGAGCAAACTTGTGATAAATTTTAAACCTACAAAAATTAGGATTCATGTTCCTAGGAACGATCATAAGAAGTATTTGACATATAGGTCGAGTTTTGAGCCTTGACACATTGATAATACAATGGCTTAGATCAAAACTCACACATTGAAAATTCAACAATGAAGAGAAGACAAGATCATTATGAATTATACATACTCCAAACTTCCCACCAAATTCTACTTAGTTGTCCGCAACTCAGCTATACATAATCTTATAGTAAACACAAATTCCACAAAGCCTTCTTCACATAGTTAATAAATGGCCATTGGAAGAGCACCCCTTATATAATAGTAATAATAGCAATCAATATGTTATTTCATATTGAACTCATAGCCATAGCACTCCTATGTATTGTATGATGTATTCAAATTGCATTATCAAATATAAATAAAATCATACTTTTGATTGATACATGTAAATCATACTTGTGCACAATGTTGAATGAAATGCCAGTGAAGGAGTAAAGTCGGATTGACGTGTAATGATCTATAAAATAATGAAGAAACTTAGTAATGCATCATAACTTTCACGTTTGAAAAAATTATAAAGCTTTCATGCAAATCCATTGTTGTTATATTTCCTTCTTTCAACCATGTTCCACATGAGCATGGAAAATCAAGTAATATTAAAATGCATTTATAATACTTTGAAGCAATTAAT
Source organism: Pinus albicaulis (assembly GCA_034641835.2). Lineage (NCBI taxonomy): Eukaryota > Viridiplantae > Streptophyta > Pinopsida > Pinales > Pinaceae > Pinus > Pinus albicaulis. The sequence goes on from CM076579.1 coordinate 1,387,627,602, forward strand.
GCTTATGGTGTCTTTTAATACCGAGTTATTACTTTGCCCTAGTTGTAATTTATGCAATTAGATTGTATTTAGTCCTTACAATGAAATTGAAGAGAGGATAGTTAGAAACTAGGGCTCAATATATTATAAGCATTCATGCCTTGACCAATGATATAGAATGCATATAAAACAAACGGGATCTGGGTAAAGAATGAATGTGGAAATCCGATTGTACACAGTAAATGGCATTGAGTTTGACATAAGATATTGTCTTTTACCAGTGTTTTATGGTATATTAGTGCAACTTGAAAGCTATAAGATGTTATAACTTTAATGTATCTAAATTTTACCTGAAGAGACAGTTAGAAATACATAGATTTTACAAACAATAATTCTGCAAAGAAATCTGAATGTTGAATTAACACACAAGTATGCCTCAAATAGAAGCATCTATAAAACCTTTTTCCTAAAAGAAATTCACCAGTTTGAAATTTTGAATATTTATCCATGATCTTATATTGTAGGAGTATATATAGTGATTAGTTTAAATGTTGTGGTTTAATTAATTTTTTTGGTTTCCTTGGAAGATAAAACCTTAGTCATGTGTAAATCTACTTAAACTTGACATATTATATTAACAGTTTCCTTTTACATGATGCTAGTCTTCTTCCCATGCCTTAGAACCATGGCTAAAGGGGTGTGCTACATGACTAGGGGTTTGTAATTCCAGTCAACATAATTATAACTAATTATGAGAACAATATAGCATTTCTTATATACCAAATTGCTTAAATTAAATATTATCTTACAATATGAATTACAATGCATAGATAGAAACAGATATGGTTTCCAACAAAAAGCACCCAAAAAAGCAACAAAATTCAGAGGAGATGCTTATTTCACTTCTTCGATGCTGTTCTTTGATGACCACCATCATCATCAGTTCCACATTCATCCTCCTACATGTCAAGAGCTGCAGGTACCACTCTAACCCTGCAAATAGATCAATGAAGTGAAAATTACAGTAAAAACATTTTATATTTTACAAAGAGTTACAATGCACATTTACAAGAACGACACCAAGCCTTATCCATTAAGAATTTCCATGCTAGTGAAAAATGTATACATATGGCATAAAACACTATTATCAGAAGTCAATACTATATAGAGAGGATAAACACTGAACCCAACTAAACATTTCCGTTTATTGGAACTACCCATCATCAAAAGTAAGTAAAAAAAATCTACAAATTTATAATTAACTTACAAGCATGATATGTCACAGAGGCAAATTTTCTTAATAGAAGGTGCCTTGCCACTCGAAGGATCACACAAACTAAAGTAGAATATGAGACTAATTAATTATTTCAACAAATGTCACTGACAAAGTTTTTATTTAACTTCCACATTATTGTCTAATAAAGTCTATTATTTAACAACACAATAGTATTAATATGTACATATCACATTTTAGAATACTATTATACTAACATCTAATTCTGTTTCGTATTATTATGATATTGTCGAGTCTCAGAGTTAGACAAAAATTCCAACCCACCTTCTTGTGTAACTTTTAGGGGATGCCAGCTTTCACAGGAAAAAAAGAGTCTTTAAAAACAATACCGAAATATCACTTGAACATCACACAAGAGCCTTGACACTTGTGTGAATAATCAATAATGTTAAAAGAAATAATATTTACAATGAAAACCAATTCAGAGCCCCTGCATCCCAATCTAATCTTAAAACAATTTCCACAATTTAAAAAATATGTGGAGGTTCAATGCCAATTATAAAACATGTTTGACTACAATATTGTTTCCAAATCAAAGTTCCCATTAGAAAACCTCTCTCTATATTCCTCTAGTTCTCACATCTTCCTCCACTCCAAATATCCTTCACGTATCAATGTTTGAAACTGTGATTTTATTTGCATAGAATTGGGGTTGTTTTGTAACCAATCAGCAATAATTGCTACCAAAGCAATACAAGTGCTCTCCCCTGAAGCACGTTCACTTCGTTGGTCAATTGAAGCAAAAAATACTTCAATTTATAGCTTCATTTTTCCATCTCTTCTAACCAGTACTTTATGTTCCCAAATACTAATGGTAAAGTTTTCATCTCCAAATTCTACCTAGACATGTTCAAAGCTACACTGGAATCAATCTCATTGACCTGCAACAGATAAAAAAATGTCAGATATTGATATCAATATCTACCAGATATTAAAAGATATAGTTAAACACAAATGAAGCAAAAAACAATAGGGTTCTATCAATTTCTAAATTGATCTTGAATTAAATTAAATACTTGAAAATAATCCATATCTAGAAGCATCGAACTGTAATCAAAAGTATTCAATCCATACAAAATATCTCAAACACTCATGAGTCATGCAAAACTAGTAACACACATCCAAACTTGTTTGTAGCACCAAATGAAGCACTCAAAAATGCCAAAAACAATACAAGCACCCATCAGTATTACACCAGTACTTTTCGCTAATGTATGAATAATGTGACATAGTTATAAGGGAAGAAAACATCAAGAGCCGAGTTGTATATCACTAGGGAAATTTGGAGCTCTTGTTGCATCAATAACATTTCCCATATTTGTTGCATTATACTATGTGCTCTTCGTGCTGGTTGGTAATTGGTTTCAATAAATCTGAATGAAATAAAACATATTTGAAATTTTAGGCCTGTGGGTTTCTGGGTGTTCCTATTTTCTGCTAATTTTTCCAGCGGCTATTGGGGTTTCATTCATCCAATTCACTAACATGAACTCAATGAGAAACCTATTCATCTTGGGAGTTTCCTTATTTTTGGGCCTGCCTATTCCACAATATTTCAATGAGTTTTATGCTACTTCCAGAGTGGACCCTGTCCATACAAATGCAGGATGGGTAAGTTCAAAAGGAATTCTAAAGCATGCATTGTTTTTATTTTCAATGTAGGATCTAATAACTTGATATGAGGTTTTGTGCCTAATTTAATTTGTCATCTGTTGCAGTTTAATGACTTCCTAAACACCATATTCTCATCACCACCAATGGTTGCACTAATTATTGCATTATTTCTAGATAACACTCTAGAAGTTGAGAAGTCCCAGAGGGATAGAGGGATGCCATGGTGGGTAAAATTTAGAACATTCAGAGGGGATAGTTGGAATGAGGAGTTATATACTCTACCATTCAATCTCAATAAGTCCCCCTCGTCCCCCCAACATGATTTTCAGGATCTGTTGTAAGATTGGATAATGCCTACCAGAAAATTGTCAACTGAATGTACCATTATGATATTTCCAATTGGTTAATGAATTGGGATACTATGATATTTCCAATTAGTTAATACCAAGAGCTATCAAATGAAAATTCATGATTACAAATTTGAAAATTTATTTGCAGAGTGAAGAGCTACAATCTCTCTCTGCAGGCTTTACAGTTTCAAAAACTAGAGCTTAGTTTTTCCAGCAAAAAGACTATTTACAACAGAAAGTTCCCTCAAAGAATAACACAAAATATCAAAGAATAATTTATAAAATGAGAGGTTTGTTTCAACAACCTGCTTTCTTATTACATTAATGATTGTCAAACACACAATGAATATTTTTTTGTGTGCTTGCAAACAAAAGGGAAAGTGATAGAGACAGAAAAGCAATTAAGGCAGATGCCCTCTCACTTTCATAATGCTGCAAGAAGAATGATGACAAAAAAATGGAAGTTACACTACAAAATAGATGTTTGTGACAAAGGGTGATTTCTGTTGCAACTATCGCTCTACCCCTCACATCATCTGCCTTTGTATTCCTTCAAAAAAAAATTGCAAGAACATTGATGACTCAATCATTGGAAGATGCATGCATGTTACCATCTCCTTAGGATTGAGGTTCATAATGGTACATTCAGTTGACAATTTTCTGGCAAGCATTATCCAATGTTACAACAGATCCTCAAAATCATGTTGGGGGGGAACTTATTGAGATTGAATGGTAGAGTGTAGAACTCTTCATTCTGACTGTCCCCTCTGAATGTTCTAAACTTTACCCACCATGGCATCCCTCTATCCCTCTTGGACTGCTCAACCTTTAGAGTGTTATCTAGAAATAATACAATAATTAGTGCAACTGTTGGTGGTGACGAGAATATGGTGTTTAGGAAGTCATTAAACTGCAATAGATGACAAATTAAATTTGGCACAAAACCTCATATCAAGTTATTAGATTCTACATTGAAAATAAAAACAATGCATGCTTCAGAGTTCCTTTTGAACTTACCAATCCTGCATTTGTATGGACAAGGCCCACTCTGGAAGTAGCATAAAACTCATTGAAATATTGTGGAATAGACAAGCCCAAAAATAAAGAAACTCCCAAGATGAACAGGTTTCTCATTGAGTTCATGTTAGTGAAATGGATGAATACAACACCAACAGCCGCTAGAAAAAATAACAGAAAATAGGAACACTAAGAAACCCACAGGCCTAAAATTCCAAATATGTTTTATTTCATTCAGATTGATTGAAACCACTTATAAACCAGTGCAAAGAGCACACAGTATAATGCAGCAAATATGGGAAATGGTATTGACGCAAAAAGAGCTCAAAATTTCCCTAATGATATACAACTCGTCTCTTGATGTTTTCTTCCCTAGGTAAGGTGGATTGCTAGCTAATAGAAATAACTTCTTATATCCCCTATCAAAATAAAAAATGTGCAATGTGAAAGCCCTCCACCCCTCACAATGTAGTGAGAACCCTCGTAGGCAAGGTGACTTACCATTTACTGCCTAATTTAGTGAATTGCACAATATCCTCTCATAGAAAACCCTTTTGGAAGCAAATTACACTGACATAGGGCACATAGCACATCTGTAGTAGACAGTGGGCCATTATTAAAGAAAACTACACTAGCCTCTGGCCTCCCCCTCTATCCCAGCACACTGCATAGTCTTAAGGCACAATGAGGCCTCCTATCAATCATTGTCAAGTAAAAGTACAATAGCATAAGGCGTATATCAAATTCCTAGTGGAAATTCAACTATTGTTGAGCTAAATTCAACACATGGTGCAGTAACAGTGCTTATTCTTGCTCCCATTGTTGACTCTGATCCATATCTACGCCCAATCCTTATCATGTCTTCCCTTATTAGCATATAGCATAGTTTTAGTGATCAATGTGGTTATATCTTGCTCACTTTTGAGCCCACCCGCACTGTCACTATCCTCTCCTCCCTTTAGCCAAGTGGCAGAGATATTTTTACATCACAAATAAGACAAATACAAACAACACATTCTTCACTTTGTAAGCTTGTATGAATAATCAAAGAAGAAACTTCAAAATTGGATGTACAAGGATCTACTCAATAGGATTACTATCTTAGATACCATGGTTTGCAACAAGATGGAATATATCCTCCCTCAATTTATGTGGGGCAAAGAAAGGACGAAATAAAGGCTTCAATTGCTTGCTTAAAAGTTGGGATACTTGCACCCTCAATAGTGATAAGAGAGGAAATTGGATGACTGATATACTCAAGGAACATATTTAGAAAGTACATGGATTGTAAGGATGATAAAATAAGAGTCCACCAAGTCTTTATCCAGGATATTGACCAGATATTGAACATTAGATTTCAGTGCTAAGGTTGGGATGCTGCCTTTCTAGAATATGTAGACAATAGGATGTGGGGGATAACGTATGATCTTATTCCACCATTATACTTCATGTTATTCTTATATTAATGAGTTAATATAGCACACATTTTCAACCCAAAAAAAAGACTTCAAATGAGACATGAAATTAATTTATTTCCATGTTTAGAGGTTAGGTCATTAATATGTTTAATCTTACATCTATATTTAAGTATGTAAGTTGTGAATACATGGGCCCATGTGATGACTATAGATTATTCATAAGCCTCATTAATCAGATCTCTTCCTCCTATAATTTTTCACTGAGCCTCTCTTAAGGTCACCTCCTTTGATTGCAAGTTGATAATCTTCAAGGCATAGTCACCTAACCATTATTTCTTGTAGTAACTCATTGCACTCAGTTTCTATCACCTCTACCTCGCATAGCATATAGAGCATTGCTAGCTGATAGAAAGAACTTCTTCTATCCCCTATCAAAATAAAAATGTGCAATGTGAAAGCCCTCCACTCTTCACAATGCAGTGAGAACCCTTCTAGGAAAAGTGACTTACCATTTGTTTCCCACTTCAGTGAATTGAAAAATATCCTCCCATAGACAACCCCTCTCGGAAAAATACGATAACATAGGGCACATAGCATATCTCTAGTAGACAGGGGGCCATTATTGAAGAAAACTACACTAGCCTCTAGCCTCCCCCTCTATCTCAACCCACTGCATAGTCTTAAGCCACAATGAGGCCTCCTATCAATCACTGTCGAGTAAAACTACAATAGCATAAGGCGTATATCACATTCCTAGTGGAAATTCAATAATTGTTGAGCTAAATTGTGTTGTTATAAAGGCTAGGCAAAGTGAATTATCATTTGCTGCCTACTTCATTTTGTAACCAGTCAACAATAATTGCTACCAAAGAAATACAAGCACTCTCCCCTACAGCACATTCACTTCGTTGGTCAATTGAAGCAAAAAACAATTCAATTGATAGCTTCATTTTTCCATCTCTGCTAACCAGTACTTTATGTTCCAAACTACTAATGGTAAAGTTGTCATCTCCAAAGTCTAAACACCTAGAAATGTTTACAACTACACTGGAATCAATCTCATTGACCTGCAACAGATAAACAGATATTGATATCAATATCTACTAGATATTGCAAGGGATAGTTAAACACAAATGAAGCAACAAACAACAAAGTTCTATCAGATTCTAAATTGATGTTGAAGTAAATTCAATACTTGAAAATAATCCATATCTAGAAGCATCGAACTGTAATCAAAAGTACTCAATCCAAAAAAAATATTTCAAACACTCATGAGTCGTGCCAAACTAAGTAACACACATCCAAACTTGTTTGTAGCACCAAATGAAGCACTCAAAAATTCCAAAAACAGTACAAGCACCCATCAGTATTACACCAGTACTTTTTGCTATGGTATGAATAATGTGACATAGTTATAAGGGAAGAAAACATCAAGAGACGAGTTGTATATCACTAGGTAAGGCCACATGGTGAAGCCTGATTAAAAGGAACCCACGTCACCAATCATCTCCACTGGATAAAAAATAAACATAAATTCATAAAAATAAACAAAAAGTTTGATCTGTTTTTACTTAAAAATGTGAAGATCCAAAATTGTAATCACAAGCATGCAAGCAAAACACATTACCATACATGATACACAATTGTTGATTGTAGCACCAAAACAATGCAATCAAATATGCCAAAAATAGTAAAATCATGCATCAGTATTGCACCAGAACCTTTCCTATATTAAATTTATGTATTGTGCAGACTGATATGGTTAGGAGTAGCAAAAACGATAAGAGTACCATCGCTTGGGGGGGTAGCTGTGTAGGAAATATTTATTGTATGCGATCAAAATCAATATTATCTCCACCCTCTTCTTTGCATGCCTTATTCAAAAATGGTTCTCCCCTCTCTTGTGCTACTCTAAAACTTACCTTTCTTCTTTTCCATGAAAGAAGACTCTGCATGGAATTTTGTTGTAAAGAGTGATCAAAGGCTAGAGAAGATGGATTGTCAATCAACTTTAGAATTAGTTCCAGACTCGGTATACTAGTGATCATCCAATTGTTACCAACAAAGACTGTCTATGTGATTCAAAATCTAGCCAAAATCAACTTTGGAAGATGATGAATCCTATAGGGTCACCCTTGGGGTGGGTAACATGTCCTTTTATCTGATATATCAGTATAAGACAAGATTTTTCTCTTGATCACTTATTTGATTAAAAATTGCAACAAAATTCAAGGTTTGTAACAAAACAAAAATCTACCATTTCTTGATAAAAGGCACTCCTACAACAATTTCTAACATGAAAGCATTTGTGTTTATTTCACAGCCCCAGTTGGAAAATGGAGACAAAGGTTAGTGATTCTCATTTTATATAGACAGTGTGGCATTTTTTTTAATCCACACCAGATTTTTGGAGACAACTTAATCTCAGGAAGTTCTAATATATTTTGTCGAACTTGTTGGATGGTTTTTCTCTGGGAAAATTTGCAGTCTTACTACCTCCTTGAACTCTTGATCATCTAGATGAGTAAACTATAGTCCATTTTTTTTCATTTAAATATTAAGTTCTTAAAATTTCAAGTGAATGCTACTGTTAGTGATAAGATCTTTTTACTCATTGGCATTTGACATATGCTCTTTTATGCACCTTAAGTTTTGTCTTTCTTGAAGCTGGGCTCTAGCGTTGATTTGATTCTACTTTTCTTGTTTTTTCATATATAGCTTCATTACAAATAGATTATCCTATGCTCTTTGAGCTTTATAATGCCACAACAGAACGTAGATCGCATTGTGGAGTACTTGAGTTTATTGCTGATGAGGGCATGCTTTACATGCCATACTGGGTATGTGAGCCTTTGTTTTTCCTGGCATGTTTAACAGATATCCAACTTTTGTCAAAACTTTGAAGCATTGTTAGGAGATTTTTCTAATATGTATCATGTTGTATTTAGATGATGCAAAATATGTTGTTACAAGAGGGAGATATTGTTAAGGTGAAAATTTTCACACTTCCAAAAGGAAATTATGTGAAATTTCAAACTCACACAAAATATTTTCTTCACATCTCCAATCCTAAGGATGTGTAAGTATTTCTTCTATCATACTCCAAATAATTAATGCAATGGAATTTTCATGGAAGTTATGTGATAACTGATGATTTTGGTTGCTCCTTGAATTTCCTTGAACAAGTTTACAACTGCATGTCTCCAGAAAGTTATGTATACACAGGTTTAACTTTATTTTTTATTATGTAGATTGGAAACAACTTTAAGGAAATTTTCCTGCTTAACTACAAATGACAGCATCATGGTATCTTACAAAAGCAGATACTATTATTTAGATGTTATTGACACCAAGTCGTCCTCTTCCATATCAATCATTAAGACAAACTGTGAACTTGATATTGCACTTCCTCTTGACTACAAAGAATCAACGAGTGTATCCAAAGCCTTTTGTACTCCATTGAGCATAATTATTACATCTAAAGGTATGCTTATTAAATGATATGTTATTTTTCTATCAACTTTCATTCGTGAAAGAAAATCAGGGTATTCAAGTTTTCTTTGTATAGTAACCTAGATTACAGTATAGTCATTTAGACCAATACTTCAAACAATGGTGTGACTTATGATACCTTATGGTCTGCAAATGCATCCACTTAGATTGGAAAGTATGTAGCGTATTAACAATGATGCAGGTAATGTTGGAATCAAATAGCAAAGAAAATTGAACAACAAATTCATCTTTCAATAATTTCTCAAAATCAGAAACCAACAAAGACAGATACCAACCTTTGTAAGTTTTGGACTGATGTCGAAAACTTGCTTCAATCCATCATCTGTAATTTTCAGGCACTCCACTACAGTCTATTTACGTAACTGACCTTGAGACCTTTCAACAAGTTTTAAGAGGGAATCATCAGTGAGTCTTTCCATGTTTAGAGGTTAGGTCATTAATATGTTTAATATTACATCTATATTTAAGAATGCAAGTTGTGAATACATGGGCCCATGTGATGACCAGAGATTATTCATGAGCCTCATTGATCAGATCTCTTCCTCCCAGACTTTGATACTGAGCCTCTCTTAAGGTCACCTCGTTTGATTGCAAGTTGAGAATATTCAAGGCATAATCACCTAACCATTCTTTCTTGTAGTAATTCACTGCACTAAGTTTCTATCACCTCTACCTTGCACAGCATATAGAGAATTACTAGTTGATAGAAATAACTTCTTCTATCCCCTATCAAAATAAAAATGTGCAATGTGAAAGCCCTCCACCCCTCACAATGCAGTTAGAAACCTCCTAGGTAAAGTGACTTACCATTTGCTTCCTACTTCAGTGAATTGCATAATATCCTCTCATAGACAGCCCCTCTGGAAGCAAACTACACTAACATAGGGCACATAGCACATATCTAGTAGAAAGTGGGCCATTATTGAAGAAAACCACACTAGCCTTTGGCCTCCCCCTCTATCTTAGTGCACTGCATAGTCTTAAGGCACAATGAGGCCTCATATCAATCACTATCAAGTAAAACTATAGTAGCATAAGGCATAGATCACATTCCTATTGGAAATTCAACAATTGTTGAGCTAAATTGTGTTGTTATAAAGCCTAGGCAAATTGACTTACCGTTTACTACCTACTTCAGTGAATTGCACAATATCCTCTCATAGATAGCCCCTCTGGAAGCAAAATAAGCTAACATAGGGCACATAACACATCTCTAGTAGATAGTGGGCCATTATTGAAGAAAACTACTCTAGCCTCTAGACTCCCCCTCTATCTCAGCACGCTGCATAGTCTTAAGGCAGAATGAGGCCTCCTATCAATCATTGTCAAGTAAAACTATAGTAGCAAATCACATTCCTAGTGGAAATTAAACAATTGTTGAGCTAAATTCAACACATGGTGCAGTAACAGTGCTTAGTCTTGCTCCCATTGTTGACTCTGATCCATCTCTACGCCCAATCCTTATCATGCTTTCCTGTCTCAGTATATAGCATAGTTTTTGTGTTCAATGTGGTCATATCTTGCTCACTTTTGAGCCCACCCGCACTGTCACTATCCTCTCATCCATTTAGCCAAGCGGTTACATCACAAATAAGACAAATACAAACAACATTAATCATTTTATATTCTCTTCACGTTTAACCACTTCGACAATTTATAGCCATCTGATTGAATGCCCTAACGTGGACACAGTTTTCTTCGTGGGTGCTAATACTTTTATCAGAATCTCCATATTGAAGCATGTGATCCAGAGAACTCACTCCCTTTAGCCTTCACGACAAGAGATGCGGCATGTTAATTTTCAGAACATTCACTTCAATCAAGCACCGGTTTGCATCCTATCTATAGTTGGAGCCCATGGTTAGCATTGATTAGTTTGACTGGGATTTCTTGGCTCAGTGTTCTGTAGAGCGAATTAGAGCAATTGGGGCAGATTTTGAGCCATATCGTCTAGGATGTGAGCTCGAGGTCATGAAGAAGACGTTCATGGAATATGCATTTGTTGGAGCCCATGTTTAGCATTGATCAGTTTGACTGGGGTTGCTCAACTCAGTGCTCTGCAGAACGAATCGAAGAAATGGGGGCAGATTTTGAGCCATATCGTCTATGATGCGAGCTCGATGTCACAAAGAAGACGTTGGTGGAATATGCATCTGTGGGGACAATAGCATTGTCACAGGTTCAAGAGACAAGAATGTACGTTTTTGGTGTGTTGATGAAACAAAATTTTTTTAGGGAAGTTTCGTAATTGAAAGTTGGATCCTGCACCAGATCTCTTGAAACCGTGAGCCTTGTTGCCCTCATCATCAGACTCCCTACACATAATCCGGGCATATTTCATGATGCAAACCCCAGAACCTCCAACTTGCGAGCCCCAACTAGTAAAAAATGGGGGCGATTGTAACTCCAATCCCCCTCCTACCCAGTAAATTGTGGTGAATGCCATTCAAATCTACTCCAAACCAGAAAATCGGGAGGCGAATCCATGGTTTAATGTTTATGCACATTTATTTTTTTGGGCTAAAAACTTATAGTTAATTATTTTTAAAATAATTATAGGGAACTATATAAAACTATACAAAATGGGTTTTATATAAAAAAATTCACCCTTCCAAAATCTAAAACCCTTTAAAATTCACCCCTAAAATTTTCCCTGCAATGCGCCAAAAACTCGAGTTAGAACACCCGTCTGACTACCCCACCTCCTCCTCTACACAGCAGCTACCCCCAGCGGCACATCCTGGGCTCTCACGGGCCCCCATCCTAGATCTGTATATGAGGACAAAGTGTCGGTATCTTCTCAAAGAAGAGCGAGCAAAGCACTGTGCCATATGCACAGTCATGGTTCACCTGCCGCTTGCACGATGATAATTGTCATTTCAACGATGAAAACATCATCTAGGCCCACCCATAGTAGATCCCACTCAATACTCCCTCAATTGGCATCATTTTCTCCCCAGTGATGTGGTGGAGTGCCTGGTTTCCCATGATCTGCAGCACCGTTGCAGCCACACATGAGTCTCTAGCCTCTCTAGATCTTCGATCGGTATCCGCATGCCTTTCACATGGACACCCGGTCGACAGTGGCGTTCTACAAATTCCATAATGTTTCGCCCTCACGGTAGCACTGGCTATGTGTTTCCCACCATCCCCAGTGGCGGGAGACCAATCAAGAAATATATATCTTGAACTATTAGCTTGATCTGATGCCCCTCCACTATAAATATCTCATGATCCAGGTCCCAATAGTTGACTATCCAAGATAGCAGGGGCTCTCCTACCCTCATCAATGGGTTCTCCACAATTTTAAGGACCCCAAACCTGACCAATGCAACGCAAACTCCATGATCCCCTAGGATCTCAGAACGTAATGTATCCAAGTCTCTCTCTCTTCAGTTGATCCTCAACTCTGCCATACCTACACAAAACCATCATGTTTGTTAGCATACAGAAAGGAAAGACTGCATCATAACCATAAAATCCCAACTCTTAGCCAAAAAACAGCACTGAAACCCCTTTCTCTGACAGGTCGCACTTTTTAGGCTTCCTGGGAGAGGTCGCAGTTTTCTGCCTAATACCTGCTACCTAGGTCTTAGAAAAGACCCCAAAAAGTGTGACTTAGCCGTGAGGAGGAGAAGGGGTCTGTTCTTGAGATCAAGGCCTTAAGGCTTTTCTTAAAGCAGAAAGAGGTCCCTTAGTTAAAAATAAAAATTTAATTGAACCTAATCAGTGGTCCTGCAGTGTAAGGCTTCCTTTCATTTAAGGAACCACTGATAGGATTGCTAGGATCCTGAAGAAGCATAAGGTTTCTTCTTCCTTCAAGCCCCTGAACATGATCCGTAGCTCTCTTAAATCGGTTAAGGATTCGGTAAACCCTAGGGATGGAAAAGGTCTCTATATTATTCCTTGTTCTTGTGGGACTCCTTACATTGGTGAAACCGGTCGATCTATTAACCAAAGGATCAATGAACATGCGACTGACATTAAGCATGGAAGATCACGCACCTCTGCCCTAGATGAACATGCGGAAAAGACTAACCATCATATCTGCATTGAAGAGGCTAAGGTCATAGCTAGGATTGACCATTTCCATCATCGGAAGTTAAGAGAGGCCTTAGAAATTGAAAAAAGACCTGTAAATCTCAATAGATATGACAGGTGGAATATAAGCAGGTGTTGGATCCCTGCCCTATATTCTTAATGGTCAAAAAGTTTTATTTTATTTATTTATTTTTTTGTTTTTTTCTCTTTTTTTTTTTTTTTTTGAGAAAGGAAAATAATAGGATTACATATTTACTTTCATAAAATATTATAGTATAATAAGTAATAAATAGTTAAATAATAAGGGATTAATAAAGAAATAAATAATAATAATAATAATTAATTAACTAAATTAAATATAAAAATTTGTAAATATATTTTATTAAATAATTAAACTTTTAAATTAATTAAATTAGAACTAGTCGCTATAATTTTATTTAATAATTAAATAAATAATTAATTTAATTAAAATAGAACGAGCAATTATTAAATCTTTTAGTCAAACTAGTCGTTATCCTTGTTAGAGCATAAAGGGCATGGATGACCTAGCAGCTACTGACTTGACTCCGGAGGGGATAAGGGACAGTATGATTGAAGGCCAAAACATGTGACACGAGGGAGGTACAAAGCAATAAGGAATGGAAGACTGTGGCAGGAGACAGAAGGGACTCGGGACAGACTACATGGATGTGATGATGACTAAACTCAAATGCTCTAACAAGGGCGACTCGATGATGTTGCCACATAGAATAGGCTCGGTGGGGACCATAAAAACATGAGTAAAAGATGGTTACTCATGACGAAAATCGACACGAGCATCGACAAGTATGAAACTAAAGTGGTGCCCCAAGAACAAGTGTCTCAAGTGAGGAAATTCGATTTTGAGAAGCGACGAAGTGACCCTTCTTGGAAAAAAGGCTTCCGGGTGAAGTATCAAATCACCAAAAACGAAAGGATACCCATTTGAGGGATCGATGAGAGCTTTCCAATGGTGTTGACGGTTTGGTCGTAATTGGCGAAAGAAAAATCTAAGGTTGTTCTTTTAATAAGGCAATTTCCCTCCAATATGATTCATTTGCAAGTGTAGCTGTGGTGAATGTGGAGAGGATAAAAGGCCTTAAATGTTGTGGTGATCGTAGTAGACAAACCGACCATTGGAATCGAGATTCGTCAGTTGCAGGTAAGAGGCCTAACCATACTCTATCAATTTGGTGGATGAAAGTTTCAAATTAGGAACCCAGAGCTCAGGAACAGACCCCTTCTCCTCCTCACGGCTGAGTCACACTTTTTTGGGTCTTTTCTGCGACCTAGGTAGCAGGTATTGGGTAGAAAATTGCGACCTGTCCCAGGAAATGGCCTAAAAAGTGTGACCTATCAGAGAAAGGGGTTTCAGTGCTGTTTTTTGGCTGAGAGTTGGGATTTTATGGTTATGATGCAGTCTTTCCTTTCTGTATGCTAACAAACATGATGGTTTTGTGTAGGTATGGCAGAATTGAGGATCAACTGGAGAGAGAGAGACTTGGATACATTACGTTATGAGATCCTAGGGGATCATGGAGTTCACGTTGCATTGGCCAGTTTTGGGGTCCTTAAATTTGTGGAGAACCCATTGATGAGGGCAGGAGAGCCCTTGCTATCCTAGATAGTCAGCTATTGGGACCTGGATCATGAGATATTTATAGTGGAGGGGCATCGGATCGAGCTGACAGTTCAAGATATATATTTCCTGACTGGTCTCCCACCACTAGGAATGGTGGGAAACACACAGCCAGTGTTACCGCGAGGGCAGAACATTATGGATTTTGTAGAGTGCCACTATCGACTGGGTGTCCATGTGAAATGCACGCAGATACTAATCGAAGATCTAGAGAGGCTAAAGACTCATGTGTGGCTACAACGGTGCTACGGATCATGGGCAACCAGGCGCTCCACCACATCACTCGGGGGAAAATGATGCTAGTTGAGGGAGTATTGAGTGGGACCTACTATGGGTGGGCCCAGATGATGTTGTCGTCATTGAAACGAAAATTATCACCGTGCAAGCGACAGGTGAACCATGATTGTGCATATGGCATAATGCTTTGCTCTCTCTTCTTTGAGAAGATCCCGACACTTTGTCCTCGTATACAGATCTAGGATGGGGACTCGTGAGAGCCCAGGATGTGCCGTTGGGGGCAGCTACTGTGTAGAGGAGGAGGTGGGGTAGTCGGACGGGTGTTCCGACTCGAGTTTTTTGCGCATTCCAGGGAAAATTTTAGGGGCGAATTTTAAAGGGTTTTAGAATTTGGAGGGGCGAGTTTTTTATATAAAACCCATTTTGTATAGTTTTATATAGTTCCCTGTAATTATTTTAAAAATAATTAACTATTAGTTTTTAGCCCAAAAAAATAAATGCGCATAAACATTAAACCATGGATTCGCCTCCTGATTTTCTAGTTTGGAGCGGATTTGAATGGCATTCGCCAGGATTTACTGGGTAGGAGGGGGATTGGAGTTACATTCGCCCCCATTTTTTACTAGTTGGGGCTTGGAAGTTGGAGGTTCTGGGGTTTGCATCATGAAATATGCCCGACTTATGTGCAGGAAGGCCAATGACGAGGGCAACAAGGCTCACAGTTTCAGAAGATCTGGTGCAGGATCCAACTTTCAAATACAAAACTTCCCTCAAACTTTTCTGTTTCATCAACACACAGAGGCCTTGAGCTCAGAGGTCCCTAAAAATAAAAATTTAATTGAACCTAATCATTGGTATTGCAGTGTAAGGCTTCCTTTCATTCAAAGAACCACTGATAGGATTGCTAGGATCCTGAAGAAGCATAAGGTTTCTTCTTCCTTCAAGCCCCTGAACACGATCCGTAGCTCTCTTAAATCAGTTAAGGATCCGGTAAACTCTAGGGATGGAAAAGGTGTCTATATTATTCCTTGTTCTTGTGGGACTCCTTACATTGGTGAAACTGGTCGATCTATTAACCAAAGGATCAGTGAACATGCAGCTGACATTAAGCATGGAAGATCACGCACCTCTGCCCTAGCTGAACATGCGGAAAAGACTAACCATCATATATTCATTGAAGAGGCTAAGGTCATAGCTAGGATTGACCATTTCCATCATCGGAAGTTAAGAGAGGCTTTAGAAATTGAAAAAAGACCCGTAAATCTCAATAGAGATGATGGGTGGAATATAAGCAGGTGTTGGATCCCTGCCCTATATTCTTAATGGTCAAATTTTTTTATTTTATTTTATTTATTTATTTTTTTCTCTTTTTTTTTTTTAGAAAGGAAAATAATAGGATTACATATTTACTTTCATAAAATATTATAGTATAATAAGTAATAAACAATTAAATAATAAGAGATTAATAAAGAAATAAATAATAATAATTATAATAATTAATTAACTAAATTAAATATAAAGATTTATAAATATATTTTATTAAATAATTAAACTTTTGAATTAATTAAATTAGAACTAGCCATTATAATTTTGTTTAATAATTAAGTAAATAATTAATTTAATTAAAATAGAACGAGCAGTTATTAAATCTCTTAGTCAAACTAGCCGTTATCCTAACGGCTAGTTTAGCCATTTCTACATCTATTTAAACTCAACGTCTGGATCTGATCTCTCACCTAATCCTGATGATGAACCACACTGGTTGGTTCGAAACGCTTCGACAATGTTCATTTTAATGTGACTATTACCGAAAAAATTCTTCATAATATTAATAATATATTCAATCCTATTACAATAATAATAATAATAATAATATTATTATTATTATTATTATTATTATTAACTTTAATATTGATATTAGCATCATTATTATCATTATCATAATCGTTATTATTAAAATTAATTAATAATGATACTATTAAACCCCTTAATGTTGTCGATAAAATTACAATGTTAATTTTTATGTTAATTAGATTTTTTTTTTTTTTTTTGTAAATCAGCACCCACAGGGGGATTGGAACTGGTGACCTATCACATGGAGTTCCTTAACAGTGCACCCTTCACCATCGAACCAAATCACCGTGGGTGAGTTATAGAAAAAAATATTATAATAATTATGATTATTTAATTTTAAAATTATAGTTAAATTAAATATCAAATTAATGTATATGGTGCTTCATATATCTAGGTCTTGGTTCAAAACTTTCCCTGCCTGAGAACTGTTCTTCCTGTGCGATGTAGTTTACCAGTGGTTATGAGGCAACATTTCAATTAGGCGTTCAGTACCAATTTTATTTTATTATATATATATATATATATATGAAAGAATCTATTTTGAAATAGAAATTTATGAATTTTTTTAGAAAGTTATATATATTTTTAATTATTAGATTTATTCAAATTTTTATTTTATTGGGTAAATTTTTTTTATTGATTAAAATTAAATATATGTATATGAAAAACAAAAAAAATTATATATATATATATATATATATATATATATATATATATATATATATATATATATATATATATAACATAATTTTTCTCATTGAAAAAATTTGTGAAATTTTCAATCATTTTTAATACTGCACTTATAAATTTCCATCACAATCTTTTATAATTTACCAATTAACTTAATTAACAATAAAAAAAAAATTAATTTAAAATTTCATAAATAAATTTCAACTTCAATTTTAAATAATTTCAAACTAAATAAAATATTTTTATTTACTTTAAAATAATTTCAAACTAAATAAAATATTTTTATTTACTTTAAAAAAAAACTTAATGTTGTAAATAAAATCAGAACGTCAATTTTTCTTCTTATTATTATAATTATAATTATTTAATTTTAAAATTATAGTTAAATTAGACATTAATTTAATGAATAAGATTTATTGAGTAAATATTTATGATTTTTTAGAAAACAACACATAATCTTAATTACTAGACTTATTCAAATTATTATTTTATTAAGTAAAACTTTATTTTTATTATTGATTAAAATTAAGAAATAAATTTCGAGAAAAAAACAAAAATACATACATTTAATATCTTAAAATTTATAATATACACTCTTAAAAACTTTTGAATTTTGAATTTTTTTTTTTTTTTTCATTTTTCTTTAAACATTAAACCAAAATAGAAGGGAAAAAAATGATGATGGAGATTGGAAAGGAAATGTCAACATAAAAGTTAAATATCTTTTTTTTCATTAAACAAAATTTAAATTTTAAGTATTTGAGATTTTTTCAGTGTATTATATTAGATATGTCCACTTAGCAATGCTGACTTAAGTAAGTCATTCATCTATAGAAATAATCATAAATAAATGACTTACTTAAAGCAATTGAATCCCAAAAATGATATCTAAAATTTAATTTTTTTAATAATTTTTAATACTACTCTTATAAATTTCTATCATCATTTTTTATAGCAATAATATTTTTTAATTTAAAATTTCATAAATAAATTTCAACTTCCATTTTAATTAATTTAAAACCATCATTCTATTTTTTAAATATTTAAAATTTAAAATTCTTAAAATATTTCTAATTTACTTTTTAAAAACACTTATAAATAATTTTAAATTCCAATAAATTGATATAAATAAACTATTAAATTGTAATATAAATGCTCTACATAACAATTTCATAGAAGGTCAATTTAAATGAAAAAGATTTACCATCCATATTAAAATAAATATTTTATCTAATATATAGATACCTTATTAAAGAGATTCGAGATTCCCAAGCGTCACGATATATTAACACTGAAAATTACATTTTGGAAATTTAAGTGGACGTCACTAGCTACGTTCAAGGCTAATTTAAAACTATGAAATACGTTTTCTTCGAAACACGTCACATACCTTCCTGAATCTCTTGATAAATTATATTTTAAAATTTAGTTGTTTTTAGTGAGATTTTTTGGAAGTATTTTGTGGATTTTTCCCGTCTAATTTCTATAAAATCCCGCAGGAATTTATGGAGATTATAAGTTTGATAGGTTTTTGGCCCATGAAAGTGTTTCTGAATAATTTGGAAATATGCAGTTTCGAGTTGCCTCAGCATCTTTCTCCGATCATATGACCATTTGGCTCTCTTGGCGCAAGGAACCGATTAGAAAAGGCATTCCCTTCAAGTTCAATAGAATATGGCTAAAGGGCCCTAATTTTCAACACATGGTGGTAAATTTCTGGAACCAGGAGGAAATCTTACAGGAGGGTAATGGTTGGAGGGCACTGTCAAACAAGCTTTGTTTGTTGAAGAGAAAAACAAAACACTGGGAACACAGGAAAAAGGAAGAAACGAACTCTGAACTTAGAATTATCACAAGAAGGGTGGCGCAAATTTATGAGCTAATGAAGGATACTCCCCCAGACTCGCAATCTTTTCATCTTCTGGAGGTTATGGAAAAGAGGAAATCTGAAATTCTGAAAATCCAGGAGATCACCTGGAACCTAAAAAGTTGAGCACAATGGCTGAAGGAAGGGGACCTTAATACTAAATATTTCCATCAATGTGCAAATGGGAGAAAAAATAAAAATGCAATATGGCACATTGAATCTTCATATGGCAATTTGGTTTACTCCACCCATGAGATTCAAAGGGAGGTTCTTTTATACTTTTCAGATTTCTACAAGGTTGAGGAAGGGATTGATCACGAGTGCCAAAAATGGGCGCTGGACCAATTCTCTCAGATGTTTGACTCGCCAGCAAATGAGGATTTGGGCTGAGGTATCACAAAATATGAAATTCATGGGGTGCTTAAATATTTCTCTCATGATGAGAGCCTTGAGTCGGATGGTTGGGCGATGGAGTTCTTCATCCATTTTTTTGAGTTGAATGGGGACAAAATACACGCGGCGGTGGAGAGGACCAGGTGTATGGGGTTTATTCCAGGTGACATCAACTCAACATTTCTTGCGTTGATCCCTAAATCTACCAATCGCGGAACTTCAAATATTTTCGGCCCATTGTGCTCTACAATGTTATCTACAAAATAACTTCAAAAATTATTGCATTGTGAATTAAAGGAGTATTATCCAAACATATATCCTGTGAACAATTTGGTTTTCTCCCATGTCGCTCCATCCTTGATGTGACTGCGACGGTAGAGGAAGTTCTTCACTCAGTCCATACTAGGAAAATGGAGTCTCTAATTATGAAAGTGGACTTATATAAAGTGTATGATTGCGTGGATTGGTCTTTCATCAGGGTGATACTTCTTAAGATCAACATCCCTCTTCCTAACATCAAATGTATTATGGCATGCATATCGTTGGTCAGATACTTAGTTATCATTAATGACTGCCCTCAGAGTTCTTTGTTGCTGGTTGAGGCCTTCGTCACGAGTGTTCTCTTTCCCCATTGATCTTCATCTTAGTCATGAATTGTTTCAGTAGCATTCTCAAGGAGGCAAAACAGAGGGGCTCCTTTGAAGGCATCTCCTTCTCCCCTTCTGTTGTTATTTCTCATTCATTATTTGTGGATGACCTTCTTATCTTTGGCAAGCTTTTAAGGACCCAATGGATCTACCTTCATTTTATCTTTCTTCATTTTGTGGCGGCTTCTGGTCTTCACATCAATGGAGGTAAATCTATTCTCTTATATGCAAATGGAGATAGAAGGGAGATCGATTTTATTGCCGAATTATTTGGGGTGCAGTCAAATCATATATCGAAAGACTTATCTTATCTTGGGTTTAGGCTGAAGCCTTGTGGATACAAATCTTGTGATTGGACCTGGCTTGTGGATAAATTCAATAGAAGGATTCTAAGCTGGACTCATCACTGGTTGACTCTTGCTGGTTGTTATGTCCTGGTCCAGGCGGTGCTACAACAATTAGCTGTGTACTAGGCTCATTTGTTTTACCTCCCCATTCGCATCATCTCACTCATCAAAGCTACCATTTCTCTTTTTCTGTGGTCTGGGACCAAGAATGATTCGGATTTATGCAGGAACGCAATAAAAGATAGAAATAGCCATAAACATAGAGATGTAGTGGAAATAATGCTTCATTTTATTAATAACAAATGACTGAAATTTGCTTACATACATAATGGAAACTAGCTATGGCGCTGGTAGTGTATCTCTCAGAAGAGATGCGGCGGCTACAGGTCGTTGAACTAAGTTACATTGAGGCTCGAAGACCTATTTACAGACATAATGGAAATGAACGAGCGAGGGCACTAGTAGCGTATCTCTGTGAAGAGATGTGACGACTACAAGCCCCTGAACTGTGTTACAATGATACATAATGGAAATTAATGTGTGAGGGCACTAGTAGTGTATCTCTGAGAAGATATGTGACACCTACAAGCCTCTCCACTATGTTACAATACAGATATGATGGAAATAAACGAGCTAGGGCACTGGTAGTGTATCTCTAAGAAGAGATGTGACAGATACAAGCCCCTGAACTGTGTTACAATGAGGCTTGAGGCCAATTTATTGTTGAGAAACAATGTAAAACCCTAAACATCCAAAAACCTAACCCTAGGAGATGAAGCTCCAAAACTGTGGGTCCCATTTGGGTAAATTGATGTTTCAACTTTCTGGGGACGTAACTTTGGCATACAATCTCTGTTTGATGTGCTCAATACCTTGTTAGAAATATCTATATGAGGAATACAACTTTTGAGTGAGAAACATCAATCTATATGCCCATGTTGCTCTCGGTTTCCCCAAAAAACATCGTTTAGGTCCTCAAAACAGCTCCGGAAGTTCAGGACCCAAAAAACTGCTAAAAATAGTAAGTTGTGTTGAAACTTAAAAAAAGAAAGAACTGATGGTAGGAGTTCAAATGGAATCGGTGGGTGGCCACCAATATCCACCTAGATCATTAAGGCCCCAAAACGGCTTTGGGAGTGCAAGACCCGAAAACCTGCTAAAAATAGTAAGTTGTACTAACAGTGAAAAACTGAAAGAATTGATGGTGTGGGTCCAAATGGAATAGGTGGGTGGCCACCGATATCCAACTGGATCATTCCTCCCTCTTTAGGAAGAAATGGTCCCCATTACGTTAAGTTCCTCCATGAGAGGCACATTCTGTTGAAATTGGTATTGGATTTTTCCAGGATGTTGCAAACCCATTGGCGGACATGTTGGATGTAGATGTGTTGTTGGTGGGCAACCATTAAAGGATCTAGGAAAATTTATCCATCATCACGTTCCTCTATTTCTTGAAGGCCTCCTCAAGCAATATTTTGATAAGATCTCCTGCTCGCTCATCTTTCTTTCCTTCTGCCATGGGAGGTCGTCGGGGTTTGCGAGGCTGATCTTGCAACAGTTCAACTAGATCGAGCCTGAACTCCTTATACCCTGACCGTGTTGGGGACATGCAAATAAAAACCGAGAAAGAGCAGACCGTTCTGATACCATTGATTTGGATTTATGCAGGAACACAATAAAAGACAGAAATAGCCATAAACACAGAGATGCCATGGAAATAATGCTTCATTTTATTAATAAAAAATCACTGAAAGATGCTTACAGACATAATGGAAACTAGCTAGGGCACTGGTAGTGTATCTCTGAGAAGAGATGTGGCTACTACAGGTCGTTGAACTATGTTACATTGAGGGTCAAAGGCCTATTTACAAACATAATGGAAATGAACGAGCGAGGGGACTGATAGCCTATCTCTTAAAAGAGATGTGATGACTACAAGCCCCTGAACTGTGTTACAATGAGACATAATGGAAAGGAATGCACGAGGGCACTGGTAGCGTATCTCTAATAAGAGATGTGATGGCTACAGGCCTCTCCACTCTAATATAATAAAAACATGATGGAAATAAACGAGCTAGGGCACTGGTAGCATATCTCTGAGAAGAGATGTGATGGATACAAGCCCCTGAACTATGTTACAATGAGGCTCAAAGGCCCATTCATTGTTGAGAAACAATGCAAAACCCTAAACATCCAAAAACCTAACCCTGAGAGATGAAGCACCAAAATTGTGGGTCCTGTTTGGGTAAATTGATGTTTCAACTTCCCGGGGATGTAACTTTGGCATATGATATTTGTTTGACACGCTCAATACCTCGTTAGAAATATCTATCTGAGGACTACAACTTTTAAGTGAGAAACATCGGTGTATAGACCTATGTTTCTCTCAGTTTCCCCAAAAACGGTGTATAGACCCATGTTTCTCTTGGTTTCTATAGGGCCTCAAAATGGTTCTGAAAGAAAGAAATATGACTCCTTCAATTAAGGATGTAGGTTCTTCTACCACATATTCTATAAATGAAGTTGGTGAGTCCCTAAGTTGAATTTCTAACCTATGCACTTTCGGAAGTCTTGTTCTAACTTCAAATTATGGAATGTGTGTATTAGAAGGTGGTGTGGCACTACATGGTCTAGCAGGGGTGGTTGGTCATGTTGGTATTGAAATACATCCTCTAATTACAAATTTACCCCTAGAATCTTGTTCTCTATAAATGCATCCTAAATGATTTTAGCAAGAATTAATTATGCATCTAAAGAATGAATGCAACTATTATGAAATGAAATTTGGGACAAATTTAGTTTAGAAAGAACCCCACAATCATGATGTGCAGGTTCTTACGTCTTGTATTACTACTCTTTCTAAATAGTTTTGTGTGAATGAAAAGTCATCTTGAAATAAAAGTGAAAACCTATGTATACTTCCCCAGCAACGACGCCAAAAATATTGGGTAATTTAATTGTTCGTTAAATTACTTTACATTAAATTATCAATTTGGGGTTTGTGAAATTGTGAAGTATACTTGCACTATATATGCTAGGTTATCAACTTTCAACTGCAAGAAAACTATTATTATTACTAGATGAAAACCAAACCTACTTATGACAAGATCTTCAGTAAGCACGCACACATGTTCTTTCTCAGAGACCAAAGTAAATTGTGAAATTCAAGACTTGAATTCAAAGCAAATTATATGAATGTGAAAGCTTTAAAATATTATTCTATTGGACAAGGAAATGAAATATTACTCTATTTAACTTCAAAAGATAAATTTACTCTATTTGACTTGGAAAATAAATCTATTCTATGAAATTTTGAAGTAAATCTATTCTATGAATCCACTCTAATTTCAATTTGTTAAGCTTGAAGTAAAATTAATCTACAAGACTTGAAATTATTTTTAAACTATAAAACTATGAAAGTAGAGTTAATCTAATATATATGAGATTTGGAATAATAGAAAACAAAAACCAAAGAGTAATTAGAGCGCAAGAACCTTTAAGAGATTACTAGTGTGTGCATGGAACCAAAGCTAGTCTTAACCTATCAAGCATAAATCTAAGACTAAGATAGAAAAGAAAATTAAAGGAAATATGTTTGGTGTTTTTAGGATTTTTATCAAGTGCTTGAATTGCAAGGAACCAAATTCAAATGAGTATAATTATAATTTAAGATTTTATGCAATTAACTCACAAAATAGAAGAAATATAGATCAATGACTTAAAAAATATCCTCTTTGAGGGGAGAACATCCTTTACATTACATAAATGAAAAATTCTTGGATGATTCAAATGACAAAATCTCCTTTCTATATATAGGAGTCTAAGGGGTCACAATATAACCAGAGCCAACATAACAATAATAATGGAAGGGCACAACAAGAACAATAGTGGGCATCTATGGGGCACAATAATAATAATATGGAGACTACATGGACACAACAATAACAATAAGGAGGCTACACTAAAAATAACAATAATGGGATACACAAGTATTATAGGGACCTAACATGCCCCTCTCCTTCAAAAAAATGTTTTCCTCAATGCTTGAGTAGTTATGGATGCTTCTGTATAAAATTCACATCCTCCCATATGCAATATTTAACGGGTAAGTTCTTCCACTTAAGGAGATACTCTGAAATTCATCTATTTTGTAGCCATCGGTTTCTTGTTTATGTGACTGCTTCAGGATCAAATATGATTTTTACTTCTTCGTCAAGTTTTGGAAACACTTTTTGAACAAGAATCTTGTTGCTAATAACCTTCTTTATGCATGAAACAAGGAAAACTGGGTGTACTCAAGAAGATGAAGGTAGCTCCAATTTGTATGCCATAGTAACAATATTTTGCAACACCTAGTAAGGATGCTAGTACTTCAGTGATAATTTATTATCCTTCTTAACTTACTTGAGGGACATTTGTTTGTATGGTTGTAGCTATAAAAGTACCTAGTCACTTACATCAAAATTTATTTCATTGGGATGTTGATTTGCATGTTGTTTCATTTGATTTTGTGCGAGAGTGAGGTTATCCTTTAAGAGTTTGAGAACTTGTTGTTGATGCTCGACGTGATCTTCCACTGCTTGAACCTTAGAGTTTTCTCTTAAAGATGATATGATGGATGGTGGATGATATCCATAAAGTTCCATAAATGGGGTAATTTTTGCTGCAGTGTGGAAGGAAGTGTTGTACCACCATTCAACTAGAGGTAACCACTTGAACTATTGTGTTTGTTTATCAGATACAAAGCAACGAAGATATCCTTCCAAACATTTTTTCACTATCTCAGTTTGCCCATCAGATTGAGGATGATAAGCTAAACTATGAGCTAATTTAGTGCCAAGACATGAAAATAATTTTGTCCAAAATTTTCTAGTGAAAATGTGATCTTTGTCACTTACTATAATCTTTGGGTTTCCATGAAGCTTTTGAATTGTTTCCATAAATGCAGTAGAAAATGTATTAGATTTAAAGGGATGAGATAATGCACAAAAGTGTGCATACTTGGTAAGTCTATCAATTACAACCATGATGACACTCTTTCATTTAGACTTGGGTAAACCTGTCATAAAATCCATTGAGACCTCCTCCCAAAGCTAACTTGGAATGACTAAAGGTTGTAACAGACCTAGCGTCTTCATTGTCTCAACTTTATTTTGTTGGCAAACCAAACATTCTGCCAAAAACTTTTGAATATCAAATTTAAGGCCATCCCAAAAAAAATCCTTCTTAGCTTCCATGTATGTTTTTAAACCATCCATGTTATCTGTGGTTTCTCTTTGTGAGAGATAAATTTGTTGCACTTAGTGTCGTAATTTTGATATATCATGTTGCAATTATTCATCTTCATGTGCCATAGTAGACTTTTCTAAGGTCTTAATGGGTGTGGAATTCTTTTTTTGGGAGGAATTTTAGATACCAATACTTCTATCTATGATTCTGTAGGTTTTAACCCTGAACATAAATTATCTACACATGAATCTTATAATATAAAATAAACAATAGCGAGAGCATAAAACATAAAATAGATAAACACAGAGATTTTCCCTGGATCCCAAATCGGGACGACCAACTTGATATTTCATTATATTCCTTTTAGTGTTACAACACATATATATACATGCCAAAACATACATAAACCCTAATCCATTAACCCTGGATTAGAACATAACCGTAGTTCCCTTGACTGGAACTACAAAAATACCAGGGGTCGAAAACCATTGTACCCCAAAACCATGTGCAAAACCATGCACAAAACCATGGGTGCAGACCACCCACTAGAAATTAAGGACCAAGAATTTTTGCCGGGATGCTGCCCCGGACCTCGACAGGGAAGGCTATCGCCCCCCCCCCCCCCCACGCGTGATTAGTCGTGGAAATAATATAACACATACCCAACAGCTTCAATATTCCCTTGGAATTACTTCAAACTGATTTTTCAAACAAAAGTTATGCAATTTTAAAAAAGATACATGCCTTTTTCTCTCTTTTAGGATCTCAATCTTGAAACGGTTGTAACTCTGAAATTTAGGATGTCCAAGGTCTGAAGTTTATTCATATTGTATCCCTTTAAATATTCTTTCCAATTCTACAAGTCGAACCAATATTGGATTATTCAATATAGAGTTGTGCCAAATATCCCACAATGACCTCATTATGGACTGGTTCAGTAGAGTGAAGTTGTATGTGATGCCACGTGTCACTTTTTAAACATTAATCCCTAAAATTTATATAGGAAAAGCTACAGTCCGTTCAATTTTGGCCACATTTTATAGAATTCACATCTAATGCCTAAAACGAAAGTTGTGACGATTTTCCTTAGGTCACCAGTTTGAGATGAAATTATAGATCCTGCAAAAACCCTAACTTCCTCGGATCATATCTTCAAAAATGTAGAGAACCAAGATCTAAAATTTGTACACGCGGTTCATCAATATTTCGAATCCATGTGGTTTAAATTTCAACTTTTGAAGCTCCGTAGAAAAGGAGTTATAACGAAAATTCCAAGATTTCCTATTTCAATAAGAGAAACCATAGAATCCAAAGCTCTGTCATTGAACCCTTTTGTTTGAGATTTATCAATTGGCTAAATAAGTTGTTTATATCTGTATCCTCATGATGTGTTATCATTTCCTTCATAAAAATTGACCAAGTGATA
The DNA here is from genome assembly GCA_034641835.2 of Pinus albicaulis. NCBI lineage: Eukaryota > Viridiplantae > Streptophyta > Pinopsida > Pinales > Pinaceae > Pinus > Pinus albicaulis. The sequence continues at coordinate 1,387,655,175 of CM076579.1, forward strand.
AGTGTTTTACGTGAAGAAAGCCACCGATACCATACAAACTGATTGGTTTCTAAATATAAAGTTTTAATGTGTACCTTTTGTGAGTGTTTCACATCATGGAGATAAAAATATTATACCAAATGTTATGCGACCAACTCAAAAAATAGAATAAAAGATAGATCAACCACTTAAAAATTATCCTCTTCAAGGGGGAAACCTCCTTTACATTACATAAATGAACAATTCTTGGATGATTAAAATGATAAACCCTCCTTTCTATATATAGGAGTCACAATATAATCAGAGCCGACATAACCTTAATAATGTAAGGGTGCAACAAAGTGTTGAAATAAAATAGAGCATCTAAATGAACTGAACAACTAAATGAAACAGATTTTAATATAGTTGCATAATGTAAATAAATAAAATCAAATAAGAAAAATGCATCTATATTATCTCTCACACATCCACAGGGGGCCATCCTGATGAGTGCAAGGTGTTTAAAAAATCAAATCACGAGACTTGAATCGACAATACAATCACGAATATGCCATGAACAAAGCTTTTATTACTTGAAGAGTAAAAAATAGAGTCTTCACAACAGGGAAAATGATAATAGTGAAAATTATGAACTAAATTTTTTTCTCTCGCTTCCAAGATGGATCATTTTTATAACTCTTACAAAGTTAAACTGCTTAAGGAATTAATTCCTGAAAACTAGAACTGAAATCGATATCAAAGTCTTTGAATCAAAATATAAATTTCACTTTGCATGATTGCGGTTGTTGAAGGAGTGAATCATGAGAAGACATTTATTGATACATCATCAATTTCAGCATGGTCTTCTAATGTCACTCACTTTCTTGTTGAAATATTCACTTGAAACTCTGTATAAAATAGGTATGTCATAGCCATGTTGACCAAAAGTTTGACCAATGAGATACATTTACCCTTTGAGCTCCCATCTAAAACGAATAGGCAGACCTCCATATTGTTGACATTTGGAAACTTCTCATGTGATTTATTTTTTTTCTAACATGTGTGAACTTGTATAAATTTGGATTTGGCTGTGGAAATTCAACTTAGTTGTATAATGTTGAAAACGGAAAAAAGGAATGTTGAAAATAGCACCAAGAAATATTCTAATTTATTTTTCCCTTGAATTAAGTTATAATAAAACTGTAATTCCACATCAAAAAACAACTTGTACGAGATAAATAAGTTATTATGACTTAGTTGGTTCAGTTAATTCGAGTTGAGGGCCTAACTTGAGTCATGTAGAGTGTCTCCTACGAAATAGGAGCCTTGGTTGAGTTTATTTTGAGTTGTAATTAATTAACTCAATTTATTTGAGTTAAAATCAGTTTAACTAGTTATAACTGATGGAGGAACTAGTGAGAGTTCAAAGAGTGGAACTTGGACTTGAACCACATATAGTGATCAATTATATAATTGATGATTCACTCATAAATAACTCATGTATGTCAGTTCTGATAAAGACATAGTTGAGATTGGAGTTCAAGGGTAGTGTGCTATCAGTTGTATAATTGTCCAAATTGTACAGGTGGTGCATGTAGTTAGAGGAAGGTCCCTAGTGGATTGTGCAGTATGGATTGGGAATTTCCCTAATAAATAGGGCCTAATTACACAAGGAAACAGTATAAGGAAATAGGGATCCTAGAGGGCAGAAAATTGGTTAAGTATTGAACTAGGCTTGTCTAGGAACCGGTGAGACAAATAGAGATAGTGTAGAGGTATATCTGGTTGGATAAAAGCATTGTAATATTCTCATATTTTCTGACTTATGCAATATACATATAGAGGGGTTTTTATCTATGGATTTCCGAAGGAAATAATTGTGTAATGTGTGATTGGAATTATTTCTCTTTTATGCTTTGTTATTTCGCAATCGTAATCGGTTTCCGCATTTGGTAGAGTAGATTCAACTATATTGTTTTAGCATATTACAATTATCAATTTGAATCTACATGGATTTTCTACATGATATCATATCAGAAACCACTATAGAAGAAAATATTATGAGTTTGTATTTATAGGAGGAACAAGTTTTGTAGGTACCTTCTTCAGAGCTAGTAGCAGGATCAAGATCTTGTTCTATGGTTTGAGGCTTGAGTATGCCCTTGAGGGTAGCTCAAATTACATTTCCTGGAGATATTGGATGGAATCAATCTTGGAAGACAATATATTGAAGGATTTCATTGAAAAGGACATCTTGAAACTAGCTCCAGATGATGAACATGATCTAGCAGAGTGGAAGAACTATGTAGCAAAGTCTAAAAGAATTTTATTGGAAGGAGTTCGAGATTAGATTGTCTTGAACCTCCATGGAAAGGAAACTCCATATGCAATGTGAAAGGCTTTAACAAATTTGTTTCATAATAGCAGTTACCACAGGAAGATGGAACTAAAGGACAAGCTCGGGAAAATCAAGATGGATATACCAAAATACTTGACCAAGTTTACCGAATGTTGGGATGAGATGGGAAGAGTTGGTGTTACAGATGCCGAAGATGATATGGTGAGTCTAACACTTCTATGCCTTCCCAAAAGCTGTCACAACTACTAGGATTCGATAAATGGGAGGGAGAAGCTACTAGAGTGGGAGTGTTTGTGGTCCGACTTGGTGAAATAAGAGATAATGAGGAACGACAAAGATTGTACCTCATCCAAAGAAGTGGAAGAATATTTTTCATTAATTAGTCAAAAAAGAAAATAAATCAAAGGGAAAGAAGTCCTAAGGAGAAGAGGGAAAGAATAAATACTTGTCCAACGTCAAGTGTTTTCATGGTCACAAATTCGGACACTATGCCATGAAATGTCCACGGAAGAAGGAAATCAAGAAGGAGCATGCAGTAGCAGTAGCAGGTGAGGCTCTAGATTCACAATTCAAGATTTATTTCACTCTCATTACATGCATGGAAATCAATATAATGGGAATCATGTGGTATCTCAATAGTGGTGCCTCATTCCATATGACAGGGAATAGAGATCTCTTCAGTGACTTGGAGGAGAAATACCTCAAGCAGAACATAGAGTTTGGAGATGATGGGAGGTATAGTGTGATCAGTATTGGTACAATTACTTGTCATATGGATTTTGGCTCCCTTATAAGACTCAAAAATGTGTTGCTTGTTGCAATACTAAAGAATAATCTTGTTTCTGTCACGATATTGGAAGATCGTGGATACGATGTGATATTTAACAAAGGGAATTTTTCCTTCAACACATCAACACAGGATATTTGAAGCAGATCGGTTGACCAGTCAAGAAATTGTATGCTCTTGAGGTCGAATATGGATGCAAAGCCTTGAGGATCAAGGCAAAGGTTAGAGACTTGGTGGTTGAGAGGGAGCATGAATTACCTCTCAACATGTAACCTAAGAAGAAGCCTCAACAATTTTTGGAGTAGCCACAATTGGATAAGAAGAGAGGAGGTTGAGTGGAGAAATCCACTTAAGAAGAGACCTCGAGTAGGGGGGATTTTGATCCTAGTGAGAGGAGGGAGCACATGCACTCATACCTCCAAGTGAGAGCTGGGACGATGTGAAGCAATAGTCCCAAGAGTGTAGAAAATTTGGGCAAGGTTCATTGAGGTGTTCTCCTCATTGATCATTACCTTTCTACAGAGGCCAACAGTATACAGTAGTAGGATGGATCAGTGGTATTTGATGCAGTTAGATTCTAGAGTGACAGATGCAGAGACTAGCAGCAATCAATTATTGAGGAGCACAGTGCAGAGCCGGTAGCAGTGCAGATGGCACAGTGAATATTTAGGTTTTCAATAGATAGTGTAGTAGCTAGTAACAGTCGAGACTCGGGTGACAGATGCATTATACTAATCACAGTTGATTCAGTTTTTCGGGTGCTTTTCAGTTGTAGAAGTTGCAGTCACAATAACAACAAAGAGAAATGTTGCATGCAGAACATTCCAAAGGTACCAGATCAGGATAGAGTTGAATTCCTTTCTTGTTGAGAGGGAGTGTTCAAAATGTAGAAAATGGCACCAAGAAAGATTCTAATTTAATTTCCCCTTGAATTAAATTAGAATAAAATTGTAATTCCACATCACAAGACGAATTTACGAGTTAATGAAGTTAATATTATTTAGTTGGTTCAGTTAATTTGAGTTCAGGATCTAACTGGAGTCATGTAGAGTGTCTCCTAAAAATAGGAGCCTCCATTGAATTTATTTTGAATTATAATTAATTAACTCAGTTTATCTGAGTTAAAATCAATTTAACTAGTTCTAACTGATGGAAAAACTATTGAGAGGTAAAAGAGTGGAAATTGGACTTGAACCACATTTAGTGATCAATCAGATAACTGATGATTCACTCATAAATAACCCATGCATGTTAGTTCTGAGAAAGACCCATTTGAGAGTAGAGTTCAAGGGAAATGTACTATCAGTTGTATAATCATCCAAATTGTACAGGTGGTGCATGCGTTCAAAGGAAGGTCCCTAATGGATTGTGCATTATGGATTGGGAATTTCCCTAATTAATAGGGCCTAATTACCCAAGGAAACAATGCAGGGAAATAGGGATCTTAGAGGGTAGAAAATTGTTTAAATATTGAACTAGGCTTGTCTAGGAATCAATTAGACAGATAGAGATAGTGCAGAGGTTTCTACGGTTGGAGAAAAGCTTTGTAATCTTCTCATATTGTCTGACTTATGCAATATATAGATAGCAGGGTTTTTAGTTGTGGTTTTCCCCAGGAAATAATTTTTTAATGTGCGATTGAAATTCTTTCTCTTTTATGCTATGTGATTTCGAAATCACGATTCGTAGAGTAGATTCAAGTATATTGTTTTATCATATTACAATTATCAGTTTGAATCTACATGGTTTTTCTACATAGAAAGTGCACATTTTGGTAGCTATAGTATAGTTTAAATCAATTTCATAAAGAAAACATAGATTTTGAGTTGATGATGGAAGATTACCTTTTCAATGTAACTTGCATGACCTGGATGATTTTTAATTAATGAACAAGAGGGAATGAAATGAAAATGTGCAACAAAATGGGTGGAAAAAGGAAATATGGATTGTCAAAATGAGGACAATTTAGAATTTCAATAGATAGCTCTACAAATTCTCTATTTTTGGAAAAATATTAAGGTATGTATTGTAGATATATATTTTAGATTTCAAATTAGAATAAATAGCATGACCTATTGAAGAGAGAAATTAGACTGGGATTGAATCAATACATCTACATTTTGAAATGGGTTCTTCACTTCCATGGGTTAGTTTTTCTAAGGTTCAAGTAAGTGGTCCATTAGAAGCTCAATATAAAATTGATGAAAATATGAAGTTTCCATAAATCCCTGGAGGCCCTCTTGTTATGAGTCTTAGTGAGGTTGTAAATGTGTCTATGTAGTATGTCTCTAAGTGCAAGGATTATATCACACAAACTAGAAGCCAAATTTTGATTAAAATTTTATCTCAGGAAACTCCTAGTACATGATCTAGATCTGAATAAAGGGATAGGTATTCCAGGAGGTCCTCAACAAGAACTAGTAGACACAATCTTAGTAACTTTGGTTGAAAATCAACATATGATGCCCTTCCATTTAATTTTACTTCATCCAATTACCAAGTCTTGGAGCAACCTTGAACATGGACATGTACGTATTATTTGAGCCAGGGACACTAGTTTACATTCATTTGGAGGCCAATGAGAAAGGACTGAGTCATCTTGCATTCTCCTAGCCATCCAAAATGGAATGTTAACTGGTTTAGATGCCATTTTTGGCCCAAAAACATTTATTTGTCATTTCACATAGAAATCTTACACTTTTGTAAAATGCTTGGTGATAGTACTATTTGCATGAGCAAGGGATTTCTTCCTTGGAAATCCTCTAGAATGAATCACATGGACTCAATCAGATTAAAACTAGATCAACCATATCAATTAAATGGTTGGTAAATTCCTGTAGAAATTTTAATACAAATATGTATTTCATGGATTCTTCTGATCTAACAATTATATGCCATTGTTAAATACATAATCGCTTCTACTAAAATATTTGCGGAAATTTAAAACACGATTGCCAATTGCAAACACATGAAGACAGATCGTTCACACATAACACAGAAGTTTACCAGGAAAGCATAAAGCTAAAAACCCCACTATCATATATAATGTATATATCATGGATCATGAAACAATCTCATACAAAACTCTACTCCAAGAGCTCTTAGTACAATATACAATCGTCTCACACTGTCGTGCAGAAATTTGTCAAATGCCTTAGCCAATTTTCTGCCTCACAAAATCCTGCCTCCATTGTGTAATCCAAGTTGATTACAAAGACCAATTCGATGCAATCAGACCCTCCTTGACTGCGCAATCCTCATGAGCATATTCAATGTGTGTTTGGCTTGCAAGAGTACAATCCAATATAGTACAACTGATAGTCAACTGTCCCTTTCACCTACATCTCAATTGGGTCTCCACTAGATCTGACATGCATGTAGTTAACAGTAGTAAATATTCAGTTGCATGTGAGATCACTCCATGTGAATTAATTTAATATTTAATTCAGTGATATCTCACTAGTGTATCTTTAGTTACAACTAGCACAATTGATTTTAGCTCACTTAACTGAGTTAAACTACTTTACAACTCACATAACTACACATCCAAATCTATTACAATTTCAAATCACTTAGTTACAACTAAGTCCACTTGCATTTCCCACCAACCAACCTTAGAACTCGAAATTCCTTCAGCTAACTGGTTTGCCACTTTAGTTAACCGATTTCAAGTGCTTCAAGAGAATAGATTAATATTTATTGTCCAACTATTATTAAGGGATAATAATATTTGACATGCATCTATAAATCGACATGAAATATATAAATAGACTTCGCACATACATCTAAAAATAGAACATCATCTATAAATATAATTTTCTCAACATCTATAAATAGACTTTCGCTATAAATAGAATTTTCTCAACCATTCTGAAAATAGACATGCACCTAAAAATAGCATGTGGGCCCCACCTAGTGTAGTTGCTTAATTTTCACTAGGATCATCATCTTGTTGAATCTCAACACTCCCTCTCAACAAGAAAGGGATTATCCTTCACCCTAATTCTGTCTCTATGTTATTCGAATTTTCTCCTGGTGAGCGCCTTCGTCAAAATATCTGCATCCTGATTCTCCATAGGAATGTACTGAAGCAACATGATATTTTTCTACACACAATCTCTGATATGATGATACCAGATATCTATATGCTTAGATATATCATGAAACATAGGATTAATTGAGAGTTTAATGCAACTTTGATTATCACAATGAATCACTATAGGATCTAAATGAGAACCAAACAAACCAATCGGGGTCTTTCTCATCTAGATAGCCTCACATGCAGTTTGAATTGTTGCCATGTATTCCGCTTCCGCTGAATCGAGTGCCACGGATCTTTGTTTCCTACTATACCAAGAAACAACTGTAGATCTGATATTGAATACCCCTCCTGATGTGCTCTTTCTACCTGTTGGGCTGCCCGCCCAATCTGCATCCGTGAAGCCATGCAACTTCACCTCATCCTTCTGTCTGTACCACAAGCCATACTCAGATGTGCCCCTCAGGTATTGTAGGACATGCTTGCCCGCCTTCCAAAAGAGCTTGGTAGGCTTAACCATCGCTTGACTAAGTTGGTTCACCGCATAGCATATGTCTGGCCTTGTATTCACTAAATACATTAGTGAACCCACTAACTGTCGATAGACAGTGACATCCACTACCTCTCCAGATGTAGCGTCCTCTTTCCTCTGGTTTCCCAGAAGAGGATTATCCATGGGTTTGAAGCCCTCCATATGAAACTTACCCAGTATCTCCATTGCATACTTTCCTTGAGACACAAAAAGTTTACCATCTTGCTGTCATATTTCCAATCCAAGGAAATAATGAAGCCTGGCCCATATCCCTCATCTCAAACTCCTTTGCAAGGTCCTCCTTGCATGAGTGTATCAATTTCTCATCACCAGTCAGTATTAAATCGTCAACATAAAGAACAATGATTAAAAGCCTACCCTCCACCACAATTTGGTATAGGTTTGCATATGCCTCACTCTTGGTGAAGCCAAGTCCAGTGAAATAGCTGTCGATCTGAGTGAACCAAGCACAGGGTGCTTGCTTCAGCCCATACAACGCTCTTTTGATTCTACACACATGCGAATCACTACTGAAGATCTCAAATCCTTCAGGATACTCAATGTACACTTCTTCCTCAATGATCCCATTAAGGAACGCAGTCTTCACATCCATCTGATGAATGTGACAACTCATTTGCGCTGAGAGAGAAAGGATGGTCCTTATGGAAGAATACCATGCAGCAGGTGCAAAGGTTTATTCATAATCAATCCCCTTGATCTGTGATAAGCCCTAGGCCACAAATATGGCCTTTTATTTCTCAAAACTCCCATCAGCAGCTTGCTTTACCTTGTAGATCCATCTTGAACCTACCATTGATTTATCAACCGACCTTGGAACAATTTCCCAAGAACTGTTTCTGACAATGGAGTCATACTCCTCCAACATTGCATCTACCCATGTGGGATCCTGCACTACTTCTTGAAAGTAAGATGGCTCAGTCATAATAAATTTTCTCATGAGAGCTATGTATCTAGTGAATTGGTCAGGAGACTGTCTTTGTGCGTGTTGTGAAGTAGGGACTCCTACATTCTGTGCCGCATCAAGTTTCAGCCTCTTAGCTTCTGTGGTACGCCTTCTGCCAGTTTTGATGTTTGGCTTTGTGTGAGTGGACTCATCAACTCCATGAACCTCCTCCTGTGGCTGATCCAGATCTAGAGACTCATCTTTTGGAACCAACAGTTCCTCCTCCACATGCAAGTCTAGCTCCTTCTCAGGCTACAACTACATGGCTTTCCCCTCATCAAATTTTATATGCCATTGCATAACAGTCATATTATTGTTAGGAAAATACACACGATAATTATAGGGTGTTTCTGTGTATCCCACAAATATCCCAACTTCAGCAGTTGGCTCCAGCTTCTTCCTGGCATTCTTGGTCACATGCACATAAACAGATGAGCCAAAAATCTTAAACTGAGAAACATTTGTTTTCTTACTAGTAAAATCTTCTTCGGGTGTACTCATGCCAAGTACTCTATGAGGACAATGGTTTTTCACATAAACCATAGTGGTGCATGCTTCTGCCCACAAATGCATTGGTAGGCCCTGATCATGCAACATTGCTCGTGCCGCACCCATGATCGTTATGTTCTTCCTCTCCGCGGCCCCATTTTTTTGTGCATTATGAAGTGCTATGAGTTCTCTTTGAAATATTTCTTTGCTACAGAAGTCTTTGAATTCGTTCGAGATGTATTCTCCACCATTATCACTTCGCAGAGCCTTCACTTGCTTCCCTGACTCTTTCTCAACCAATGCCTTAAACTCACAAAAATTTGAGAATGTTTGATCCTTCTTCTGCATGAATAATATCCAGCATTTATGAGAAAATTCATCAACAAAAAGAACATAATACCTATGTTTTGTTGTGGAAGAAATCGAGAATGGTCCACACACGTCTGTGTGAACTCTCTCCAAGATCACCGAAGCATGGTTTTCCTTTTCATGAAAGGTGGACTTTACATACTTCCCCATGGTGCAACCCTTGCACTGATATAATTGAGCAAGTGTTCCCACTGGAAGTCTAGTAGATATTTGATGCATGACTTTCAAAGCTCCATGATGAAGATGGCCCAATCGCCTGTGCCATAATTCGCCCTCGTCCCGACTCACCACTTTTTCCACCTTGCCCATCATGGCACCACAACCTTCCACCTCCAGCTTGTAGATATTCTTGACTCGAATCCCTATCCTCTTGGCTTGACTTATTTTTTTATGTTGCAGGAAATATTTTCCATCTCTGAAAACAACGTCATAGCCTCTTTCCTCCAACATTGCAACTGAGACCAAGTTTTTCTTGAGACCTAAAACATGCATAACATCTTTCAATTGAAATGGTTTACCTGACTCCCTCTCAAAGTTAATGGTACCAATGTCGGTCACATTGTATCATCCATCGTCACCCATCTCTATATGCATCTAGAGATATTTCTCCTCCAAGTCACTGAAAAGCTCCTTATCTCCCGTCATGTGGAAGGAAGTACTACTATAAAGATACCACAATGATTCCATTATGCTTGATACCAAGCATGTGATCAAAGAAAAATAAAATTCAAATTGCGACGCAAGGGCCACACCTTCTGTAGCTCCAACAACCTTCTTGTTCTTCTTCTTCTGTGGACAGTTAGTGGCGAGATGCCCATGTTCGTGACAGTGAAAACAATTCACCTTGGAAAAATCCAGCTTCTTGCCTTTAGACTCGGATTTTGAATGGAATTTATTCCCCTTCCATTTCCTTGCCTTGGAAGCCAAAGCAAAATCCTCTTCATCATCATGCTTTGATGAAGAGCCATCTCTGGTGTTCTGCCTGAACTCCTCCTGCACTAGATCTGACCACAGTCGTTCCCGATCCGGAAGTTTTTCCCATTTGTTGACAGAGTCTTCATAATTGTGCCAACTCTTAGGAAGTCCCAAGAGAGCCAAGCTCACCAAATCATCATCAAAAATAGTGATTCCCACACTCTCCAGTTCATCCCTACATTGGACAAACTTTGTGAGATACTTTGGAATATTGTCACCCTCTTCCATCTTGATCTTTCTGAGTTTATCCTTCAGCGCTGATTTCCTATGGTCATTGTTGTTTTGGAAAAGATCTGTCAAAGCCTTCCACATAGCACATGCAGTGGCTTTCCCATGAAGGCTTGAGACAATGTGGTCTTGTACACCTTCCAAAAAAATCCTTCTCGTCTTCGCTACTTTCTTCTGCCATGTGTCAAGTAATGCAGCATCCATCGAAGTGGCCTTAGGAACATCATTGTCGATGAATTCCTTAAAGCCATTATCTTCAAGCACCACCTCCATCATTTCCTTCAAGGAAATATAGTTTGAGCTACCCTCGATTGCATACTCTAGCCACAAGCCATTGTAATCCATTTCGATGTTTACTCAACTGTCGCACCAATAAATTCTTGCAGCAAATTTGAATTGTTTCCACCAAAAAACTCAGCTACTACTTCAAATTTGCAATCTTCTGTGCTCCAATACCACATTGAAATTTTAATACAAATTTGTATTGCCTAGATTCTCCTGATATAAAAATTATATGCCACTGTTAAATACAGATCGCTTCTACTAAAATATTTGTGGAAATTTAAAACATGATCGCCAATTTTAAACACATGAATAAAGATCATTCACACATAACACAAATGCTTACCGGGAAAGCATAAAGCTAAAAACCCCACTATCATATATTATGTATATATCATGGATCATGAAACAATCTCATACAAAACTCTACTCCAAGAGCTCTCAGTACAATATACAGTCGTCTCACACTGTCATGTAGAAATTTGGGAAATGCCTTAGCCAATTTTCTGCCTCACAACAACCTGCCTCCACTGTGCAATCCAAGTTGATTACAAAGACCAATTCAATGCAATCATGTAGGAGTAAAAATCACAGAGGAAACTAAATAAAAACACACAACATAAACAAACATGAAGACACAGAGATTTTATGGTGGTTCACCCAACCAATCTGGGCTACGTCCACCAAACAGAGGCATCAGTAATCTCATTCATCAACTAGAGAATTACAACAGCAGATTTTCTCATCTGCTCTTCACTCACCTCACATTCCTCATGCTCATTTTCCTCTACAGGCTTACATTTTATAGCTGGGACTAGAAATTGAATCATAAATTTACTCACAACAAATATAGGATGCAATAACTCCACATCAGAATTAGATGGAGTCAATTTAGCAACAAATCCTATTGTTGTCACATTCATGATATTTTCTCCAAATTTAATTAAAATAAATCTCAACAATCTCCACCTTGACAACAATTAGCCTGATACCCTGTTCCATTATTATTTTTATCTTTTCTGCAAGCCAAGAGAAGCCAGACACCATCGTAGCTTCTCTAATAAAACTGGTTTCGTGAACATGTCTGCACAGTTTTCCTTTGTATGCACTTTTTCAAGAGAGACTCCCCGTTCAGTGATAACATGTCTTACAAAATGGTACTTTAATAGGTATGTGCTTTGATTTACTATGATAGGCCGGATTTTTAGCCAAATGAATTGCACTTTGACTATCACAAAATAACTTGATGTTGTCCTGCAACCTACCAAACTCACCAAACAAACCTTTCAACCAAACCGCTTCTTTGCAAGCATGTGAAGTAGCTATGTATTCTGCTTCTGTAGTGGATAAAGCAACAATGTTCTATAGCTTTGACATCCAGCTAATAGCTCCACCTGCAAGAGTAAAGACATATCCTAAAGTTGACCTTCTCTTATCCAAATCACCTGCAAAATCGGAATCAACATATCCGCAAACAAATTCACTACTCTTGTTATAAGTGATACAATAATCACTTGTGCCTCTCAGATACCGAAGCACCCATTTCACTGCTGACCAGTGTTCTTTTCCTGGATTTGCCATATACCTGCTGACAACCCCAACTGCATGTGAAATATCTAGTCGAGTACAAACCATCGCATACATCAAACAACCTACTACATTGGCATATGGAATTCGAGACATATATTCCTTTTCTTCATTTGTGTTAGGACATAAACTTGAAGAAAGCTTAAAATGGGAAGCTAAAGGGACTGAAACAGGCTTCACATTGTTCATACCAAACCTCAAGAGTATTTTCTCAATATACTTCTTTTGTGATAGCCACATCTTACCATTGCTCCTGTCTCTGAAAATCTCCATGCCCAAAATCTGTCTTGCTGCTCCTAGATCTTTCATATCAAATGTCCTAGCCATCTGAGCCTTTAACCTGTTGATCTCTGTTATGCTTTTGCTTGCTAAAAGCATATCGTCAACATATAACACTAAGATAATGAACATGCCATTACTCAATTTCTTAAAGTAAACACAATGATCATATTCACTTCTTATATAATTTTGACTCATCATGAAAGAATCAAATTTCTGGTACCATTGTCGAGGTGACTGCTTCAGACCATACAATGATTTCTTGAGCCTGTAGACAATTTTCTTGTTGCGATTTTGAACAAACCCTTCCGGTTGTTCCATGTAAATCTCCTCATCTAAATCTCCATGTAAAAATGCCGTTTTAACATCTAGTTGTTGTAATTATAAATCAAGTAAAGAAACTAATGCTAACACAATCCGAATTGAAACAATTTTTACAACTAGTGAAAATATCTCATGAAAGTCAATTCCTGATTTCTGAGAAAAACCTTTTGCGACCAGTCTCGATTTGTACCTGTCTTCTTTATCATCAACACCCCTTTTCAATTTGTAAACCCATTTACATCCCACAATTTTTCTGTCTTTAGGAAGTTCTACCAGATCCCATGTGGCATTCTTGTCTAATGCCTTCATCTCGTCCTTCATAGCTTCTTTCCACTTATTACTGTTAGAACCTTCTACAGCTTCCTGATAGCACAAAGGTTCATCATCATTAGCGGTTAAAGCAACTGAAGTAACATAATCATCATACCTTTTAGGAGGACGTCTGATTCTCGTAGACCTCCTTAAAGATGTTTCTGGTACTTCCACAATTTGCTGATTATTATCTGTAGGAACTTCTTCATGATCTACATCTGAAACACGTTCATGATCTGCATCTGAAACTTGTTCATGATCTGAATATGAAACTTGTTCATCTGGACTAAAATCAGTATTTGAACTGGTTTCAAACTGAATGTGTTGAAGCTTAGGTACATTATCCTGTTTCAATTTATCATCTACATCTGGATTTTCAAGTGAAGATTCATTAAATTTAACATCTTTGTTAATGATGATCTTGTGAGTAGTAGGATCCCATAACCTGTATCCCTTAGTCCCATCACCATATCCAACAAAGATATATCTTTTTGATTTAGGATCTAAGCTAGAACGCTGATGTTTCGGAATTAGAGCATATGCATCACAACCAAAAACTTTCAGTTTAGAATAATCACAAGGATGACCTTTCCATACCTCTTGAGGAATTTTACATCCTATTGCAGTTGATGGTGATCAATTTATCAAATAGCAAGTCGTAGATACAACTTCTGTCCACAATTCCTTCTACAAATTGGCGTTGCTAAGCATACTTCTTGCTCTCTCTAAGAGAGTCATGTTCATGCGTTCAGCAACTCCATTTTGTTGAGGAGTATATATAGTAGTTTTATGTCTTTCGATCCCAGCGTCCTTGCAATAATTATCAAATTCCTTTGAAGTAAACTCACCACCATTGTCAGTTCTTAAATATTTAATGGTTCTTCCAGTGATGTTTTCTACTAATGCTCTAAACTATTTGAAAACTGTGAATACATCAGAATTCTTCTTTAACATATAGACCCACACTTTTCTAGATAAATCATTAATAAAAGATACAAAATATGATGATCCTCCATATGAGGTTGTAGGAGATGGACCCCAAACATCAGAATGGATATAATCAAGGATTCCCTTACTAGTATGTTTTCCAGTTTTAAACTTCTACTTGCTTTGTTTCCCATATAAACAATGTTTGCAGAAATCTAACCTAGAAGATTTTAAACTAGGAAGTAACTTACAATCAGATAAAAATTTTAATCCTCTTTCGCTCATATGGCCCAACTGTTAATGCCATAGACGAATAGAATTACTGTCATTTTCAGATACTGTAGAAGCATGATCTGACTCTGTTCTTCCTTCTAACTCAAAAAGATTTCCAACCTTCTTTGCTTTCATTACTAGTAAAATTCATTTATAAACTTTCATTACTCCACCTTGAATAAAAGTTTTATATCCATTTGTGTCTAGTACTCCTAGTGAAATGAGGTTTTTTCTTAGTTTAGGCACGTGTCTTACATCAGTTAAAATTTTATTTGTCCCATCAAATATTTTAATCTGGATGCTTCCAATTCCCACAATATTACATGAGACATCATTTCCCATGTAAACAACTCCATCATTGATTGATTTATAAGTTTTAAACCACTCTCTATGAATGCACATGTGATTTGATGCACCAGAATCTAACAGCCAATGTTGATCATGATTAGACAAACTAACTGATAACACTTCATCACTCATACCTGAAATGGATTCCGAACCTGTATCTGTCGTGTTTTCTTCTTTCTTCTCTATCGAAGAGTCTCCTTTGGATGTTTGCTGTCTCTTCCAACAGTACTTCTTCAAATGTCTTGATTTGCCACAAAACCAGCACTTTACCTTAATCTTCTTCCCTTTCAATTTTGAACGTGAGTTGTTGTGCTTACTGAAGCGTCTTTCTTTAGAACGACCTCTAACCATCATTACTTCTGATGTAGAGGCTTCTGAATTTGACCCTTTCCTTGTTTCTTTAGACTGCAAAGCTCCAACAACATCATCAAAATCAAGGGTTTCTGATGAACTAAGACATATAGAAGTAACAAAATGATCCCATGACTCAGGCAACGATCATAATAAAGTTACAGCTTTATCTTCTGATTCAAATTTTACTTCTATACTTTCTAACTGCACCATGAGTGTATTAAAGGTATTCAGATGATCAGTTATCGTCGTACCTTCCTTCATGCGCAAACTGTACAACTGTCGCTTCAGAAGAATCCTATTGGTTAAAGATTTTGTCATGTACAGCTTTTCAAGCTTTGTCCACAAACCAACAGCAGTTTTCTCTGACACGATGTTAAACAAAACATCATCTGCCAAACACAATCGAATGCCGCTCAGTGCTCTTTCATCCATGTCACTCTATTCGTTATCTGTCATGGTGTAAGGTTGTTTGGATTTTCCCAATAGCACCTTTGCCACACCTTGTTGCACGAGTAGATCATACATCTTAACTTTCCAAATCTCGAAGTTGTTTTTCCCATTGAACTTCTCGATCTCAAATCAAGCACTTTGTGTTTTTGCCATGTTTAGTAGCTTGTATCAAAAATCTCCAATTTCAAATCTTAATAAATGAAGATTTTATTTTAATCAAAAATATTAATTTTGATTAAAAATTCCTTTCCCTTAAAAAAAAAAATCTCTTGGCTCAATATACTGGCATATTACAAATCAAATCGATATTGCAATCCTTACAAGACCCATTTAAATCGATTAATAAACTATCGATTTAACATATGCATTTGAATACAAATGGCATTTTTTTTTTAAATTACAATTGCATTATAATCGATTTAAAATATAAACTCAAATCTTTGTTTCATAGATCGATTTGTTTTGTTTTTAAAAAACATTTCATTAATACTTCAATGCAAACCGATTTTAAAGAATGGCAAATAAAACAAAAAAAAATCGATTTAAACCTTTGATACGCTGCCTCAGTTCAACAGTCAACAGACTTCTCCAAACTCGGCTTTACGTCCACGGATTTAGGCAATCAACCACCCCACCGCACGCAGTCTTAATGCAGCCTTAACGCAGTCTTTTCTTCTGCGTTCACAAGATGGCAGTTCACGGCATTTTATGAATAGGCAGTGGCTTCACACAGCGGCCAACAATTTCACGCAGAATATTTTCAACGCAGGCAGGCAGCGGCTCACACAAGCTACGTTCACAGCGGACCAGGCCTTAATTACTCTCCACGCAGGTAAAATCGGTTCTAAATCTGCAGTGCACGGCTCAACGGCTTCGACAGTTCACGAGCTTGACACAACTCACGGTTTCATGGCAAACAGAAAGTCCATGGAAAATAGCAAGTCTCAATTGAAGTGCAGAACCAGACCCACGGCTCCTCCATCTTTCTTACGCTCTGCACAGTAGCTCTTGGATTAGGCATAGTAGCATAAAAAACAACTGACAGGCATGCTCCGATACCAATTGTAGGAGTAAAAATCACAACAGAAACTAAATAAACACACACAACATAAACAAACATGAAGACACAGAGATTTTATCATGGTTCACCCAACCAATCTGGGCTATGTCCACCAAACAGAGGCATCGGCAATCTCATTCATCAATTGGAGAATTACAATAGCAGAGTTTCCCATCTGCTCTCCCACTCACCTCACATTCCTCATGCTCATTTTCCTCTACGGGCTTACATTTTATAGCTGGAGTAGAAACTGAATCATAAATTCACTCACAACAAATATAGGATGCAATAACTCCACATCAGAATTAGATGGAGTCAATTTAGCAACAAATCCTATTGTTGTCACATTCATGAG
The DNA here is from genome assembly GCA_034641835.2 of Pinus albicaulis. Taxonomy (NCBI): domain Eukaryota; kingdom Viridiplantae; phylum Streptophyta; class Pinopsida; order Pinales; family Pinaceae; genus Pinus; species Pinus albicaulis. The sequence goes on from CM076579.1 coordinate 1,387,672,426, forward strand.
ATTTTCTCCAAATTTAATTAAAATAAATCTCAACAAATCAGACCCTCCTTGACTGCGCAATCCTCATGAGCATATCCAATGTGTGTTTGGCTTGCAAGAGTGCAATCCAATATAGTACAACTGATAGTCAACTGTCCCTTTCACCTACCTCTCAACTGGGTCTCCACTGGATGCGACATGCATGTAGTTAACGGTAGTAATCTTGATTGCATGTGAGGTCACTCCATGTGAATTAATTTAATATTTAATTCTTGATCTCTCACTAGTGTATCTTTAGTTACAACTAGTTACAACTAGCACAATTGATTTTAACTCACTTAACTGAGTTAAACTACTTTACAACTCACATAACTACACATCCAACTCTGTTACAACTTCGAATCACTTAGTTACAACTAATTCCACTTGCATGTCCCACTAACCAACCTTAGAACTCAAAATTCCTTCAGCTAACTGGTTTGTCACTTCAGTTAACTAATTTCAGGTGCTTCAAGAGAATAGATTAGTATTTATTGTCCATCTATTATTAAGGGATAATAATAGTTGGCATGCATCTATAAATAGACATGTGATCTATAAATAGACTTCACACATACATCTTAACATAGAACATCATCTATAAATAGAATTTTCTCAACATCTATAAATAGACTTCCACTATAAATAGAATTTTCTCAACCATTCTAAAAATAGACATACACCTAAAAATAGCATGTGGGCCCCACCTAGTGTAGGTGCTTAATTTTCACTAGGATCATCATCTTGTTGAATATCGAAAATTCCAATAGGAATCAATCCAAAAAAAGCGTTGCAAGGTAGTGCAGTACCTACCACTCAAGTAGAAATTATGCTTTGAGAAAAATTGTGAAATGATATATGAAATGGAAAAATTAATTGCCTACTAAGGGGAAAGGACTTGCATAAATTTTGGTGGGTAGTAACCACCATAAATTCCGCCCATTTAAATTTTTACTCCTAATTATTAAAATGTTAAATAACACATATAATGATGGACAATAACTCTTGGTAAGTATATTTATTTACACCATGTTCCTATCCATTTTTTATTTAAATACTTGCTTAAACTATGGTGGGTAATAATTGATGGTAAATTATGGAAAAAAAAATGGCGTGGTTATCCACATGGAATTCTATTATGCAAAGGCTGCAATAAGACCTTCAAGCTATGGTCCAATCAATTTTTTGAAAAATAACTTTAATAATATTTTTTTTATTGGCTTGACACATGGTGGATTTGAACAATGAAACTCTTTTTTTACACCATAATTCATAACACGGTCATTTCCAATTGAGATGCCCCATGGGCTAACTTTTAAAATATTATTGAAAAACGAATATATTTTTTTTCGAAGTTAAACATTATAATTTGCATTGGTAAATGCAAAAATAACAATAGTTAAGAGGCAATTTGATTGCTAGAGTCCCACAGTGGTGAAGTATCATATTTAGTTGGTGTATAATTAAGTAATTATTTTTTATAACACCAAATATAGTTAATAATTCTAACTGTGTTGAATTAGAGGGTTATTCATGGCGTTATAACCCATATTCATTGCATATGTAACATTTATTGCATTGTTAGTGATTCTTATGTGTTTTCATACCATACCAAATTTCATTGGAATCACTTCAATTGCAACTGTTCTTCGAGGAACTATGTGGCATATGTCCATTTTGCAGGTATACCTATCTTGTTTTTCTTTTTTTGCATGATATAACCCTACGCCACTTAAAATGATTTTAACAATATTGCATGATAAATATGTTAGGTCCCTATAATACTAGTGTATCCACCTTATTGTTATTATTAATGTAGCCCCCTATTGTTATTGTTCTTCCCATGTAACCCCCATATTGCTATTGGTGTGCCCCATAGAATCCCACTATTGTAATTGTTGTCCCCTTACATTATTATTGTTATGTAGACTTTGATTATACTGTGACCCCTTAGACTCCTATATATACGAAGGAGGTCTTATCATTTGTATCATCCAAGAATTTTTCATTTATGTAATGTGAAGAATGTTTCCCCTTGACGAGGATAATTTTTAAGTCATTGATCTATATTGTATTCTATATATAGGTCATCTTGGAATTTTCGCTATAACTTTTTTCTACAAAGATTCAGAATCTAGAATTTTGACAACATCAAGTATAAATCTTGTTGATATTTGTGTAGGAATTTCATATCTTGGTTTTTTATATTTTCATAGATATGGTCCGAAGAATTTAGGGTTTTTTACATGCTCTAGAATTTAGTCTCAAATAGGTGACCGAGGAAAATTCATCATAACTTTCTCTACAAGTGTTTGATTGAATTTTGTAAAAAGTGAATGAAATCACATGGAATTTATTTTTTCATGTATCATTTTTAGGGCCTAAGGTTGAAATAGTGACACGTGTAATTTTGTACAAGTTTTCTCTAATGAACCAGTCCATAACTAGGACATTGTGGGAAATTGAGCATAACTTTACCTTTAAGAATTAAATCTCAGTTTGACTTGTGGCGTTGGAAACAATAATCATAGGGATACCATAGGAAAAAATTTAAGACCTTATGTATATCAAATTATTAAGTTACAACCTTTTAAAGATCGAGCTTATAAAAGCAAGAAAAATGTGCATATTTTTTTAAAAATTGGATAAATTTGGTTTGAAAAATCAGTTGAAGTGATTCCAAGGGAATATTGAAGAAAATATATCATTTTTTGTTCTAAAATTACTCAAAAAAATAATAATTATACACCTATTAAGCCCTCAAAAACTTCTACTATGACACATGAAGAAGAAGAATTGTAACATGATATATCAAAATTACAGGGCTAAGTGCAACAATTTTTTCTCTCACAAAGAGAAACAAAAGATGAACTAAAAGGTGAAATGGATGGATTAAAAGAGGACATGGGTGGTTTAAAATAAGAAATAAAATTTTTAAGGATGGTTTAAAAGTAGAAGTGGAAGCAATGATGAATTTCAATATGGAAGGGTTGAAATAAGGGTTGATAAAGTTGCAGCAAGAAAGGCTTCCCAGTGGTGAAAAGGCAATCCATGAAAATGATGATGACGACAAAAGGAATATGAATTATGATTTTAGAGACTAAAATGTTGATTTTAATACCCACCACATTACAAATATTGATATGAGGAAGTTTTATGGAAAGTATTTGGTAACATGGATGCTACATATGGAGCAATATTTCGATCTCCATGATTTGAAACACACACAAAAGGTACACATTGCATCTTTATATTTATAACTCAATTAGTTTGTAGGTGTCGATGGATTTTTTCTCGTAAACCACTTGTCACTTTGTCAGTTTTTATGGAGGAAATGATAATACATTATGAGGATATAAAGAACAACACCTTCTTTAGCCAATTAATAAATCTCAAACAAAAGGGTTCAATGACAGAGCACATTGAGGACTTCCAAAAATTGAATATCAGGGTAATTGATATTCCAGAGGAGCATAGGATTGATTTCTTCATAGGGACTTTAAAGGATAAAATCCAACATGAAATTCGACTTTGGGAGCCTAATTCATTGGAGAAGGCATTCAAGTTAACAAGAAAAGTTGAAATAAAAATTATGGTAACAAGGAAGTCTGCCACTCAAAACTATAAAGATGGAAGTGTTGCTACTCCTAGCCTTCCACAACCTAAAATTTTGACACAATAGAAATTGAAGGAAAAAGGATCAAAATGGATTTTTTATAGTTGTGATAGTAAATACACTAAAGGTCCTAAGTGTGTTGAGGATAGATTATTTTACATATATTGTGAAGAGGAGGAAGAAAAGGAACAAGAAACATCAAAATAGGAGGATATACACCAGGAAACAACCCTAGAGAATGAAGAAATGAATCTGACCATATTTTGTAATGCATTGGCAGGAATTGCCACTCCTCAAACTCTCAAGATAGAAGTATCTATCAAGAAGAAAAAGGTAATAGTGTTGATTGAATCGGGTAGTACCCATAATTTTATTCATTTTAAGATAGCCAATGAATCGAATTGCTTCCTATATCGAGGGCAAGAGTTTCAGTTGGTGGCTGCAAATGGAGGAACTATAAATTTCTCCAGAAAGTGCCATAAGATCAAGCTAACCATGGGGGAATATGTATAAAATAGTCCAATGCTTTCCATTCCAATGGGTGGTGTTGATGTTGTACTAGGAGTCCAATGGTTACAATCTTTGGGGATCATAGCTTTTAATTTTCAAGAAATTTTCCTGGATTGTTTTTTTAGAAGGAAAGGAAGTTGAATTAAGGGGTATCATAGGGAAACTAGGAAATATAATCAGCTATAATGGCATGATAAAGCTTCCGAAGAAAGAACAATGGGGTGTAATTGCACAATTATATTCACTATAGGTTCAAACATTAAAGTCATCTATTTCTCTAGATCTCCAAAAATTATTGGACAATCATTCCAAGGTATTTGAGACTCTCAAAGGCCTCCAACCTATTTGTGATCATGATCACACTATTCATTTGATTCCAAGAAGTATTCCTCCAAAAATCAGGCCTTACATATATCCTTATGCCCAAAAGAGTGAAATTGAATGTATGGTTTCAGAAATACTATAGGTCGATATAATTCAACCTATTCAAAGTTCTTTCTTGTTGAATTTCCACGATATTGGGTTAATTTATACAATGGAAAATATAAAGCAGTAAATCACACATGCACAAGAATACACAATTTTTAACAAATATTCTACAATAATGTAGAACCCAATCTTCATTATATTAAACCAATATCAATAATACAACCGTCTATGCAATACAAGATACAATAACAATATTTGTTGTAGCTTCTATGTCATATCTTGTCCTGTCGGTACTTCACTTCCATACTTATCTCTAACATCCCCTTAGTCCTTTAAAGGAAAACACATAAAGACTCTAAGAGGGTTGCCTCCTATCACTGTTGCAAGTCACTTCTTCTACAATGAACACAGGTTGATCCAATATGCTCTCTAGGCTGGCCAATCCTTGAGTTCCAATCCACCAATCTAGCAGTCACTTTTTCCCATCAAAGTGTTGCACATTAGGCAGCAAACTTCACCCAACCTTCAGTTATATTTGTCACTTCAATATTTCTTATCTAGGGATACTTTGGGTATCCAAAACGCTGCCCTCCACTAGACCAATGGCACCCAATACTTCACTATAAGTTTTTCTCCTTGTTGAGGTCCCCAACTCCCCAAGTTGACCTCAACACATGGCACTTATAGGCTACTACAAATTCTCATCCAAAACTGACCCAAAAACAAGGATCCAACTCAAGACAACTTCTACTCCAAGTATGATATACTATTGTCCCTGATTATGCCTAGTTAGGGAATCAAGCATGCTGTGACAATCCTAAAACAATACCCAAAGAGACCATTGATGTGTTTTTTCCTTCCCTTGGAAGGGTCTCTTCCTCCTACACTTATGTTTTTTGCATGAATCAGCCCTCAAAATACCCTACGCAGCCCTCAAATAGATTGGTAAGGCCCACGTTCTACCCACAACAGCCTTCTCAAGGCTACGGTTTCCTCTTCCAAGGGTAATTCTCCCACAAAACACCCTCAACACAGACTTGAAACACACCTCCTATGCCTCGGCCCTCCTACATAGCAATTCGGTCTCTAATCGGCCTTGAAAGGATTCCCTAACAACCATCTCCTCCTCACTGGTCTGCCCTCTTTTTCCTGCGACCCAAAATAGAAATTGTCTCTCCTCTTCAATGAGTCCCTTTATCTCTTTTTTGCCTTGTGTTGCACAAGTTTGGATGAGTGAAATGACACTCATAACACTTAGTAGTTACACACATACTAGAGCTCCTAAAAACACCCACCATGCAACTTGTACAAGATGTCACATGAATTTTTAACACCAAGCCGAGCCTAATAAACTTGTGCAAACCCATCCATAAACTTCAAAATTTCATATCTCCATTTCTACAACTTGGAATCAGGTGATTCTCATTGCATTGGATTTGTATCGACGAGAGCTATCATCCTCATCCATCACATTTCAAAATTTTCTCATGGTTTTGGCCCAAATAACGATGGGTGAAAAAACCCTACCTTGGGTTCCAATCCCACAAGTGACTCTTGTAGTGCTTTGTCCTCCAATGCCCAAACCCGAGGGCTTGGAGTACCTCCCAAGCTACTCAAAAATAAACACTCCCTCTTAGTGTGGGAGGTACTTCCAAGAATAGCAAGTAACTAATCATCATCATCACTACTTGCAACACTCACCCAACTCTTGGCACTCACCACTACAGCAATCCCTATAGCATCAACTATGCCTCTCTCGGAAGTGTTGTTGTCACTAGAAGAATCATGCTTATTCTTCTTCTTCTCTTGTATCACTTTCCAATCCCTCTATGATTCCTTCTTGGTATTTTTAGGAGCACCCTTTCTCCCCACTGACTACACACTCTTCTTGGGCTGCAATGCCTCGCTCTGAATCTACAATATCCCACTAGAACTTGACTCTGTAATATCCCAAAACCGGGGAATTCTACAACAATAAGAATACCTTAAGGTATTCCAAAGTTGGAGAGCAGAAATTAATCAACTCATGTAGTGTATTTAAACACATAGCTTCCATAGAACAATCATAGCAACAAACTATGTCTTTATACAATGTCACCAAGTGGGGAAAATAAACAATTTTGGCCCCAAAAACGTTATTTTCTGAATATTGAGTTATAACAGTGAAAATAATGATTATGTCCCTTATAATAGACAATATAGGACATGCATGAAAAATAGTTTCAGAAACAAATGCCTTTAGCCTTGTTAAACAGGCCTCCCATGCTCAAAACAACTTAAAAGCAACAAAACCCCAAGACTGCAACACACAAAAATTGTTGCATAAGAGACTGCGCAGTCTAATGGAGGTAAAAATCAGAAAATAGAGAAATAAATCATATCTTCTTATTATATTACCCAATGAGGCATGAAAACAGTGATCTAATCTCTTCTATACAGATCCAAGAAGACCCGGCAAAGGTTCCTTGATAGAAAAGATATACAAGAGAAAGTTGCTGCAGATCTGTGGCTGAATCACACTATATGGCTGAAGCTCTACATAATAATGGCTGAAAATGGAAATAAATGGCCTTATACTCTTCTTCTATCTCTCCCAAATAAAGGTTGATCCTCCTCTTGGGAAACTAGCTCCTCAAAATGGGGTTTTGATCCCTCCCATTGCACACCTTAAGAAATAACGCAGTTTTATGAAGGGACTGCATTTTTGCTGAAGGTAGATGCTTGGTCCAACACCAGGTAGTGGAAAATTCAGCTCAAAAATCTCCTCTTATATTTCTTAGACAAGATCTCCAAGAAAGAGTAGGGAATCCCCACCCAGGAAAACCCTTGCACTAAGCAGTGCAGCAACTTAGCTAAACAACCAAGTATGCAGGAAGTCTAAACATACCACATGAAATATAATCTCCAATATGTCCATATGCTTTCCATCTCCTCCATTATATAATTGATGAGCTTCCTCACCAAGGATCCCACCCACTATGAGATTGCTTCCATGCAAAGGCTCCTCCACCATATTTATGTTGTCCCCATGTGCTAATTTAGGAATATTATAGTATCCCCCTCCCAAATGTTGCTTGTCCTCAAGCAACTACAAGGGTGCTGCAAAATCTCCCCTTTCCTCATTGTGGCCTTCTCAAGACAACAGTAATGACAATCATGGGGAATTTCATAATCAATGAAGGCCTTCCACCTCCATGCTATCATCCAAAGGAAATGAACTACCTCCCAGCTTGGTAATTCATAGAAAATATCCTCCCAATGGCTCATGAGAGGCATGCACCAAGGGTTCCAACCAAACATATGGTCCACATCATAAAGAAACAAGTGGTATACAGTAGTGGCCATATAGCTTTCCATGCTCCCCTTAGAACATGTAGTGCAGAAAATGTAGGGACTCTCTTCCCTCAAGGACACATCCAACAAATGTGTCTCTCCTCCAACCATGCCCCCAACAAAGATAAGAACATCTTCAGCATGTGGGATCATAAGTAAGATAATGCTAGCTGCCATATGCAATAAGGGAGAAGGACAATGGTCCCTCATGTGCAACCAACACAGTTTTTCTCCTAACTGCCATAGAATATGATATGACAAGTGTTATGCCCAACACTTGTTTGCTGCCCCATCTTTCTTGCATGCTTGGAGAAGGTGTATGATGGTTGGTGTTGAGGAATCACACCATGAAGAGTACATAACCTCTCCAAGATCTCCCAAGGAATGGCCAACATCACCATAGTTCATGGCCCAAAGTGGCTCATGAGGCCCATCAGAAAAAGTGCCCCCTCTTGGAGCCAAGACCTACACATGAGTGTTAAGAAAATGAAATTATATAATAAATACATCATGAGGTTCAGCAATACAATGTTTATCATACACTTGTTTCAAATCAGCAAGGTAGCTCATAGATGAGCTCCTTCTCACACTCAATGAATAAGGAGGTGATAATGATAACTCTTCCCAAGAGCTATGTTCCTCCTCAACCGGCAAATGATCCATGCACTTACTCATATGAGAGTGCATCTCCTCCTTGAAATTTTCCCACATGAATCCATATAAGATAGTATGATATGTTCTAATGAAACCAGTGGGGTTTGAAAGCAAGACCTCATAGGTTGTGTTAAGTAGTTTTTCTTTGAGCTCGGAACCTTTAGTTAATTAGATCTGATCATGAACATAAATGATTCCATTAACTACCTAATACTTTCTATCCATTTCTTGCCCATCAAGAACCTTACATGTGAATAGGTCCTTAGAATATTCCATCAAGAGTTGGGACTCCCAATAAGGGTCTAGGCTTCCCAACATTGACAACACTGTAGAAGTCTGAAATGAGGTATCTGTCATATGATGGCTCTCCTCCTTAACATGCTGGATGTCAAGGTCACATGTTGGAGCATTTCAAAATTTCCTTTGCTACCTCTCTTGCAACTGATCTTGCTCAAGACAAGATTGAAGTTTAGGAGTTACCCTCCTCTTTAAAGGTTCTCTTTCTCCAAAACTTCCACAATTTTTCCCCTGCATTAAAAAATGAAAATATCTCTTTGTTATGTTCAGAAATTTTCCTTATATATTGGAGTATCCTTTGCTGCTCCAAAGCTATGGAGTGGCCTTTTGATACTATGCCCATATCAACACAGATTTTTGAATCTATCCTTTCCAACGCAAATAGATGAATGGAAGATAGCAAGGTCAATTTCAGAAATTTGCTTAGCCTTCCATCAATGATTCTCAGCACTGTAGTGGCTCCTCCCAAGGTTCCCTCTCTAGAAACATATGTTGCTGCTGCATATAGTTGAGAGAACACTTTGGTCTTCCTCTAATCAAGAGGTCTTCCTGGTGAAATGCCTCCTTGTAAAGAGGCATTAAGGCATAGAGTAGGATGAGGATGTAGATGGACAGATTTTCCCCTACCTTTATTGCATAGATCCTCTTGCCTTCTTTGTCCTTTTAAGCTTTGAAACAGAGAAGGGTACATGCTCTTCATCTCGTGATGCCCTTCCTCCTCTTTTCCTCCTTCCATCCTCAAGATCTCATCATTTGAAAATGATGGTACATGTTGCTCATGTGTTATGCCAAGAGCTCTATGTGTGAGACCTTTTGGAACTCCTTGCAAGAGTGCAAGAGTTTCTTTTCTTGGAGCAAGTGCTCCATCCTCCTCTTCATGAGGTGCCATTGTCATGACTGCGTTATCCTCTCCTGCTTCCCCTTTCTCCTCTTCAATAGTTGAAGTTGCCTTATCTCCAATAAGAGACCTTAGATCTTGGTTTTCTTTTGAAGAAGGAATCTTCATGTCTTCCTTTTGAGAATAAATCCTTTCATTTAATGGAGATCTTTCCCTTGGCAAGGTATCATAAAATTTTACATCCTCTTCAATAGTTCCCAGAAATGGAGTTGGATTTATAGATCCTCCCAACCCATGCAACAGTTTTGTCTGACATGGTTTGATAGCCTCTAGAGAAAGTGTTTTACATGATTCTCCATCAAACCGTTCTACTATTCTTTTAAAGAACTATGCATAAGTAGATGTATTTGCATTTTTCAAGGAAAAATGTTCAAACAACCACCAAGCATAAGCCTTACCCTCAAAATGCAGCGCTGCTACTTTGATGGCCTCATTTTCTGAAACTTGATGTTGTTGCACATAGGTGTCTAGCTCCTTCACCCAAGCCCTAGCTGGACATAGAGGTGATCCATAGAAAATAGATAGAGAGAATCTACCCTCACCCTGCTTCTTTCTCCTTGTGCTCCTCTCCTCCTTAATTTGGAAAAACCCTTGGAAGTTTAATTGATCCTTGAACTCCTTAGATTGAGCTTCATAATCCTGCAAATAATCGCCCAGAGTATCTCTCCTTGACACACTTCCTTTCTTCTTCTTCATGAAGAAATTGCTGATAGCACATGGTAGATCTGATGATATGGCTGAGTGCTCATATCCATAATATGAGGACTTAGAATATTCGTCTTGTATAGATCTTGTTGAGGGATTTTCAGGTTCCTCCCTCCTCATTTCTTTGATGCCCTTGCTTCCACCCTGCAGATTTGGAAAGAGAAGTTTTGAGAACCTCCTTTATCTAGAAAACAAGGGTTTGCTCTAATTTCTTCTGAAAATCTCCTCCTCCCCATGAGAAGTCTCGATAATTCTTGAAGCTAACAGGCTGAGCCAAGATTGTTGCTCTGATACCACTATAATATCCCAAAACCGGGGAATTCTACAAAAATAAGAATACCTTAAGGTATTCAAAAGTTGGAGAGTAGAAATTAATCAACTCATGTAGTGTATTTAAACACATAGCTTCCATAGAACAATCACAACAACAAACTATGCCTTTATACAATGTCACCAAGTGGGGAAAAGCAACAATTTTGGCCCCAAAAACGTTATTTTCTGAATATTGAGTTATAACAGTGAAAAATAAAGGTAGTTTCCTTTATATTAGACAATATAGGACATGCATGCAAAATAGTTTCAGAAACAAATTCCTTTATCCTAGTTAAACAGGCCTCCCATGCTCAAAACAACTTAAAATCGACAAAACCCCAAGACTGCAACACATAGAAACTATTGCATAAGAGACTGCGTAGTCTAATGGAGGTAAAAATCAGAAAATAGAGAAATAAATCAGATATTCTTATTATATTACTCAATGAGGCATAAAAATAGTGATATAATCTCTTCTATACAGATCCAAGAAGACCCATCAAAGGTTCCTAGATAGAAAAGATAAACAAGAGGAAGTTGTTGTAGATCTGTGGCTGAATCACGCTGTATGGCTAAATCTTTGCATAATAATGGTTGAACATGCAAAGAAATGGCTGTAGACTCTTCTTCTAGCTCTCCCAAAGAAAGGTTGATCCTCCTCTTGGGAAACTAGCTCCTCAAAATGGGGTTTTGACCCCTCCCATTGCACACCTTAAGAAATAACGCAGTTTTCTGAAGGGACTGCGTTTTTGCTGAAGGTAGATGCTTGTTCTAACTCCAGGTAGTGGAAAATGCAGCTCAGAAATCTCCTCTTATATTTCTTAGACAAGATCTCCAAGAAAGAGTAGGGAATCCCCACCTAGGAAAACCCTTGCACTAAGCAGTGCAGCAACTTAGCTAAATAGGCAAGTATGCAGGAAGTATAAATAGACCACATGAAATATAATCTCCAATATGTCCATATGCTTTCCATCTCCTCCATTATATGATTGATGAGCTTCCTCACCAAGGGTCCCACCCACTATGAGGTTGCTTCCATGCAAAGGCTCCTCCACCATTATTACGCTGTCCCCATGTGCCTTGCTCATCCTTTTACAACATTGTTTGATTTAGTCAACCTTGACTGAATCTTCATGCCCTGTCCCTTTTCACACTCAAGGTGCCTTCATTTTGACTAGCTGGATTGATCTCTATTCACATTGAGCTGGATTTATTTAGGATCCACTCTTTGAGAATAAATCATGTTGACTTGGTCAAAATTGACCTTGTCCACATAGTTTAGAACTTGTTCACACATGTGGATGCTTTATTTGGTTATTTCATGATCCCTTTTCACACTATGAGGGATTTTTATTCATGCTTAAGCAACTTATGAGTCTCCTTTCCCATTTATTCATTCAACTAGATTTAAAAGGAAAAATTAATATTCCTATTAGTTGCATGCTAATTTAGGAATATTACAGACTCCCTCTGAGCCTCTAGAACCTCAAACTTCTTTGTTGGAACTTGTACCTGCCCCTATGAAGCTTTCACCTGCACCTGCTTCTCTAGAGCCTACACCTGCTACACATGTTTCTTCTTCCCATGTTCTATAGGCTTTCCCGTCAACCTGTAGAGACCATGTTCTCTAACTCCAAGCACAATCCCATTGTATCTAGATCCTCTAGGTCTGAGTCTTGCCTTCCCATATTGGAACAAGACATCAAACCCCTTATTCTCAATCATCGAAACAGATATCATGCTATATCTGAGTCTTGGTACAAAGAGTACATCCTAGACCTACAACAATCATCATGTCTCCATCCTGAATGGAACAACTTCTGACCCTCGGATCTCCTTCTCACTCTTGTCGCCCAACGCCATGTGAAAATTCAAGTCTCATTCAAATAGTGTCTCAAAAAATTCTTGTAACCATATCATATGTTTTTTCGCACCATTGTCCATGTACCGTCCATCCTCATCGATAGTACCCTGCGAGAAATGAGAAATCATAGCAAAGTCCTCCTCCTCCAATCTCCTGGTGAGATCATCTATCTCAAAATAAGTGGAAACATTGGCGACCTACTTCCCTTTCCTCTTCTCACCATTTCCATTCTTCTTCATCGTACATCTCAATGAAAAATGACCCAGCTCGCCATGGTTGAAACACTTGAATTTACTCAAGTCCTTCTTCTGCTTACCCTTCATGCATGCTACAAGTGACAAGTCCTCATCTGCCCTCTTCGTTGGTTGAAGATCCTCATCTCGCAACTCTTCCTGAATGAAGTCATCCCACAGCCTATTCCATTCTGGCAACCTCTGGAAACAATCCCTTTGATGAAGGGCTTCCATTCCTTGGTGAGCCCTTTCAAGGAAATCCTCACCATATCACTATCTGAAATAGTCACACTGATGGAAGAAATCTCATCTCTGATATGAGACAGTATTTTCAGATACGAAGTCACTCCTTCACCCTTTATCATCTTGGTGGACTTCAACTTATCCTTCAATACCAGTACCTAGTTTTCGTTCTTATTATGGAAAAAATTATGAAGAGTCATCCACATATCATGTGCAGTTTTATTCCCAGACAAATGAGGTATTAGGGTATCCTTAACACGATCTACGATGATCAATCTCTCCCTCACATCCAAATCTTCGTATACTTCTAGCTCCTTTGGGTCAGTTGGCTTCTTTATAGCCTTCTCGGAAAATTCTCAGATCTTGTTGACATGGAAGACCAACTTGATCCTTTCCTTCCATGGAATATAGTTGGAAAACCCCTCCAACCTATCCTCATACCAGAGACCTTCCTGCAACTTTGAATTGTCACATACCATGTTATCAAATCCCTCTTAAGTTGTACTTTCTCTGTGCACAACTCCGATTCACTGTCTTCCAATGTAGCTCAGACACCCTCTGATACCACGTTAAATTTCCACAATCTTGGGTATAGGATATAATATTAAAATATTTGATGTTACCAAACCAAGAATCTCAACAATAACTACTTTACAAAGAGGAAAATATAAAGCAATAAATCACGCATGCACAAGTACACACAATTTTTAACTAATATTCTACAATAATGTAGAAACCAATCTTCATTATATTAAACCAAGTTGAATAATGTAACGGTCTATGGAATAAAAGATACAATGAAAATCTTCGTTGTAGCTTCTATGTCGTATCTTGTCTTGTCGGTCCTTTGCTTTCATACTGTTCTCTAGTTGCCCCTTATTCCTTCAAAGGATAACACATAGATACTCCAGGAGGGTTGCCTCCTATCACTATTGCAAGTCACGTCTGCCACAATGAACACAGGATGATCCAAATTTCTCTCAAGGTTGGCCAATCCTTGAGATCTAATCCACCAATCTAGAAGTCACTTTTGTCCATCAAAGTGCTTCACATTAGGCACCAAACTTCAACCAACCTTTATTTGTATTTCTCACTTCAATATTTCTTGTCTAGGGCTACTTCGTGCAGCCAACATGCTACCCTCCACCAGACCAATTGCACCCAATACTCACTATAATTTATGCTCCTTGTTGAGGTCTCCCACTCCCGAAGTTGACCTCGACACATGGTACTTATGGGCTACTACAAATTATGATCCAAAACTGACCCAAAAATAAGGGTTCAACACAAGAAAAATTTTGCTCCAATTCTGATACACTTAGTGTCCCTGAATTTACTTGATTAGGGCATCAAGCATGCTACAACAACCTTAACAAAATACCCAAACATACCCTTGATATTTTGTGACCTACCCTTAGAGGGGTCTCCTCCTCCTACGTTGTTGTTCTAGGCATGAATGAACCCTCAAACTTCCCTACACATCCATCATACAGGTTTGTAATCCCCGAGGCCTACCCACAACAATCTTCTCAAGGCCACTGTTGCCTCTTCCAATGGAAATTCTCCCACAAATCACCCCCAACGCAAACCTAAATCACACCCCCTCTTCCTCAGCCCTTCTACACAGTAATTCGGTCTCTAATCATCCTTAAAAATATTCCCTAGTATTCATCTCCTCCTTGTTGTTCTGCCCTCTTTTTCCTTCAACCCAAAATAGAAATTGTCTCTCCTCTTCAACAAGTTCCTTTATCTCTTTTCTACCTTGTGTTGCACAAGTTTGGATGAGTGAAATGACACTCATAACACCTAGTATTTATACACATACTAGAGCTCCTTAAAACTTCCACCATGGGGCTTGTACAAGTTGTCACATGAATTTTTAACACCAACTGGCCCTAATAAACTTGTGCAAACCCATCCGTAAACTTCAAAAATTCATATCTCCATTTCTACAACTCAGAATCAGATGATTCTTGTTGCGTTGGATTCATCTCGACGAGAGATATAATCCTCATCCATCACATGTCGAAATGTGCTCATGTTTTTGGCCCAAATCATGATGGGTACAAAACCCCTACCTTGGGTTCCAAGCCCACAAGTGACTCTTGTGGCGCTTTTTCCTCTAAACCCCAAACCCTAAGACTTGGAGTACCTCCCAAGCTACTAAAAAATCAACATTTCTCTGCCGCAGTATTGGTGCACAAGGATAATGGATCATGGCATATGTGTCTCAATTATAGCGATATCAACAAGCTCACTATTAAATATAATTTTCCTATTCCTGTCATTGATGAATTTTTGGATAAATTACATGCAGAAATTTACTTCACCAGGATGGATATTTGTATAAGATATCGTCAAATTAGAATGAAGATTGAAGACATTTCGAAAACAACATTCAGAACTCATGAGGGTCATTATTATTTTTTGGTCATGCCTTTTGGCCTTACTAATGCACCTTCCACATTTCAAGGCTTGATGAATTCCATTTTCAAACCCTTCCTTAGAAAATTTGTGTTAGTATTTTTTGATGATATACTAATCTGAAACAAGTCTTGGAAGGATAATGTTCAACATGTTGATAGGGTGCTCAAACTATTGGAGGAGAAATAATTATATGAAAAAACCTCCAAATGTTTTTTTGGAGTACAGGAGGTGGAATATTTGGGTCAAATTGCATCTCACGAGTGTGTTAAGGTAGACCCTAACAAAATTAAAGACATTAAGGAATGGAAAATCCCCACAACCATAAAGAATATTTGAGTATTCCTTAGGTTGAGAGGGTATTATCGCAATTTTGTTAAGAATTGTGGGAGAAAAACAACACCTTTAAGTTGATCAGCAGTTGTCATTGATGTCAACCCAAGCAGCACCAGGGTCTAACCCAATATTGCATGGGAATTTTTACCTACCAAATTAATATATTTTGGGTCAACAATGCTTTTTATGGTTTCTACTTGTCGAGATGTTTCCGTTGATATATGGCACGCCATGTAATTCTTCATGGTTTGAGAGATATTCATGTTTGAAGTTTGTACCCCCAATTAATGGGCTAAAACCCCATGGGGTTGGGGCATGGGTCATTGAAAAATCATAATTAATATTTTTTAAGCTCCTAAAATTTCTCCCACGTTCACTTGTTGAAGCCCCTCTCAACCTAAGCATTTATATAAATTGTGATCCTCATTTCCTCCTTATGCAAGGGATTTCACCATCTAAAACACGACATCGTGGAATTTGCGCTCTAAATTTTTTTCTACGAAGGTTCAGAAGCTGAAATTTTTATGAGGCAAAGACAATATCCTCAGGAAGCTTCTGTAAAAATTTCAGATCAAGGTGCACAATATTTTTGGAGATATGATCTGTGGAAGTCAGGATTTTTGCAGGCTCCTGAAATTCATCTCAAAGAAGTGACCTTGGTAAAATCGTCATAACTCTCTCTCTGAGTATCGGATTGAAATTCTGTAAAACGTGGAAGATAGTGCACAGTCTGTAGTTTTGGCTCTATCAATTTTAGAGACAAATGAAGAAACAGTGACACGTGGCATGTTGTACAAGTGCTCTCTACTGAAACAGTCCATAATTAGGGCATTGTGAGAGATTGGGTATAAATCTCTCTTGAAGAGTCCAAATTGGGTCAGACCTATGGCATTGGAAAGACAACTCAGAGGAATACTACAGGACCGAAAATCAGATATTAAGGATTTGAAATGACTGAGATACACTATATTCAATATAGAGCTCCTAGAAGGCAAAGAAAAAGCTAGATCATGTGTTGTCAAGGGTTGCAAAGGACCAGAATTTCTAGGGCAGCAAAGCAAAGAAAGGTGCAGCAGAGGGTAGCATGAAAATAGAATCAACCAAGGTGCATAACATCAGCAAGAAGTTCATCCTATGAAGTCTTCAAGTGGGCAGTACTACATACAATCATTGTAAAGGTATCATTGTACTATCATTGTAAATACATTATTGTAAAAATTATACTAGTGTCTATCTACCAAGGGTTGAAGAGGCAGTGTTGGGAGGTCTAGGATCATCATTAGGTGCTTGTATCAAAGTTGGGGTTATGGTCTAGTATATATTCTTCTTCTACATCATTCTATATCATTGTAAAGTGGACCATTTTCTCTGGTACAGGAGTCCATTCTTATTTTTTTCTTCTATAGGGTGGTAGGGTGGTGTTAGGGTGAGTTGTAGCTCATTGGGTGTTAGGGCATCCGTTCAGTTGACTACTGAATAATCTCGGGCGTTGGAGCGTCCATCCAGTGGGAGCTGGAGAAGAATGCTTTTTTAGATTCTAGGAAGTTGGAGCTTTATTTTCAATTGGAGTTGAATATTAAAGAATTATTAGAAAAACATTACGTGGTTTTTGTCCCAGAGTGAGTTTCCACCTTAAAAACTGTGTGCATTTGTGTTCATCTTGTTTGCTTCTATCATTGTACAAACACTGATAATAATTGAAGATTAACTAATGCTCTAATTGAAAGGAATACTGATTCACCCCCCCCTCTTAGTATTTCCAACAAGATTCATTTTCTTGGACTCTAGAAGCAACTAAGGCCTTTGAACATCTTTTAGAGGCAATGTGCCAAGCACTGATCTTAGCTACACCAAACTTCACAAAAAAATTTATTGTGGAATGTGATGCCTCAATAAATGGAATTGATGTTTTTTTAATGCAATAAGGAAGACCCATTTCTTTTAAAAGTCATCCAATCAAAGGAAAGCATTTACACAAACCTAATTATGAGAAGGAAATTTTGGAAATACTACATGAACTAAAGTAATGGTGACCTTACCTAATGGGAAGAAACTTCAAGGTAAAAACAGATCATGATAGTCTTAAATTCTTTTTGGAACAAATATTATCTTTAGAAGAGCAGTAAAAATGGGTCACAAATATGTTGGGTTATGACTTTAAAATCATCTACAAAAAAACGAAGCAAAATGTTGTTGCAAATGCACTCTCAAGAAAGGATGAGGATTTGGAAGCATTTCTTTGTGTCATTTATATTATCCAACCTGGTTGGATAAATGAAGCAAGGGATGAATGGAAGAATGACAAAGAGGTGTGGAAACTCATTCAAAAATTGCAGCAAGATCCTATTACATTTGATACATTTAGCTAGAAAAATGAGTCATTATAGTACAAATATTGCTTATATATTTATAATAATTCCCAAATCAAATAAAATATTATTTTATTATCGCACACCTCCCCTTTTGGAGGGCACTCAGGATTTTTAAATACTTACCACAGTGTCAAGAAGAATTTTTTTTGGGATGACCTTAAATATGATATTTAGAAGTTTGTGCGAAAATGTTTGGTTCGCCAACAAAATAAATTTGAGACAATTAGGACCTCGGGTTTGATACAACCTTTATCCATTCCAAACTTAGCGTTCATAGGAGGTATCAATGAATTTTATCATAGATTTACCCCAAGTCTGAAGGAAATAGTGTCATCATGGTGGTAATTGATAGACTTACCAAGTATGCACACTTTTGTGCATTATCTCGTCCTTTTAAAGTCAGTACTATTGCTACTACATTTATGGAAACAATTCAAAAGCTACATGGAAACCCAAATAAAATTGTAAGTGATAGAGATCCCATTTTCACTGTAAATTTTGGATGGAATTATTTTTTTGTCTTGGTACTCAATTAGTTGATAGCTCATCTTATCATCCTAAATCTGATGGGAAAATTGAGATAGTGAACAAATGTTTGGAAGGATATCTTCGTTCTTTGTATATGATAAACAAACATAATGGGTCAAGTTATTACCTCTAGTTAAATGGTGGTATAACAATTCCTTCCATACTGCAGCAAAAATGACCCCATTTATGGAACTTTATGGATATCATCCACCATCCATCACATCATCTTTAAGAGAAAATTTTGAGGTTCAAGTAGTGGAAGATCACATCAAGCATCGACAACAATTTCTCCAAATATTAAAGAATAACTTCACGCTGGCGTGGAATCGAATGAAACAACAGGCATATCAGCATCGCACTAAAATAAGCTTTAATGTAGGTGACTGGGTATTTTTATGGCTACAACCATACAAACAAATATCCCTCAAGCAAGCTAAGAAGGATAATAAATTATCACCCAAGTACTATGGTCCTTATAAGGTGTTGCAAAATATCGGTACTATGGCATATAAATTGGATTTGTCTACATCTTCCTGAGTACACCCAGTTTTCGATGTTTCATGCTTAAAGAAGTTTATCGGTGACAACCTCTCATTTTAAACAGTGTTACCAGCATGGAAAATTTTAGGGGCTAATATTTGCAAGTGGGCTAATTTTCGATGATTTTTCCAAAAAAAAGATTCGCCAATTTTCTTTTATAAAAATGATTCGCCCAAAATTTACAGTATAAGATTATTTTACCTTAAAAATAGACAATATTATATAGAGAGTATACATAAAATCACTATAAATTTGAATGATTTTACAAATACATCAATAAACATTTTATAGTTTTCATATTAGGGACTAGTGAGATTCGCCAATGTTTTAAACTTCAAGATAATTTTCTATTCTTAAAATTTTCCTTGGTTACCAGAACTTGAAAAAGAAGGAAAAATCATAATTGATCCTTAAACAGTGACAGAAACAAGAACCTGATAGCTATGGAATCAATTAATTTCATAGTATCTCATTAAGTGGAAGAACTTACACTCTAAATATTCCACATGGGAGGATGAGAATTTTATACATAAGCATCTGGAACTAATCAAGGGTTGAGGACAACACTTTTTTGAAGGAGATGGGCATGTTAGGTCCCTATAATACTAGTGTATCCCCCTTATTGTTATTGTTAGTGTAGCCCCCTATTGTTATTGTTTTTTCCATGTATCTCCCATATTGTTATTGGTCTGCCCCATAGAATCCCACTATTATTATTATTATTCCCTTACATTATTATTTTTATGTAAGCTCTAAATATATTGTGACCCCTTAGATACCTATATATACCAAGGAGGTCTTATCATTTGTATCATCCAAGAATTTTTCATTTATTCAATGTAAAGGAGGTTTCCCCTTCAAAGAGAATCATTTTTAAGTTGTTGATATATCTTGTCTTTTGTTTTGTAAGTTGATTGAATAACAAAATACAATTATATAAATGATAACAAAAGGATACATATATTTATGTCTATTGCAGGAAGCATTGCCTCAAGGAATAGTCCCATTTGTATTTGCAAGGGAGTACAACTTACACTCAAATATTATTAGTACACCGTAAGATCAAGATCAAGATCAAATTAAATTTTCAAATGAAGTTATGCTACAATCACTTTATTATATATATTTTAATCGCTAATGAATAATATTGATTACATGGTCATATTTAGCATGCTCCTGTCTTTGCCAATCATAATTTTTCACATTTTTCTTAAGGTATATAATAATATATGTAGTTCCTTATTTTTATTCACTTCAACTTTAGCTCCACTCATGATTGGATTCGAGATTTGTTTTTCACTTAGTATTACTCATGATTCAGTGCATAGGGAGTGCTTGTTTCTTCAAATAATGCATTTAATGTAGCTACATAGTATAATATAGTTCATATAAAACATGAGAAACACATTTCATATATCTATGTTGATATAGGGTTTAAAAATACTAAATCGTTTTCATCTAGTTACATCCATGGAAGTGGGTTGCAAGAAATCTCTATGTATATCGGTATGAAATCTTAAAATAAAATAATACATGTTTGTATTTATAAGATGCAAAGTTAACATGAATAAATGACTACTCTTAATGCACAAACAATTTTTAATAGGTGCAAACTAATTAAAGAAATCATATATAAATCCATTAATGTGATTGTATATAAATTGTAAAAGTTCATTATTGTGAAAGAATATAAATTCAGAAACAGAGTATGTTGCATTTGCACCTAAGATAATTTTTTCCTTTATGTACACACTAAGAAAATGTTATAAATAAAAAGGGTTAAAGTTGAAATTTACATGGAGTATCTCGAATGATTACGAGTCATGATGATACTTTCCACTGGCCCATAAATTGTTGGAAGAAAAAGGAAAAAAAAACCAAACAAAAGCGTTATATATCAAGATACATTATATAGTTAGTTCCTTTTCTATATATGTTATCAGTGATATTTTACATATTCAGTTTAAACATAATCAACATTGATATGGTAAACAAACATTTTGTTGGTGCGTATGTAAAAGTATTAGAGAATTTGCAATTGACATTAAAAAATAAAAATAAAAACCTTGTTTCGTTATTTCCAGTAATCCAATCCAATAAACTTAATTGTTATAATTAAGTAAACTCAGTTGTTGAAACCACAAACCCAGTGAAAATTCCATCTGAAGATTAGATTGATACTTCTCTCCCATAAGTCCAAAAAAGTATTGAAGTGAGGTCAAAGGTGGAAATGGGATTATTTTGCATAAATTTGGCAAACCCATAGAAAAATCCACCTAAAGAGTGATACTTCACTCCTGCGAGTCTAGAAAATACTTGAAGTGAGTTCTCAATGTGGCAATTAAATTCTCTCACCACTAAATTATTATCAAAATTCCTTAATATTATGATCATCCAATATTATTTATTGTCGCTACCTGTGTCTAAAAGGTGAACTATGGGAAAGAAAGAGACTAACAACTAAACGAACCCCATCTCATATTTTTTAAAAAAAATCCAAATAAGAGGGATAAGATGGGAAAGAAATGATATTTCTCGTACCATGGGTGGTGACCATCAAAATATTAAAGAGATGACCGAAGTGGATGATGTGTGCTGCAACCAAAGTCAATACCCATCCCTTGTGACCGAAGGGAGGTGGTGAATTCTTTCACATGGAAAATTTCGCAATGTCCCTCCATGATGCAAACATAGTCTCCTCCTATAGGATTTATTTAACTAGACTCCTTCGGTATTTATTAAACTCCATGTCCTATTGCAAAACTTCAAACATGTACATCAGCACCAAAATCACTGATGAAAATCATGTATATGGAAGTTTCATTCCTATGCATGAAAATCATATATGTGGAAGTTTTATTCCTATGCATGAAAACACCAGAGAAAATATGATAAAGAATAGTGAAAATTAAACAGCATAATATCAAGAAAAATTAATTTTTACATCATTAAAGAAAATCATATTTAAGATAAGATAAAATTAAAAGGAAACTCATAAATAAACATAACAAAACTAGAAAAATAGTTACATTAACAAACTCAACTAAAGTTTTACTCATCTAAGAAGGCTAGCAAAAGTTATTGGTTTTCTTTAGTGATATCCATAGTTTATCTTAAACTCGGGTTACAAGATCATCCTAAAAAAAATGTTGCCAAAAGATGATGCCTATGAATATCAGCAAGTGCTCAAGGTTAGCAAACTTTATCGATGACATGGGACAGATGGCATCAAGCCTCAAATAAGAGATCCAAATTTGTGTCCAATTAAATATATCATAATATTTTTTTCAATAATAATAATAAAGTACTTTATTCATTTTTAAAGTTAAACATTATAATTTGCACTATTCAATGCCAATCTACTAGTGGTCAACAAGAAATTTGATTTCTAGATTCCTTCTTGAGAAGGGACTAATAAGTTTCAAAACAGTTGATACATGATACATCTCATATTGCTAAATAAAAATCAAAATCATAAAAAATAACTAAATTATAAATTTATTTTGAAGTATTATGATTATTAATTATGTTGATGGGCATAATTAATAATAATAATAATAATAATTTAAAATAAAGTTATAATTTCTTGGAATTGGGCTCCCAAAATTTTAATTTAATTATCAATAATTATTACATGGATGGTACAGATTTAACTTCCATAGAATATTCTAGAACATTATTAGTAGTATAGACTAATCAAAGTTGAAATGCATCCCCAAAGTAGTGATGTTTTTTTTTTTAATTAAATGTAGTAATTAAAAGTAATGTCATATAAACAAGTGGCATATTATGGTCTCAAGAGGTTTTCCAAAAAATCGAAAATATCCTTGGTTTGGTTTATGAAGAAAAATTATCTTTCATGAAATCCGGTTATATGGAAATGGCTCGAATATTGGTTGGAATCAATATAGCAACATGCTTTCCTTATTCCATTATTATTAAAGAAGGCTCAAAATAAAATAAGAAATTCCTTGATTATGAAGGAATTCCCTATAAATGTGCATGTTATCACTCATGTACCCATTCGGGAGAGGATTTCCCTAGTAGGCAGAGAAGGAAAAAATGGGTTCATAAATCATATAAATATTTTGGATTCTGGAAGTGCTCCCTCAAATAATTCAAACACTGCAAGGAATTATCTAGAAAATAGTGCTTCAATACCTATTATTGATTTGATGGACAAATTTCAGATCCTTGTGGAAATTGTTCTTGGTGCTCTGGCTACGGCTAAGGAGGCCCGAAAATATGATGGTAATTTCATCGTTGAGGATCCCCTAGAATATACGCATCTTGGTACATCAGCACCAAAATCACTGATGAAAATCATATATATGGAAGTTTCATTCCTATGCATGAAAATCATATGTGTGGAAGTTTTATTCTTATGCATGAAAACACCAGAAAAAATATGATAAAGAATAGTGAAAATTAAACAGCATAATATCAAGAAAAATTAATTTAACATCATTAAAGAAAATCATATTTAAGATAAGATAAAATTAAAAGGAAATTCATAAATAAACATAACAAAACTAGAAAAATAGTTACATTAACAAACTCAACTAAAGGTTTACTCATCTAAGAAGGTTAGCAAAATTTATTGGTTTTCTTTAGTGATATCCATAGTTTATCTTAAACTCGGGTTACAAGATCATCCTAAAAAAAATGTTGTCAAAAGATGATGCCTATGAATATCAGCAAGTGCTCGGGGTTAGCAAACTTTATCGATGACATGGGACAGATGGCACCAAGCCTCAAATAAGAGATCCAAATTTGTGTCCAATTAAATGTTATCAAAATATTTTTTTCAATAATAATAATAAAATACTTTATTCATTTTTAAAGTTAAACATTATAATTTGCACTATTCAATGCCAAACTACTAGTGGTCAACAAGAAATTCGATTTCTAGATTCCTGCTTGAGAAGGGACTAATAAGTTTCAAAACAGTTGATACATGATACATCTCATATTGCTAAATAAAAATCAAAATCATAAAAAATAACTAAATTATAAATTTATTTTGAAGTATTATGATTATTAATTATGTTGATGGGCATAATTAATAATAATAATAATTTAAAATAAAGTTATAATTTCTTGGAATTCGGCTCCCAAAATTTTAATTTAATTATCAATAATTATTACATGGATGGTACATATTTAACTTCCATAGAATATTCTAGAGTATTATTAGTAGTATACACAAATCAAAGATGAAATGCATCCCCAAAGTAGTGATGTTTTTTTTTTTTTTAATTAAATGTATTAATTAAAAGTAATGTCATATAAAAAAGTGGCTTATTATGGTCTCAAGAGGTTTTCCAAAAGATCGAGAATATCCTTGGTTTGGTTTATGAAGAAAAATTATCTTTCATGAAATCCAGTTATATGGAAATGGCTCGAATATTGGTTGGAATCAATATAGCAACATGCCTTCCTTATTCCATTATTATCAAAGAAGGCTCAAAATAAAATAAGAAATTCCTTGATTATGAAGGAATTCCCTATAAATGTGCATGTTATCACTCATGTACCCATTCGGGAGAGGATTTCCCTAGTAGGCAGAGAAGGACAAAATGGGTTCATAAATCATATAAATATTTTGGATTCTGGAAGTGCTCCCTCAAATAATTCAAGCACTGCAAGGAATTATCTAGAAAATAGTGCTTCAATACCTATTATTGATTTGGTGGACAAATTTCAGATCCTTGTGGAAATTGTTCTTGGTGCTCTCGCTGTAGCTAAGGAGGCCCAAAAATATGATGGTAATTTCATCGTGGAGGATCCCCTAGAATATACGCATCTTGGTACAATTGTTGTATCTATATCCTCTTCTAGTATGTTATCTTCATGCAACTCCTCATTGATTTATCCTTCAAATGCTCTCTCTAGATAATTTCTCTCCTTTGAATCTACATAATATTTCTATTCCCATTCCTTCACCTTCTTTTCCCCTTCCACCTTTATCCCTCCTACTAAAAATCCTCCTTCCCTTATCTCAGAGACCTATTATCGCCCTCTTCCTTTAGTGTCTCATAAGCACCATTAAATTATTATATCCCTCTCCTTTAACTTGGTCGAAGGGGACCTTCAGATGATAGGTTTCATTCTCAAACTAGGAGGGGGTATGGGTTCCGTTGACAACTTAATACCTCTAAGATCAAGAAGGGGTAAGAAATTGTATATCTCTCAAGCCAAGGAACAAGGCTCCTCAGAGGTGTAACTTGGGAATCAATAGTCTATTTTTTGGCCTCTTAGAGAAACAAGCCCCGAAAGACTTTCGAAATGAGAATACTTTCTCTAAATATTTGTGGATTTTCCAACCCCTCAAAATATATGGCTCTGAAGAGGCTTGTTGCATCCATCTTTCCTCATGCTATCATGTTGCAATAATCTATTATTAATGGTTTTAAGGTTGAATCTCTTCTATCCCCTCTCATTCAAAATTGGTCCTTCCATCATATTAACTCTCAGGGGAAATCTATTAGATTGATCACAGGGTGGAACACAACTTTTTAACATTGCACTTTGGCTTGAGTCTCGAAGTCATGTCTTGCTACGTACTTCATTTTTAGGGATGATGGTTTTGGTTTCATTGTTTTGAACATATATGGTCCTTATGGAGAGAAGAAACTTTTTTGGGACAATATATTTAGTCACCCATGTTTTGGTTTGAATTTCATGTGTCTTAGGGGTGATTTGAATTTCTCATTAGAGCATTTTGAAATCTTGGGCCCTTGTGCGCACCGAACCCCAATGGCTAGATATTTTGTTCATAATCTTGAAAAGATGGGGCTAGCGAATGTTCTTTTGGAGAAACTCCTCCCTACTTAGACAAATAACAAGATTGTTCCATCTTATATTTCTAAATTACTTGATAGGTTTCTCATCTCGAAAAAATATATGGACCAACCCTTCTAGATTCATCAATGGGTGGAGGATGGGGGTGGATATGATCATTGACATGTTACCTTCGACATGGTCCCCAACACTCAAAAGCCTCCAGGACCTTTCAAATTTAATCCTAAAAGGTTCAATCATCCAACTTTTATAGAAAACATTAAGGCCTCCTGGAACCCCTATGATCTGCCTCACGGATAAATCCATATAATTCCATTTCAAGAGAACTTAAAAAATTACAAAGCTATTATCTCCCAATGGACTAAGGATAAGAAATGTTAGGATGATAGGTCTCTTATTGATATTGAGGCAAAAGTAAAAGGCATCCTTCTAAAAAGGGACCATTCCTCTCTCACCAAGGATCACTTATCACAGAAAAAAAACACTAGAAGTAAAAAAAAGATCCCTCCTTTTGGAGTAATAGAAGGAATGACATATAAAGAGAAAAACACTTTGGTTGTAATCCAAGGATGCGAATACCATTTTTTTTCACAGGATAGCAAACTACAAGATGGATATAAATACAATCTAGGAAATTAATAGAGAGGATGTTTATAAAGCTACCTCATTCAAATATATCTCAGAGGAAGGAATCACCTATTTCAAGGACATTTTTAAATTTCCATATAGAGAAAAATTGGGAAAATATTACAAATAGCTACTTATTTTCCTAGATTTATTGAGGACAATGATAATGAAGAGCTTATGAAGTAGGTTACAAAACAGGACTTGGAATTTTTTCTCCATAGGTTCCAAAAAGACAAAATCCTTGGGTCAAATGATCTCTCGATCAAATTTTACCTAGCTTGCATTGAATTTATATGGAATGATATGTTATATGTTGTGGAATACTCCAAATTACATGGGAAGATTGTTGCTCCCTTCAACTCCACCTGTATCTCCCTTATCACCAAATATCATAAGCCTATTTCCTTCAATCATTTTTGTCCCGTATCTCTACACAAATTTTTTTACAAGATAATATCAAAGATTATTTCTCTCTGTATAAAACCTTTTCTTGTAGATCATATATAAATGGAATAGTTTGGCTTTATCAAGGACAGAAAACTTCACAAATCTATTGGTCTTGCTTAGGAAGGTGTTCACTCTATTCATACCAAAAAGAAAAAGGTTGGTATATATATAATGGACTTATCAAAGGCTTTAGATAGGGTGGATTGGCTTTAAATTAGATTAATTCTCCTTCTTATAGGTTTCACCCCCTCCTTTGTTTCTTGGATCTATAGTTGTATTATTTCATCCTCGATAGCCCTATTAATAAATAGTTTGGCTTGCCCATTTTTCCATCCCAAAGAGAGAATATACACTGCTACTCCCTATCCCATCCTCTTTTTTTGCTAGTGGTTTAAGCTCTCGTCTAGGCCATCATTGATGCAAAAAATAATCATCTTATTAAAGGTGTTGAGATCTCCCAATCTTGTTCCGTCACACACCTTATTTTTGTGGATAATTTCATCCTCTTTCTAGCAATGGATATAGGTTTTCTCCAAACTATGGATAATATTTTGGATTTACTCTCTTTCCACTATAATTTTAATCAACCATGCAAATTTCTCCTTAAATGGGAATTCCCTCAGCTATGGGTACATTAACTTTGTCTCAAGTATTTTATTAGTCTCCCCTTCTCCTTTAAGTGATCTAATCACATATGTGGGATTATTTTTAAAGTCAAATGGATACCAGAAAAAAAAATATTGGGTCTAGCTCATTGCTAAAATAGAGCTCTAAATTAGGCATTGTTGCAACATGTGGCTCTCCATAGCAGGTCGATCGATACTTTGCAAGGAGGTTATAGAAGAAATTCCTATTTATTGGGCATCACTTGCATTGGTTCCTTTAGTAATATTACACAAAGTAAAATAAATATATTTAAGATACTTATTGGTAGTGGAACATGATTGCCACCCTTTTGCACTAACGACATGTTCCTCCATATCCATTCCTAAAGATGGGATTATGGGGCTTAAAGAATCTCATTTGGATCTCTAAGGCTCTTTCTACAAAAGGTGTCTAGAAGTTAATTTAGGGTATGGGGTTTTGGGAACAAGTCATAGAAATCACACACACACACAGATATATATATATATATATATATATATATATATATATATATATATATATATATATATATATATATATATATATATATATATATATATATATAGATAGATAGATTGATAGATATATCGTCGTGATTCATTCACCCGAGTGGTTTCTAGACTCTGGATCTATGGTTTGGAAAGAACTTAAATGTTGGGTATGTGTTATATTCTTTCCACGATTGGCCCCACGCACTGTATGTTGCGTCGGGCGTAGCTGGGGGGTCACGAGGGGCGAACCAGTCCCCACCATTGGGGTCCGGGGCAGCACCCTGGCCAAAATTTGTTTTTTGTGCGGACCCACTCATAGGTGGATCCGCCCATGGTTTTGTGCATGGTTTTGCACATGGTTTTGGGGTTCGATGGTTTTCGGCCCCTGGTATTTTTGTAGATCCGGTCAAGGGAACTACGGTTATGTTCTAATACAGGGTTAATGGATTGGGGCTTATGTATGCTCCGGCATGTATATATATGTGTTGTAACACTAAAAGGAATATAATGAAAAATCAAGCTGGTCGTCCCGATTTGGGATCCAGGGGAAAATCTCTGTGTTTATCTGTTTTATGTTTTATGCTCTTGCTATTGTTTATTTTATGTTATAAGAATCGTGTGTAGATATTTCTGCTCTGTAAGAAACCTACAAGAGCACGTAGCTATTTTGGCTTCAAGGGGACGCCTTTGTTGTTGAGGGTTTTTTGCTCGGGCCTGTGGTAGACCCTGTGCAGTGGAAGATCTGCGGGATCGATTCTTGCGGTGAAAGAATATGGCGAGCAGCAGAAAGATAGAGATCGAGAAATTTAATGGCCAGAGTTTTGAGTTGTGGAAGCTCAAGATGGAGGATCTGTTGGTGGATAAAGATCAGTGGATCGCGGTAGATCCAGGTACTAAACCAACGGCAATGTCAGATGAAGACTGGAAGAAACTGGATCGGAAGGCTAAGAGCACAACACGGTTGTGTGTGTCAGATTCAGTATTGTTGAATGTATCTGGGGAAGCTACGGCGAAGAATTTGTGGGAAAAACTTGGGACTTTGTACCAATCTAAGTCTCTGGTGAATAAGTTGTTCCTGCGGAAAAAGCTGTATAACCTGAGGATGAAGGATGGAGACTCGGTGACAGAGCATCTGAACGCTTTCAATACTGTGGTAAGTCAGCTGTCATCTGTTGATATTAAAATCTCAGATGAAGATAAGTGCATCAGTTTGTTGTGTTCTCTACCAGACTCGTGGGACAGTCTGGTTATTGCAATAGGTAGCAATACAACTACCTTGAATTTTGATGACATTATCTCAGCCTTGCTGTCGGAGGAAATGAGACGGAGAAATATGGAGGGTCAGAATGGAGATGCCTTATCTGTACGAGGAAGGTCCCAGAACAGAAACAAGAATAAGGTTTCGAGTGGGAGATCTAAATCTCCCGGAAAGTTTGTAAAGGTGTGCTGGAAATGCGAAAAGGAAGGACACTACAAAAAAGAATGCAGATCTAAAGCTCCTGAGAAAGGAAAGGGATCTGATGAAGCTCCTTCTGCAGAGGCAAAAACCACCTCGGATGAAGGTGGGGATGTGTATTTGGCCTCTTCTTCAAATACACATGTAGATCATGAGTCATGGTTGATTGACTCAGGTGCATCCTTTCACTTCACTCCCCATAGGGAGTGGTTCTGCGAGTATGAGAAATATGATGGTGGTGATGTCTTCCTAGGGGATGATAGGAGGGCCAGAATCATCTGACGTGGAAAGGTCAAGCTGAAGCTGCAAGGTGGAAGGATTAGAACACTTCCTGGTGTTCTGCATATTCCTGCATTGGCCAGAAATCTGATTTCTGTAAGCAAGATGGATGATGCAGGTGTAAAAACAGTGTTCGAGAAAGATGCCTGCAAGATGGTTCGGGGAGCACTGGTATTAATGCGGGGAGTTCGGACTGGAACTCTGTACAAGCTACAAGGTAGCACTGTTATTGATGGGTGTAACAATTTTGTGGTTCCTGAAAGTGGGACGGAAAGTCTAGCTGTCTCTGGAGAAAAGACCATGCTATGGCATCAAAGGCTTGGACATATTGGAGAGAAGGGCCTTCGGATACTGCATAGAGATGGTATGGTAGAAGGTATGTCTAATTGTTCTCTAGATTTCGATTTCTGTGAACATTGTGTATATGGGAAGCAGAATCGGGTGAGTTTTCCTTCTGGTGCTAAGAGGGAAAACAAGATATTAGAACTTGTGCACATTGATGTGTTTGGGCCTGTGTCAGTTCCATCACTGGGAAAGTCTGTGTACTATGTTTCATTCATAGATGACTTCTCAAGGAATACATGGATATATTTCTTGAGGAAGAAATCTGAAGTCTTTGACAAATTTAAAGAATTTAAGGCTCGGGTGGAAAACCAGACAGAGAAGAAGATAAAGGCGCTGAGGACAGATAATGGTGGGGAGTTCTGCAAGAAGGAATTTGAAGAGTTCCTCGTAGAAGAAGGTGGTATGAGGCACTCACGTATGACTACCCATACACCTCAGCAAATGGAGTTGCGTAAAGAATGAACAGAATTGATGGAAAGGCATGAAGCATGCTCAAAGGGTAGCCTCAGTTAGGAAAATAATTTCTGAGCAAGAGGAAGCTCTGGTTAAACCAGAGGAAGTATGTCGAGACTATATTGCAGAGGTTCAATATGCAGGATAGTAAACCGTTGAAGGTTCCTATTCCTGTAGGTGTAAAGCTGTCTGCTGAACAGTGTCCCAAGACACAAGAAGAAGAGGAGTATATGTCCTGTGTTCCATATGAAAGTGCAGTGGGTAGCCTGATGTATGCAATGGTCTATACTAGACCAGACATTGCACATGCAGTGGGAGTATTGAGCAGGTTTATGTCAAACCCAGGGAAGGAACATTGGACAGCAGTGAAGCGGGTTTTCAGATATTTACGTGGCACTAGTGATTATGGCTTGTGCTACCAGGGAAGACCAGGATTGGAAAGAATGTTGGACATTCGTGGTTTTGTTGATGCAGACTGGGCTGGAGATCTGGACCAAAGAAGATCTACACATGGGTATGTGTTTAGCCTATTTGGAGGCGTAGTCAGTTGGATGAGTAAAAGATAGTCTGTAGTGGCTCTTTCAACTACAGAGGCAGAATACATAGCAGCCACTCATGCAAGCAAGGAAGCAGTTTGGTTGCAAATATTTTGTTCAAGTATGGGGTTGGTACAGCAAGCTATAAGGATAGACTGTGATAGCCAAAGTGCAATTTTCTTGGCTAAGAACCCTGCTTATCATTCAAAGATAAAGCACATTGATGTTCAATATCACTTTGTTAGAGATATGGTTGAGGCTAAAAGGGTGTTGCTGGTAAAGGTGGACACTTTGAAGAATGTTGCAGATGCATTGACGAAGTCCGTGAGCACTCAGAAGTTCTCTTGGTGTAGAGAAACAATGGGTGTTGAAGAATTGGCCCAATGACTAAGCTCTCCTGTGGCCCCCTGTGGAAAGAAAACAACAAGTGGGAGAATGTTGGGTATGTGTTATATTCTTTCCACGATTGGCCCCACGCGCTGTATGTTGCATCGGGCGTAGCTAGGGGGTCACGAGGGGCGAAGCAGTCCCCACCGTTGGGGTTCGAGGTAGCGCCCCAGCCAAAATTTGTTTTTTGTGCGGACCCACTCATAGGTGGATCCGCCCATGGTTTTATGCATGGTTTTGCACATGGTTTTGGGGTTCGATGGTTTTCGGCCCCTGGTATTTTGTAGATCCGGTCAAGGGAACTACGGTTATGTTCTAATCCAGGGTTAATGGATTGGGGTTTATGTATGCTTCGACATGTATATATATGTGTTGTAACACTAAAAGGAATATAATGAAAAATCAAGATGGTCGTCCCGATTTGGGATCCAGGGGAAAATCTCTGTGTTTATCTGTTTTATGTTTTATGCTCTTGCTATTGTTTATTTTTTGTTATAAGAATCGTGTGTAGATATTTCTGTTCAGGGTTAAAACCTACATTAAAAACTTCACATCGGTCATCCTACAAGCTCTCAAATGGCAGATTGGTGATGGTACATAACTTCTTGTTGGAAAATATCCTTGGATATGATTTAGTGATTCTTATATCCTCTATGGTCAACTCATTTAGGCTCTACATACCCTTGGAATTTTCTTGTTAAATTAGGCCTCTAATCATTTGGGTCTGATGTGTATCCCCATTTGGAAGCAGTTTGTTGAATTGTTACAAGAAGGGGCTCTAGTTTAAGAGTGGGATGGGTATATTTAATCTCTTATTCATAATCTATTATCTCTCTAAAGTTCTAAATACACTTTGGTTTGGTCAAATTATCACTCGAGTTGCTACAACCCCAAATTTGGTTATCAGACTATATCCCATCAACATTGGGCTTACCCTCCTCCATAATGGATAAAAAGGGTCTGGAAGAAAATTTTTCTGCCAAAACAAAACTATTCATGTGGTTTCTTCTTAAAAACAAATCACCAAAATGGGACATATTACAGAAAAGGTCATTTTATGGGCCCAGTAGATGCCCACTTTGTATGTAAAATTTTTAGGACATCTCACATCTCTTTATACATTTTCCCTTTACTATCAAAGTATGGGTTAAAATTTGGAAATATATTGGTTGCTCACATAAATGGCATGGGGATAGTGCATATATGTGATTAAAGAATTGTTTGGAAATAAAACCTCCAAAAAACATTAGAGTTCTCCCTTTGATTGTATGTTGGGGAATTTTGTTGGAAATGAACAACTCTGTTTTTTTAAATCAAGGAAAATCCTTTCTTAGAGTGGTTGTCAATAGCCTGACATTAGTTTCATCCATTCCAAAACCTCCTAAACCTAATCAAATTTGGAACAAAAATGAAGTGGAAATCCTCAATGATAAACCTTGGGCATTCTTTGATGGGGTGTCACAACACACTCCTAGTATGGGAGGATTTGGAGGAACCATCCATTTGACCGACTCTCATTTATTCACTTTCTCTTATAACATCGGGCATGCTTCAAACAATTTTGCTAACCTTTTTTCCCTCAAATTACTCCTGCGTATTTCCTCTTATATTCACCTCCATGAGATTAATATATATGGAGACTCCTTGGCGGTGATCAAATGGATGTAATGAACTTACAAGCTAAAAATTACTCCCTCCTTCTTTTATATCAAAATGTTCTCCTAATATAGGGTATAAAAATATTCAGTCAATTAGCTTTTATAATGAGGTTTGGTGTTAGATAAGGGACAATTGGAAATATTTAAAAATCTTGAGATCATCATCAGGACCCACCAGTTATGCCCATGGGCTTAACTAGTTCATAACTTTTCATATACATCTCAAAAACTATCATTTTTACTTTCTATAACGAGCATATAATGACTAGACCTCTTCAAATTTTCTTCCTAGCGGTCACTTTCTGACGGTGATTTTAGGGTACTCAGACTCTTGGCATCACTCTTTTACTTTATATGACATTACCAAATGTTACATTTTCTATTATGTTTTACACAATTGGCATGCTTCATGATGATATTTGCTTAGACTTCGGAATTTTTTCTTTTAAACCTAGTTTTCAGTAAAAAAGAACCTTGGTCTTATTAGAAGAACTATTTTATCTATTGGGATATATACATAGTCGATCAAGTCAATTACATGCACATTATTATTGGATATGTTTTGTTCTTTTGGATCTTATTAGAGGGTAAATTGTTATTTTTGGATAAATGTTTAGAATTGTTACAACAGACTATAAATATATCTGAGATCGAGTGGCATTTTTGAATGTTGTCGCATATGCAACAAATGTATTTTCTTTCTATAAATAAAATATGTGTTTTTTTTCTACTAGAAAAAGTGTCATGTGAGATGATTTATGGTTTTTTGGGCATGTGGTATTTATAGCCATGGCATTGACCCATTATAACAAAGTATATTTACATATTAGAAATATCCAAGGTAAAGTGGGGGTAAATCTCCATGGATAAGTATCTTGTTTCATTTTTTGTTCAAATGTATATATTTTTAACTTATATATTAATTATTTTTATAACTAACACAAAAATATAAATCAAATGGTTGGCACTTCATAATACATCTCATGCTGTTAAAATTTCAAAAAAAATATCATAGAACTAAATCCCATGGAGGTTAAATCCCTACCATCCACCTAATAATCATTGATAATTAAATTAAATTTCTGGAAACCTTATTCCAAAATAGACTCTCTTATTGGTGTAAATATTTTTTGAATATTCCATAAGTTTTTTTGGGGGGACTAGAGGAATAAACAACTAGGAAGGTTTCATACTCGCATGACACAAGGTAAATTATGATCACTACCACTATAACCTCTAGGTACCTACATATACCCCTTCTATAGACATGGTCTACCATTATAACACATAGGTTCCCATGTATGCCCCTTCCGCAGGCACGGGTAATTCAAGAGGATTTTAACCTCGAATCTCTCGGTGCATAACACATCATTTTCATGGTGCTTTCCAATTGAGTTGCCCCATAGGAGATGAATATTCCATAAGGTTAAATCCCTATCATCCACCTATTAATTCTTGACAATTAAATTGAAATTATAAAACTTTTATTCTAAAATAAACACATATATCAAAATTACAAACAACATTCATTACATTGATATGTGTGTCGATTTTGGAATATGGTATTCAAAATTTTAATTTAATTAGAAATAATTATTGGGAGGATGGTAGGAGTTTAACCTCCATGGAATATTCTAGAATATTCTTCACAATAGTAAAAAGTCAAAAGTTGAGATTTATCTCAAAATATTTATTCCCTTTCTTCCTTTTAAATTAAAATGATTAATTTAAAAAAAATCCATAAGAACATAAGTCATATTAGTAAGTAAAAAGAGACAATGATGAGTCTCACATATTAATAGGATGTCCTTGTTGACTATTCCCTGAACCCACTATAGTTTTGTCAAATATGGATAGAGTCAAGTGAAATTGGGGCCAAATATCTCGGCAGAAGGAGTGGGGATGAGTCACAGGAATGGGGTTTGGTTCGGGATCCTATGGTCTTTTTAAAAATTCTAGAGGGTGGAGCTCACACTTTTCTTATGAGGGATGGTTTCTTGGGAGAGCTCTCAACAAATAATGTGGACACTATCGACATTTATCATGGAGACAAGAGATCAATCTTGACGACTGTTTATTTTGGTTTTCCCCTAGTGGTGGATGAGGGAAGGATTTCATCCCCATTTCTTATAGAAGTCCTTGACCTAAAGGTATAGGGTCCAAGATCCTAGTTTATATGTGAAGTGGTGTTGGTTCAGCCACAAAAAGATAAAAGGATTTCCATAAAAAACAACAAATTCATAGTTGAACTATTAGGGAAAAAGGTATTTCGAACTCATGTGGCCCTGAAGGCGATGAAGGTAGTGTGAATAGGCCAAGGCTTAAGCAAAATTACGGCCATATAATCATGTCGTTTCATAATAAAGAGAATCTGGGGAAAAGAGGAAGAAGGCATGTTGTGCGAAAAAATAGGAGTCTATAGAATGGTGCTAGGAGAGGATGTCCAATTCAAATGGGGTAAATATGGGTGAATTGGCGGTGGTAGGCAGACAAATGGGGTGAAAGTTTAATCTTAAAACCATAAGAGATTTGGTTTATCAGATGTGGGGAGGTCAGTTGGATACTTTTCCCATAGTTACTACCCTTACTCAGGGATGGTTCTATCTAATATTCAGTTCAAAAAAGTGGTTGCTTGGGTCCTTGAGAGAAACTTGGTCATCAATCCTCCCCTAACATCTTGAAGAGGTGGATGCCTCTTTTTTATTCAAGTAGATAAAGACTAGATTCAACTCCAATTTGGGTGTGTCTTCGAGGATTTTTTATCCAATTTTGGTCTACATATGTCTTCCATCACATAGGAAATATGACGGGGAAGTTCATGGAGAAGGGCGTGTCTTTTCCAACTTTTAGGGTGATGGTGGTCACTATAATTTTAGTGATTATGGATACACGAGAAGGGCTTCTTGAAAAATTAGAATTGGGCATGTTAGGTATAATCCTTAACCAAATTTTGGACTAGAAGGGATCCAACATGGTCACATCGTTAGGGAGTGTTCATTGCCATTTTTTTGGCCATATAGTTCTAAGGTCACTACCTTATAAAAGGAAAGGGCCAGTCATGGAGGATGAGTTCATGCATAAGGTCTCAGTTTAGATTCCTTCCTCTAGGTAGGATCAACTAGTGAGGGTTGCATTGCCCCTAGTGAAAAATTCATTGTTAGAAAGTCTAGAGGCTAGAGAGATCATTACAGTGTAATTAACAAGGGTCGAAAAGGATACGACCCAAAAATTATTATGTAACAGCCAAATCTAAATATGTGTATCTCCTATTCCTCTCCCTCCCCTTATTTTTCACATATGATTGTTTATTTTTCTGATTTAGAGAAGGATTGGACTAGTGTTTCTATGGATGCATCTACACAATTTCCTAAAAGATCAGCTTCGCTGGTTGGTCAAATTCCTTGTCCCTTCCCTCTAATTCTCCCCCATTCTTCACCCAGTATCATCTCCTTGGAGTTCATATGTGCATCTAACTCTTCGTAGTCTATATCATACTACAACCTTTAGTCACATGCATCTGAATCGATTTCCCATCCATCCATGGGGGAACGTTAGGGGAATTTTGAGGTCTAAAATGGGCCTCATAAGGACATTATAAAATAATAATGGAAATAATAAAATAATATTAGATTAAATCATCAAATTTTAGAGGGAAAAAAGAAAAAACTATTTTTTCAACTCGTATTTTCAACTTATTTCCTTATGGGTTTACTCAAAATTCAAGTAGGAACACTCTTAGATGTATAATTTGATTCCTCATCCAAGGAGTACCCATATTACATACTTTCGATAGAACCTGCTATACGGAAAATGAGAAATACATGAAAAATGTGATTGCAATCATGTTTTTTCATCTATTTCTCATTTTTCATGTAGTAGGGTTGCTAAAAGTATGCAACATGGGTACTCCTTGGATGAGGAATTATATTTTTCATCCAACGAGTACTCCTGCTCGAAATTTGAGTAAAACCTTAGGGAGATAAGTTGAGAATCCAAGTTGAAAAAGTAGTTTTATTATTTTATTATTTTTTAATTTGTTTACCTTTTTACCCCAAAAATGCTGAATCATCCCCCATGGTTGACATCATCATCTTGAATCTTATTGGTTCTTATAAAGTTTATTTCGGCTGTACATTTTTCTTAGGAGGCCCATTTTAGACCTCAAAACTTCTCTAATAGGTTGGGTATGTCCTCCTTCCCTCTAGCTAAGGGCAAGGGACGAGGGAGTAAATATTTTTTAGAAAAAGGCTAAACTCAAGGCATGTTATGATTTGGTCTTCGAGAAAAAATTGCCATTGATGTGGCACTTAGAGCAGTGAAATTCCTTGGAGGGGTTACCTCATGATAATATAATCTTTCAATTGTAGGGGTTTCACAAGCTTGTCTAAAAAATTAGCCATGCGTAGGATGGTCAATAATTCTTGCTCAAACATTTTGTGACTTTATGAAACATTGGGGGATAGTGAAAGGACCAGTAAACTAATAGAATCTATGTTTACTGTATGGATATTTTTTGTTTGATGCTCATGGAATGTTTTGGGGTTTTTGAATGAGATGGAAAACCCAAAGAATTAATCTGATTAATTTGTGGGGGATGTACGTGGCTTTGGGAATCAATGTTTTATCAAGTGATATAGGGATATAGCTTAATATTATGAATGTCTATGGTCCCTATATGGAAAGAGAACTCTTTTGGGGGGCATTGTTCATGGAGAAGGTTTTTTATTCTAAAAAAATAATTTTAGGAGGGGATATAAACTTTCTGAAGCGAGTGGTGTAGGTATGGGGTCTTCATGAAATACTATACCCTCTTAAATATTTTTCCTCTCATCTATTATCAGATAGAAAGCTTATCAATGTAGAGATGTTAAAACTCAACCTTACTTGGAGGAATAAGAGAGTGGGGGATACTCGGGTTATGAATAAAATGGACTAGATTTTAATTTTTTAAAGTTTAGTGGAAGGGTAACCCATGTTTCCTCAATTTTTGGGCATCAGGGGGGAATATGACCATTATCACATTCTCCTAGAGATCAAGGGAAATGGGATGAACATCGAGAGTCCCTTTTAATGTGAATTTTTTGAAAGGTGGGGACTTCTTGGGCCTAGTACATTCAAAATGGACACCCTTTGATTCTACCTTGGTGATTCAACTACTTCACAATATGCTCACAATCTTGCAGAATTCAAAAAATCCTGGATTGAATGGAAATCTCTCAAGTGGGTAAATGGGGGTCAGTGAATAAAAGCAATGGAGGAAGGCCTAATTTCTCTTTGTGATTCAGAGGATGGTGGTTTTCACTTTAAGGAATCCAAAGCAATATTTATGGAATTGGAATTAAAAAAGAGGAAGTCGCCAGAAGAAAAAGAGGCCCTTTGGAGACTAAAGAGTAGATCAATCCAGTTGGAATGTGAAGATGAAAAGGAAGGAAAATGGAAAACGCCATCTGGAATCTAGAAGTCCAAAACAAATTTTAGGCTTCTTCTTTTGAGGAGATGGGAAGCCTTGGGAATAGTCACTTCATTTCATCATTTCATGTTGGAGAAGGGAATCCATAGATGATATTTTTAGGTTGGCTTAAATTTTCCCGAGATTTTTGGATGAGGAAGATAACATTCACTTGTGGAGAAAGTATTGGAAGATCAACTGACTGGGATTCTTCATAGCTTCCAAAAGGATAAAAGTTTAGGTCTTAATGGGTGGTCTATTGAATTCTTTCCAGCACTATATGACATGATTGGAGGTGACCTTATAAGGGTAGTGTATGAGTCAAGGTGATCTAAGTGGATGTTGGTTTCTTTCAATACAATTTTTATTTCCCTTCTCCCAAAGATGGACATCCCAAGGACTTTTAATGATTTTAGACCCATTTATTTATGAAATTATATCTACAAGGTGATTTCAAAAGTGATAGATCGACTTCAAAGGAAAAATTCAGCTTCTTGGAAGGGAGACAAATCCATGAGGAAATAGGGGTTTCACAGGAGGGCCTTCACATCCTCAAAACTCGAAATCTCAAAGGGGTGGTTCTGAAGATTAATTTTCGTAAAGCATATGACCAAGTAAGTTGGATATATCTCCACCTCCTTTTAACTCATTCAGGGTTTGAGATCCCATTTATCATATGGATCATGAGTTGCATCACTATTGTTTCCTTTGTGTTTCTCATCAAAGGTTCAACCTCGGGATTTTTCCATGCAGAAATGGGTTTGAGGCATGGATGTCCCTTATCCCCTCTACATTTTCTCATGCTCATGGAGGGCCTAAGTTAGCTGTTGGTAGATGTAAAAACAAGGGTATATTTACAAGGGATATAGGTAGAAAAATCCTTGTCAATCACTCATATGCTTTTCATCAATGACATCCTAATCTTCTATGATGGATCCAAGAACTCCCTCGGGTGTCTGCACTTAGCATTGTATCTCGTTGGAAGAGTGACTTTTATGTAGATAAATGCCTCTAAATATACTCCATCCCCATTTGATTTAGAATATGTATAATTTTTAAATTTACATAATAGTTTCCCTTTTACTATGACACCCTTTTATAAAGGTCTAAAATATTTGGGATTCCATCTAAAGTGAAACTCTTACTAGAAATTTGATTGGAATTGGCTGCTATAATATATGGAAAATAGGTTAAAAACATGGAGCTTGAAATGGCTTTCTAAGGTGGTGTGTTTAGTCCTCATCAAACCTGTCCTACAAGCCATCTCAGTATACTAGATGTCCCTCTCATGGATCCCTAAAAGATTGTTGGATAAATTACGAAATATTTTTCTATGCTTTTGTTGGTGGGAACAAAGGACTAGTATGTTGCACCTAGGGTAAAATGGGAAATAATTTCCTTTCTAATGGCTTGGGTAGGATGGGGACTGAAAAATATCCCCCCTTTTTCCAAGGCTATGGAAACAAAAGCTAGGTGGAGGCTTCTTTCTTCAAACAACCTTTAGACGACAATAGTACACATGAAGTACATATACTTTAATACCATTGAGGGTTGGATTAGAAATCCCAATAAGCCACATATTAATGTGTCACATATGAATGGTGGTTCTAGCCTCCTTCTCCCTCATTGAGGAAGGCCTTGCATGGAAGGCTGGTTATGGCAAACAAGTTAGAATTGGCATGGATCCTTGGTTTGGTGTAGGGGAAGGCTTTTGGCTCCTAAAGGATTTTGTGACCTTTCTAAATGGCATGGGTATCCTAACACTCAGTCAAGTCTCAGACCCTTTAAGCTTGAATATGTGGTACAAGGTTGGTCCTTAACGTGGAAACTTTGAATCCTATATGTCTTTTCTAAGAATTGAGAAAAATATATTACTAGCCTCTACAACTCCCATATTAGGTTTTCAAAGAGAGAATATGTACTATCTTGGAAACTTGTGTTGTTTGGAGATTATACCCCAAATTGGGTTATGTACATCTTATTTTGTGTCACATAAGGGGTGATCAAGCTTGGTGGTGGAAGCATCTCTAGAAACACAAGTAACCAACAAAGTATCCTCTATTAATGTGGTGTTTAGTGGAACATAAAGTCCCCACCTAGGACAATATCCATAAGTGGCTCTTAGAAGGTATCATTTGGCGCACCCTTTGTAAGGCTGAGGAAGAAATTATCTCACATTTATTCATAAAATGCTCCTTTGTAATCAGAGTGTGGGATTTTGTGCAGTCACATCTGGGCTTAGGAAGTGAGTGATCGAGAGACAATATTGTAGAAGTTTGGAAGAGATGGGCTAGTGATAGGGTCCTAAGGTCATTTGGCACTATTCCACTCCTCATTTGTTTTGGTATTTGGGTTTCAATAAATAATGTTATCTTCTAGGGAAAAGCATCAACCGCAGATAGGATTGCAGAACAAGTTATAAGTATATTTTCCCTTCTCCCATATAAGGAAAATCCACAAGGCATATGGGTCATTGTTGAAGACATCATAGACATTTATAGGCCTTGGCCTTTCTTCGATAGGACTCAACTTGTGGGGGACGCGCAATCCTTCACCGAGTCTCAAAGAATCATAGTTATGGCTTATTAATGGGTCTAGGGATCGGTACAAATAATTATGTTTAGTTTATGGCACTTAATCTCCTCCTCTTTTTTGCAAAAGAATAGGTCTATGGGTTAATACAACTTTTCGACAACTCCATGGATGTTTTCAATTGGGTAAATGGAAATAAAATATGTTACAATCAACAAATTTTTCCCTTGTTGGAGGAAATGTTGTGTATAAATTCACATATGAAATTTATTCTTGTTGTCATGTTTATAGGGAACACAAGACACAGGGAGATTCAATGTCTAAAGAAGTTCTTCAGTTGGATTATGGGTAATGGCTCATAAAGTAGAACAGAGTGGGGACCTTCTATGAGTTCTATCACTAGCCCTTAACAGAAGGTGGTCCTCTAGATCAATAGGTTGCAACTACCTAATGATATCTGAAAATATTTATACTAATGTAATACTTAGTGTGTACTTGTAATTATTTATACTATATTCTTGTGATCCGTAAAAAAATTAAGCTTAGTGGCAAGACTAGTTTAGTATATTATGGGGGCAGAGAATCCAAGATAGGTGTTGAATTTATTATTTATAGTGTAGTATTTTGTATGGTATTAGGTGAATCTTGTATGGTATTAGGTCACCATGAGTCACTTAGAGAGGGGATTAACATATCCTAATATCGCTTCATGTGAAGAGAACAATTTTGCATCGTCGTGCTAAGAAAATTATGGTTTTTTTCCAAGGAAAAAAAAGTCATATCAATAAGTCATGGTATTAGCTCATGGTATTGTAACAAAATTATGGTTTTTTTCCAAGGAAAAAAAAATTCATATCAATAAGTCATGGTATTAGCCCATAGTATTGTAACAAAGTCTATTTATAGGTTAAAAAATGACATGGTAGTGATGAATCTCCATAGTTAATAATCTTGTTACATTTTTTAAGCATATATGGGTAATGGCTCATAAAGTAGAACAGAGTAGAACAGAGTGGGGACCTTCTATGAGTTCTATCACTAGCCCTTAACAGAAGGTGGTCCTCTAGATCAATAGGTTGCAACTACCTAATGATATCTGAAAATATTTATACTAATGTAATACTTAGTGTGTACTTGTAATTATTTATACTATATTCTTGTGATCCGTAAAAAAATTAAGCTTAGTGGCAAGACTAGTTTAGTATATTATGGGGGCAGAGAATCCAAGATAGGTGTTGAATTTATTATTTATAGTGTAGTATTTTGTATGGTATTAGGTGAATCTTGTATGGTATTAGGTCACCATGAGTCACTTAGAGAGGGGATTAACATATTCTAATATCGCTTCATGTGAAGAGAACAATTTTGCATCGTCGTGCTAAGAAAATTATGGTTTTTTTCCAAGGAAAAAAAAGTCATATCAATAAGTCATGGTATTAGCTCATGGTATTGTAACAAAATTATGGTTTTTTTCCAAGGAAAAAAAAATTCATATCAATAAGTCATGGTATTAGCCCATAGTATTGTAACAAAGTCTATTTATAGGTTAAAAAATGACATGGTAGTGATGAATCTCCATAGTTAATAATCTTGTTACATTTTTTAAGCATATATATGTTTAAATCATATTTATTGTGGAATAGGGCTTCCACAATTTTAATTTAATTATCAATAATTATTAGGTAGATGGTAGGAATTTAACCCCACTAAATATTTTCGAATAGTCTTAGTATTATTCATAGATCAAGAGTTAAGATTTATCTTAAAAGGAGTTATGCCCTTTCTGCCCTTTTAATTAAATTAATTAATTAAAAAGAAAAATCATATGAAAAAGTGACATATAAAATGATTGATACTTCTTTGAGCATGTGGTATTGATAAACCATGGTATTGGCCTATGGTATTATAGCAAAACTTATTTACAAGTTGAAAATCTCCATGATAAAGTGGGGGTAAATCTCTATGGCTAAGAATCTTGCTACACATTTTTTAAAATGTATATATGTGTAACATATATATTAATTATTTCTATTAATTAGTAATAATTATAATTATAATAATATTTTAAAATAAAGTTATAATTTATAAAAATTTATGATTCTCAAATAATTGTTTTGATACTTATCATGAATTGATGCCTATCCAGACTTACCAACCATTTAATTTGTATATCTAAAGAAACAATAAGTCCATAAGTATCTCTCTCTCTCTCTCTCTCTCTCTCTATATATATATATATATATATATATATATATATATATATATATATATATATATATATAACACTTATGAATAATTTTAATTAAATTGGTGTGAAAAGCTATAAAATTGTAATATAAATACTATACAACAATTTCTTAAAGGGAAACAATAGCCATCTAGCTTTGAGAGTTGAACTGGTTGGAAAAAGGTGGGAAAACCAACGACTATAAGGAACTAAAGTTGCATGGTAGCTTCTAGAGGGGGAGCTCTTACCCTTCCTACCTTAACATTATGATTGACATGGGGGAAGGTGTCGAAGGGGAGACTCGGAAATATTAACAAGACATGAGGGATTGATATAGGTATCGATCAAAAAACAATGAAAAATATGAAGTCAGACAGCACAAATCCAGAGGCAGGGAAAGGAGAAGTTGCAAAGGAAGACCTAAGGCCTTCAGAGTCAGGCCAAAACGAGGGATGTAGACCAAAGTCATAAAGTACTCCAAAGGTGGTATTAAAGGACTTGCAAATGTAAGCTCACAGGGACCACAGGAAGACATATGCTTCAATATGAAAAATTATGGGGATCTGACCCAATGAGAAAGTTCTACGAACGTGGATTAATTACGTTTAGAATCCTAAAGGGGGGGTTGATCTTCACCTACAATCTAAAGGCTTCTTCACAAGTGTATTTTCTAATCTTGAAGACAGGGATAGGATATTTGAGGGAGGGCCTTATTTTTTATCATTGGAAAGTCTATATATGCAACCCTGGAAGGATAATTTCACCCCATAATAAGAAACTTGTACCTATGTTCCAATATGGATCAGACTATATTCACTACCCCTAGATTATTGGCTCCTGAAAATCCTTGAATCCATAGGGAATTCATTCGGGAATTTTTTGAAACTCTCAGAGGCAACCTAGCAAGGAAAATACACAAGGTATGTTAGGATATGTTTTGAAATGGATATTTCAAGAGCCCTTCCAGAGGCTATCATGCTTGAATTCTAAGATGAGATCTGGACTCAAAGTATTGATTACGATCAGATTACATTCAGATGTTGATGACTCCATGAGCGTGAGAACATATGCATAGAATTCCCCCTTAATGTCAAGACAGAGAAAACAAAAACATGTCCGAAAAGAGACTCAGAAAGTTTCACAAAAGTTGGTACCAGGGGGAAAGTAGGGAAGAAACAAAAAAAGAGAA
The DNA here is from genome assembly GCA_034641835.2 of Pinus albicaulis. Taxonomy (NCBI): domain Eukaryota; kingdom Viridiplantae; phylum Streptophyta; class Pinopsida; order Pinales; family Pinaceae; genus Pinus; species Pinus albicaulis. The sequence goes on from CM076579.1 coordinate 1,387,717,263, forward strand.
ACTTAGGAGGAAATAAGGAATCTAAGAATCACTACAAATTTTTGGCCAAGAAAACACCTTAGGAGGAAACATAGATTCATCTTGAGCAGGAATCTCAAGAAAAGGAACTAGCAAAGAGAAGTTTCCCCACAAACAAAGAAAGCCTAAAGGCACCCACTCAACCCCTCATAAAGGAAGGGGATCTAATCCCATCTTAACATTAGGATGAAGAAATGTACATGAAGGCAAGTGAAGCAGGGATAGAAGACCAAGATCTGAATGAAATAGTAGAGCATGAAGGACTGGATCTACCCAATGTATTAGAACAATATAAATCAAAAGGGATGGATGTGATACCCAAAGACCAAAACCAGAGAAGACACCCAAATTAGCGGTACCAAATGAGCACATGGAGAAGAGAAAGGCTTGGGATTCAAATTAAAGTCCCAAAGTAGTCATACCCTTAAGCACATCAAGCGAAAAAGAGGAAGGAAAACAAGCAATGCTGCCCTCCAGGAGCTGGGAGCCCTTTTGATAAACTCAGATAAGATGGAGTAATGGAACCCTAAATCCTCCCCCCCTCTATTCAAATGAAAGTCTTAACATGGAATATAAGAAGCTTATATAACCCAGAAAGCAAAGAATCCTAAAAGAAAAAATTAAAATAACAAATAAAAAATAGGAAACTCTAACATTCTCTTTATTCAATAGACTAAATGCTCCGCAGATCCTATGAAAATAACTAAGGAAAAATTTTGGAATAAGTTTAACTTTGTAGATATAGGAGCTAGAAATGTTGTAGGAGGATTCTTAACCTTGTGGAACCCTCAAACATGTTGGGTGTGGAGCCTGATTATCTTGTTTATTTTGTATCACAGCATTGGACCCCTGTACCTAAATGGGGGCGGCAACGCCGCCCGTAATTAAACGCTGCCTGGGGGTTCCAGGGGGGCGGTTGCCCCCGAAGCTAAAAACAGATGTAAAATTGCCTTGAAAAGTATAGTAATTTCTAGTCAATTTGGATCGTTCATTAGGTGCATGATCTGACGGTAGAAGTTATGTTTAGTTTAGGGATTTTTTCCCTAGAAGGAAACCCCTCGCTTGTATGAGGGCATTGTATTGCGGCTGTGTATTGTATGTGTATTCTCGGAGTGAGAAACAGATAGGGAGACTATGAGAGAGAACAGAGGACATTACAGTGGATCTGTTGTAGGTTGTGTCTCTTCATTTTGCTGGATAATAGAAAGGAAGGACTGGCTGTTCGGCGTGGACATAGCCCAAACTGGGTGAACCACTTATATCTGTGTCTCTTTGGTTTTGTGTGTTTTGTGTGCTTATGTTTTCTGCATATTTTATGTGTTTCATTGCTATGTAATATTTAATTTTCTAAAAACTGGTATCAGAGCCAAAGGTCTATTTGGCTGATAAACTCGCAAGAAAGAAGGGTTCCTGGTTCGAGTGGGAGCAATGGTGGAAGATGGTAAATTTAGGGTCGAGAAATTTAACAGCCAAAACTTCCCGCTATGGAAGATTCAGATGGAAGATTATTTGTATCAGAAAGATCTGTACCTACCATTGAGCGGAAAAACAAAGAAGCCGACGGCTATGATAGACGCAGAATGGGAGATTCTCGATAGAAAGGCACTCGGAATAGTACAGTTGTGCCTCGCAGCTTTGGTAGCCTTCAATATTTCGAAGGAAACAACAATAGAGGGTTTGATTAAGGCATTGGCGAAATTATATGAAAAAACCTCGGCCTCAAACAAGGTATTTCTTATGAAACGTTTATTTAATATGAAGATGTCGGAAGGTGGATCTGTTGCAGACCATTTAAATGATTTTAATACAGTTACTAGCCAATTAAGTTCTGTAGGGGTAGACCTTGATGATGAAGTTAGGGCTCTTTTATTTCTGTGCTCATTGCCAGAAATTTGGAATGGTTTATTTATGGCCATTAGTAACACTGTCTCTGGATCTAGTACTTTAAAGTTTGTTGATGTTGTTGGTGCTATCCTTAGCGAGGAAATGCGACAGAAAAGCTCTGGTGAGACATCGGGTAATGCTTTGAGTGTAGAGTCTAGGGGAAGAAAAATGGAAAGAGGAAAGAGCTCAGGATATCTCAGTAAATCAAGGAAAGGCAGATCCAAGTCCAGATTGGGGATAGTGTGCTAGAAATGCGGAAAGAAAGGACACCTAAAGAAATATTGTAGATCTCGGAAGGGAAAAGAAGGAGACGCACAACAAGAAAAAAATCATGAAGCAAATGCGATAGGTGATGTGTTACAAGATGCTTTGATTCTTTCTTTCAAAAATTTTACTGATTCTTGGGTTGTAGATTCAGGGGCCTCATTTCATGCCATACCTGATAAGAAATATTTTCATAAATATGTTCAAGGAGATTTTGGACAAGTCCGTTTGGGTGATGATAAACCCTGTAAAATTGTTGGAATGGGTAAGGTTCTTGTAAAACAAAAGAATGGAAACCAATGGCTATTAAAGGAGGTAAGGCATGTTCCAGATCTGAAGAAAAATTTAATTTCAACAGGTCAATTAGGCAGTGAAGGTTGTGTGATAACTTTCACAAAGAAAACGTGGAAGGTCACCAAAGGAGCCCTGGTAATAGAAAAAGGCGAAAAGGTTCGTACATTGTATTTATGCAATGGTATTTCTAACTCTGTTAATGCTTTAACTTCCAAAGGAGCAGATGCAACATTATGGCATCATAGGCTTGGACACATGAGTGCGAAGGGGATGAAGATTCTTCACTCAAGAAATTTGTTTCCGGGTTTGAAGAATGTTGAATTGGATTTCTGTGACAATTGTATTTATAGAAAACAAAAGAGAGTCAGATTTCTCAGAGTTGGGAAAGAAAAGAAGAGCGAAAAATTAGAGCTTGTGCATACAGATGTATGGGGACCTGCTCAGGTATCATCTCTCGGTGGCTCTCGTTATTATGTTACTTTTATTGATGATGCAACTAGAAAAACTTGGATATATTGTATTCAGAATAAATTCGATGTATTTGATACTTTCAAGAAATGGAAAGCTTTGGTTGAGATTGAGACAGGAAAGAAGTTGAAGTGTCTCAGATCAGAAAATGGAGGTTAATATTGCAGCAAAGAGTTTGATAAGTACTGTTCAGAGCATGGAATTCACAGAGAGAAGACAGTTCCAAGAACACCACAAGAAAATGGTGTGTCAGAAAGGATGAACAAAACAATCATGGAGCGTGCAAGGTGCATGAGATTGCATGCAGGATTGCCTTTACAATTTTGGGAAGATGATGTAGATACTGTTGTTTATCTAATAAACAGAGGGCCTTCAAGTTCCTTGGATGGTGGTATTCCAGAGGAAGCATGGACAGGTAAAAAGGTAAACTACTCCTTTTTAAAGCCTTTTGGCTGTGAAGCCTTTGTCCATATTAATAAAGAAAATAGAACAAAGTTTTCAGAGGCAAAATCAAAGAAATGTACCGTTATTGGATACGGTGTTAATAATTTTGGTTATCTCTTATATGATTATGAAAATCACAAAATAATTAGGAGCAGAGATGTAATATTCAATGAAAATGTATTGTATAAGAATCAGATGCAGGAAAAGAAACAGGAAAAAGAAAATAAAGAATACACAGTTCTTGATGAGATCACAGAAAAATTAAAGGTGCCTAAAAATAATAATAATCAAGAGCCACAACAACAGCAATAGGCACCTCAAACACTTGAAAGTGGTGTTAGAAGATCTACCAGGATAAGTAGACCCCTTGAACGATACTCTCCTTCATTATATTATTTATTGTTGACTAATTCTGGTGAACCTGAATGTTATGAAGAAGCAATGCAGGTTGAAAGCAAGAAGAAGTGGGAGCTAGCATGGAAGAAGAGATGGACTCCTTAATGCATAACCAGACTTGGGACTTAGTCAGGTTGCCTGCAGGTAAAACTACATTGCAGAATAAATGGGTTTACAGGCTAAAGAAAGAAGATGGAGGAAAACATAGGTACAAAGCTAGACTTGTGGTGAAGGGGTTTGCACAGAAGAAAGGTATTGATTTTGATGAAATATTTTCTCCTGTTGTTAAGATGACTTCAATTGGAACTATTTTAAGTCTTGTAGCAGCAGAAGATTTACATCTTGAATAGTTAAATGTAAAGATAATATTTCTCCATGGAGATTTGGAGGAAGAGATCTATATGGAGCAACCAGAAGGATATGAGGTCAAAGGGAAAGAAAAATTAGTGTGCAGGTTAAATAAGAGCTTGTATGGCTTAAAAAAGGGTCCAAGGTAGTGGTATCTAAAATTTGACAGGTTTATGTCTGAACAAGGTTATACTAGATGTCACTCTGATCATTATGTTTATCTGAAAAGGAAAAATGATGGCAGCTATATTATATTGTTATTGTATGTAGATGTGACGCAACAACGCTATAAGGTCTGCCAACGGAGAGCTGGTCCACGGTGATGTGGGTTCTGTCGAATTTTTCCCTTGCTCCACGTGGTCTATTTCTTTTTATTAATTATCAATTCATAGAATTTGATAAATAATACTATCTACAATGTTTGAACTTTAAATTATATTCCCGAACTTTATATTATGTCGCAAACCTTATAACCAACGTTATACCTTTCAAAACTTTGTATTAATACTCCACACTTTTAAACAAATAACTTATTTCGCGTCGCAAATCCTTTGATCGCACCATCGCAATATACCCCGATGAGCCCATCGCAAATTTTTGCGATGCGATCAATCGCACAAAACTCCGATCGCACGTCCTGATATTTGCGATGTGATCAATTGTACAAAACTCCGATCGCACGTCCTGATATTTGCAATGCGATCAATCGCACAAAACTCCGATCGCACGTCCTGATATTTACGATGTGATCAATCGCACAAAACTCCGATCGCATGTCCTGATATTTGCGATTGCACAAACCTCCGATCGCACAAACCTCCAATTGTGATTTATGTGGGGTTGAACAATGATTCTCCAAAGGTTAAGTCGGTTATTCTATTCTTAGGTTCTTTTAACTCCAGTTAGGATTTCAATGGTAAACAAATTTATCTCATTGTGAAGCGGGAATTCTACAATGAAACGGAGTTCACAACGACGGCCTTTCTACACTGACCTCGCCTGCAGTTGGGAGTTAAATTCACAGGGTTTGTTAGAGTAAATTGTGAAAAAACAATAGACAGAGATATGTGGAGTTCATACAGGAGTTCAATTATACATGCACAGAGTTCATCACTTTGCAATTAAACAATCTCTTCACAATTAAAGATTCGAAATGGCTCTATGGCAAATACGCACGGAAATTATTTAATTGGAAGCAATTGTGAGCACACAGCCTTGATTGCAGAAATATCTCTTCTCCTCCTCTCTCCCCCAATACATCCGAGGGATTACATTTATATACATTACAATGTGACTCTTCGGCTCCTCTACGAGGACTGCTTAGAAAATCAAACGCCTTATTATAATAATTTAACTAACTGATCATGACAAATAGATCGAATCTAACTATTCGACTTCTATCTACCCTAATTGATCTAACCAAAAACAGTCAGCTGAGGTATTGACACCTAGCTGTTACAATTCCAATGTTTTCGACCCCTACTAGCCACAACATGTGGACAACCCTCCTACATTGCTGGCTAGTGTCTAATGCCCCTGCATCAAGATGACATGTTTTTTGCAGGGTCTAACATGTAGGAAATAAATGTTCTCAAAAGAAAATTGGCAAATTCCTTTGCAATGAAGGATTTGGGAGCTGCAAAACAAATCCTTGGTATGAGAATAACTAGAGACAGGAAAAATCACAAATTAACACTGTCTCAGAATGAGTACATACAAAAGGTGTTGAAAAGATTTAATATGCAGAATGAAAAACCAGTTAGTACACCTTTTGCTAGCCATTTCAAAATTAGTAAGGAGATGTGCCCAAAGACCCAAGAAGACATGGATTATATGTCTAAAGTTCCATATGCATCAGCAGTTGGAAGCTTAATGTATGCAATGGTCTGCACAAGGCCTGATATTGCACATGAAGTGGGAGTTGTAAGCAGGTACATGAACAATCCAGGAAAAGAACATTGGATGGCAGTGAAATGGATTCTCAGATATTTGAGAGGTACCACAAATCAAGCATTATTCTTTGTGGTTCAAACATTACTCTACAGGGATATGTTGATGCAGATATGGCAGGTGACAGAGATAACGAGAGGAGCACTACAGGATATGTATTTACTGTAGGTGGAATGACTGTCATTTGGGTTTCAAAAATCTAAAGTGTTGTTGCACTTTCAACAATAGAAGTAGAGTATGTTGCTGCTACAGAGGCTAGTAAGGAAATGATTTGGTTACAAAGGTTTATGGATGAATTGGGTAAGATGCATGATATGGGCACGTTATACAGTGATATCCAAAGTGCCATTCATCTTGCAAAGAACTCAGCATTTCATTCCAAGACTAAACACATATAGCTCAAGTACCATTTCATATGGTCAGTATTGGAAGATGGAAAGTTGAAGCTAGAAAAGATAGACAATAGCCAAAATCCCGCAGATATGCTAACAAAAGTTGTAACCAGGGAGAAACTGAGATTATGCTCAGTTTCAATTGGTCTTCAAGGATGACGATGAAGATGAGAAATAGCCAAGTCCAAAGAGGAGTCATTGTCCAGCAAATGAAGCAACAGTGGAGTTGCTACAATTAGTCTCCAAGTGGGAGATTGTTGGGTGTGGAGCCTGATTATCTTGTTTATTTTGTATCACAGCGTTGGACCCCTGTACCTTAATGGGGGAGACAACACCGCCCATAATTAAATGCTACCTGGGGGGTCAAGGGGGGCAGCTGTGACTTTATGGAGCCCCCCCCTAGCAGGGGGTTTCAGGGGCAGCGCCCCAGAAGCTAAAAACAGATGTAAAATTGCCTTGTAAAAGTATAGTAATTTCTAGTCAATCTGGGCCGTTCATTAGGCGGATGATCTGACGGTAGAAGTTATGTTTAGTTTAGGGTTTTTTGACCTAGAAGGAAACCCCTCGCTTGTATGAGGGTATTGTATTGCGGTTGTGTATTGTATGTGTATTCTCGGAGTGAGAAACAGATAGGGAGATTGTGAGAGAGAACAGAGGATATTACAGCGGATCTTTTTTAGGTTGTGTCTCTTCATTTTGTTGGATAATAGAAAGGAAGGACAGGTTGTTCGGGGTGGACGTAGCCCAAACTGGGTGAACCACGTATATCTGTGTCTCTCTAGTTTTATGTGTTTTGTGTGCTTGTGTTTTCCACATATTTTATGTGTTTCATTGCTCTGTAATAGTTAATTTTCTAACAAAACAGTCCATGTAGTTTCCTCTGAACCCACCAATATGCCCTATCTTTGGTTTTACATTATGTAGGTTTCCCAAATCTAATCCTATGTACCAATGTGTATGGCCCTCAAAGAATTATGAGAATATTAATTTCATTCAGTCCTTAGAATCCCTCCGCAAGAGGTATCCACTCAAAAAATGGATCCTGGCTGGGGATTTCAACATGATTCTCTCTCTTGAAGAAAAGAAGGGAGGATCTTAGAAATTGGAAAGAGACTGTGAATGATTCCAGAACATGACTCATTGCATGAAGCTAGTGGACTTAGGAACTACAAATGGTATATATACTTGGACAAAAAAAAGATGGGGAAAACACATGGTCCCATCGAGGCTCGATATATTCTTAATTTCAGAGGAGTTAATTCTACAAGGTATTTTCTTAGAGACTAACATCCTTTATATTAGTGGCTCAGGTCATTGGTTGGTAACTCTGGTTGCCTAGATTACATGCACTCCAAAAAAAGACCCTTTAAATTTAAGGGTTTTTGGCTGTACCACCCCAATTTTGTAGACAAAGTGAAGCAATGGTGGCTGGATGGAGGAGTAATGAGAGGCTCTAAGATGTTTAGGTTACAACAGAAACTAAAAAAAGTTAAAGAGAAGACCAAATTATGGAACAAACATAAGTTTGGCATTATATTCTAGGCCAAAAAAGAAATAGAGGAAAAAATGGAAGCACTTCCATTAAGGGAATTTTGAGGTCTAAAATGGGCCTCCTAAGAAAAATGTACAACAAAAATAAACTTTATAAGAGCCAATCGGATTCAAGATGATGATTTCAATCATGGGAATGATTCACCATTTTTTAAATAAAAGGGTTAAAAGATTAAAAAATAATAAAATAATAAAACTACTTTCTCAACTCGTATTTTCAACTTATCTCCCAAAGTTTTTACTCAAATTTCGATTGGGAGTAACCGTTGGATGCAAAATTTAATTCCTCATCCAAGGAGTACCCATGTTGCATAATTTCGATGGACCCTTCTACACAAAAAATGAGAAATACATTAAAAAAAAAAAATTGTGATTACAATCATGTTTTTCATGTATTCCTCATTTTTCGTGTAGAAGGACCCATCAAAATATGCAACATGGTTACTCCTTGGATGAGGAATTAAATTTTGCATCCAACGAGTACTCCCGCTCAAAATTTGAGTAAAAACTTTGGGAGATAAGTTTAAAATATGAGTTTAAAAAATAGTTTTTTATTTTTTCCCTCTAAAATTTGATGATGTCATCAAATTTTGTTTATTATTTCCACTATTATTTTAAATTTCTTTAGGAGGTCCATTTTAGACCTCAAAATTCCCCTAATGAAAGATCTGCAGTGGAGGAAGGTTTCACAATGGATAAGAAAAATCATGAGCACTCCTTTCATCAAGAATGGGAAGAAAGATGTAGGCGAGAAGAGAAATTATGGAGACAAAAATCAAGGGTGCATTGGCTTCAGGATGGTGAGAATAATACTAAATTCTTTCATCAAACCACAATATCCCAGAGAAATCATAATAGAATTTTGAAATTGATGGAAAAATATGGGAACATGCTCCATTCCCATCAGGAGATCGAGCAGACTCTAGTCCATCACCTCCAAGACATCACAATAGAACCCCCAGGATACATATCAGAGGCCATTAGAAAAATCCTGAAGAATTTCCCAAAGATAATTACAGAGGACCATAATGATAACCTTATCAAGTCAATATCGATTGAGGTAGTGGAACAAGCGGTGCAGCACATGCCCAGTGGAAGGGCACCTAGCCTTGACGTATTTATAATATTTTTTTTCAAAGAATGTTTGGAAATTGGGGGCCAATATATTTTTGAAGTTGTAGAACATTCCCTCACATCAACAAGGGTCCTAAAAGCTCTAAATTCCACCTTCGTAGCACTAATCCCAAAAGAAAAAGAAGTCAACACTCCTGATAGATTTTGTCCTATTCCTCTTTGTAAAGTAATCTATAAAATTATCTCAAAAGTTATTTCCAATCGGTTAAAACCTCTGCAAGCAATCCTCATCTCAGAAGAATAGGCATGTTTTGTAGAAGGGATTCATATTATTAACAATACAACCCAGACCCATAAAATCATTCATTCCCTCAAAGACAAAAAAATTGTTGGAATTATAATCTAGTTGGATATCACTAAAGCATATAATAACTTAAGCTGGGAATATTTGGAGAACCTATAAAAATCTTTAGGTTTTCGGCAACATTGGATTCAGTGGATAATGTCTCTGGTCACCTCTACCAGCTTCTCAGGCATGGTCAATGGGGTTCCAGCACAACCCTTCTCTCCTTCAAGGGGCCTGAGGCAGGGTGGTCTGTTATCTCCCATTCTATGTGTTCTGGAAATGGAGGGTATCAGTATAACCATTAAAGTAGAGTCTTTCGTAGGGGAGATTAAAGGATTAAAACCTTACTCTAAGTGTAAACCAACCACCCGCCAACAATCTGTGGATAACACAATTATTCATCAAATTCCTACTATAAAGGAGGCAATATGCTACAAGCAAATCCTAGAGGACTTCGCAATAGCTACAAGTATGGAGGTTAATCAATCCAATTCAATGGTTTTCTTTTTCAATACCCACATTTTTGTGTAGAGAAACCTTACTCTCATTTTAGGTTTCCAAAGGAAATCCCTGCTATCAAAGTATCTGGGAGTTCCCTTAACATATAAAATCAAGAAAAAAATCGACTTGGGAAACCTTAATATCCAAAATACGACACACGGTCAGCAGGTGGACTTATCAATCCGAAAATCTAGCAGGCAAGTTGGTGCTTACCAAAGAAGTCCAACAGGCTATCCCTGTGGTTTTTTTATTAGTGTTACCATCTCCCAAAGGGATTCTTAAAAAAATCATAAAAATCCAACGGAATTTCCTATGGCGAGGGGCAGAGGAAAAAAAAAGGGGCTATAGTGGTTTGGGACAAAATATGCAAACCAAAATCCAGAGGAGGGCTAGGCCTCTAGGACCTTGAAAAAACATATGTTGTCTGTGGAGCGAAATTGTGGTGGAGATGGATCAAGGATGTTAAACTCCCATTGGTAGCGCCTTGGAAATAAAAATATGCTCCCCAATGGAACCCTCAATCCCTTCTTAGATTTGATGACATGACGACAGGATCTGCCGCATGGAACCTAGCCAGGAGAAACTGAGGATTAATATAGTACCATTTTTTTTGGGAGATAAGAAATGGCAGAACAACTTTATTTTGGGAGGATGCATTGCAAAAAGAACCTAAATTAGTTGTGCCAACAAGGATATCCCTCTTGGAGGCATTGCAGACATAAGGCAAACGGGAAGTTCACTAGTACTGGGACCTAGGAGGCACCCATAAAAAATGGAAAAAGTGGTCCACCATAAACCACAACAAGCAACATCTGCTAGCCCAGATTTCCAAGGCTTGGATGAAGAACTCCAGAGAATAAATATTCTTCACTTAGATGATGATGACCAACTAAGGTGGGGAAGGTAGGAAGGCGGATAATTTACCCTAAAGGAGGCTCGTTGATATCTAATAAAGGACCATCAGGATATAGTACAACCAAGTTGGAACAAGCTTTGGTCAACCCCTCAATGGCCAAAAATAAATATTTTCATATAGTTGGTTATGCACAAAAATATTCTAACTTGGGAAAACATATGTCGTAGAGGATTTTCTATTCCTTCACGTTACAGCCTCTATGGAAAGCAGGAAGAATCTGTCAACCACCTCCTCAACAATTGTGAGTACACAACTACAGTATGGGATTAGGTCTCTCAGGTTTTTTTCCAAATAGATAGATAGCAGGATAATATAAAAGAAACATTAAGAAAATGGAGAGGAGAAATCTTAAAAAAAGAGGTGGTCAACCTTCATTGGAGTTTAAGCCCTGGATTTGTGATTTGGGTGATCTAGAAGAAAATAATTCTTCGGATATTTCAGGACAAATCCTCCCCTTTCTCAACCTTGATAGCCCAATTCCTGTAACAATTATAGGAAACAATCCTTAGCAGATTTATATGAATGGGAGAAAACAATCCTACAAACCAAGAGAAAAAAATTCTAGAAACAATAGGATTAAAAGGCATGCAAGCATATCATCATAGAAGGAAGGAACCATGAATTCATGGAGCAACAACGACATGGTTGCTTCCAGCCCCAAAGTTTCTGAATTTAAATTTTGACGGGACCTCGAAAGGCAACCTAGGATGAGCTGGAGCGGGAGGGGTAATTCGAGACAGTCTTGGTAGGATTCTTAGGCTCTATTTCACTCACCTAGGTCTGGCTACTAATAATGTAGTAGAGTTCCATGCCCTGGAATAATGGATAGAAATTATGGTTAGGACCAACACCCACCACTGCGCCATTCAAGGAGACTTGACGCTGGTAATAGGAGTGGCGAAGCATCTTCAGTGAGGTACCAACATAGGGAATGTTATGAAGAACTAGCGCCTAAGCCATATCATTTAGTGAATTCAGAGACACTTGGAAGGTGTGTGGACCCTTGATTTTAATATAGTATGCAAATCGACCAACAAGGTCGCAAACAGGGTTGTGAATGAGGGCATTACATAGGTGACCGTGAAAAGTGAATATGGTTGGGATGAAGTCCAAGAAGGACAATTAAAAGATAATTGTGTTCACCTAGCCAAGCTAGACATGCAAAATATCAGTCAACATTGGATTGGGATTAGGGCAAAGGTGGCATGCCCCAGAGAGGGCCAAATTTAAAGAAGTGATAAATGATCATTGGAAACTAAAAACCACAACCGGCATGCAATCAATACAAGAGAAGGTAGCTACAACAAAGTGGTGTCATAATTCTCCAGATGCAAGGTATGTGGATGATCATGGCAGGAAAGGCGGTGATAGAGGGAGGTACAATCCCCTGCATGACTCCTCCTTCCCCCATGGGTTTGGCTAGAAGAAATATAGCATATTACTTGACTCGTCGGTGTATGCAATTAATGCCTATGTCAAATCTAGAAAGGAAGGAAAGATACCAGCCGAAAATGAATCGAGTAAGTGAGAGGTGTGCATGGATTAGTTTGTGCGGATTATCACACCCCAATCAAGAAATAACGGTTGAAAGAGGAAAGTTTCAAAGTAGTGTAAGCTTCAGGTTTTGGGAAAACACAATTATTCATCACCCATCCAACCTATCATTTTTCCAGCGTGAAAAGTGGTTCCCTAAGGTCCAAATAACTCGTTTTCCATTGTGTAAGCTTGTTGTTTACAAAATTATGGATTACAGTAGGCAGACTTATCGTAGGGGAAGGTTGCGTGGAGGAACACAAAAGGAAATCCCTCGTAAGCGCACAAGGATGGAGATTGCAGCTCGAGAAATTTCTTAATCATATGTAGATCTAGTCCTAGAGGAAGGAAAGGAAATTTTGGAAGCAATGGAGAAAGACATCAGGGAACAAAGAACTAACAAGTCACAAGGTCAGGTTACAGAAGAGGCGGATTGGGTGATAGATACAAGGGTCACCAGGACCCATGAAACCTTCTACCACAAGACCGTGGACACAGTGTGGCACATGAAGACGCTCATGGGGAAATTCATTACGGAGACAGGAACTGAGGGATCCCATTCAAAGCAACTCAACATTATCCAAAATTGGGAGGATTATCTGGAAACCCAAATGCAAACATTGGTGGATATTGAACATCGCCAGAAGGACCACATTGACACTATGGAAAAAAAAGTTTGATATTTTCTTGCATTATTTCCACCACCTAGACATCACTCTGGGAAACGACGAAGATCAACAGGCCAAAATGTGATGAATCTGTGTTCGCAGCACGAAGCCAAAGTTTTGTGAATTTCACGTTTAGGTGTAAGAATATGAATATCCAGTTTGTCCTTTCATTTCTAGATCTTATTGATCCAATCATTCGACCCTCTAGACGGATTAGGTTTTTTCAATATTCAGGGGAGACCTCGTGCTAAGACAATGACTAGGAGCCACCTAAACCAGTGGAAACCCCTTTCGGCAAAGACCTTGAACACTAATTTGGTTTTTAAATTATTCTGATATGTTATTAGTGGTTGTTTCTCAGTTGTTGTTATGGTCCTTTTGTTATGTTTAGTACTATAAGTAGCTTAGTTACAGCTAGGGCTGAGCCATTTCACCGGTGTAAGAGGGCTGGTAGAAGTTACAAGGAGGACTCGTGTCATATACCTTTTTGTAAATTTTTTTAAATGTTGGTTAAAATAGAAAAACATCAACAACGTCATGACCAAAAGTTTGATGAAAACATGGATATATTGCAGCTGGTATGGTTTCCAATCAGGCAGACCAACTGAAAAAGAATGTAATTTTTTTTTGAAAGATTAATAGAATTCCCACTACTTACTTACAAACAAAAAAATTCATAAAGGACCATTTTTTTTTAAGTTAGGGACTTTGAATTATGTCAAATGAAGATTACATAGACCAAAAAAAATTTACTACTAGTTTTCTCGAAGGGAAACCAAACTTGTAATATAAGTTCGTAGTCTTGAGGTTGTTAATACTTTGTCTAACTGGAACATCTTGTAAATAGAAACTTATAAAACTAAGTTAGTTGTGTCGGACCTTGATATACATCGACGTGAGAAGACAAAAAAGAATACTAGTGTTACAAGCAAAATACAGTGAGTCATAAAAACTATTTGGCAGAATCTCCAAGCATCTAGGTTGGCTGGTCACTACTCTCTGAGGAGAAGGAGATATTCGCTGATATCTTGGCTAGAATGGTTTGCTTGCAGTCAATACTATCAATTTTTTCCTCCAACCCTTCCAATATGATAAAATTCTCGTGTTGATTCCTCTTGTACCTCCCTATGCCACCTACAATATTCAAATGGTGTTTAACCTTGTGTTAACTTTCTACCATGATCTATGAAGTGACGAGAGTGCATGCAATGTACCAAGTATAGTGGGAGTTACGACCCCCTTTCATGTGAGTTGGTATCATATCAAGGGGGGGGGGGGGGGGGGTTAGCGCCCACTCTTTCGCACCCTCCTTGGGGGACAAGGTCCTTTGTAGCCATATCCTAAAAGTGAGTTCGTATGGATTCTGGAATGTCCTTACCATAATCCAGGTCAAGGGGATGAGTTGTTATGTTGAGTTCAAAATCAGCTAGTAATTTGTCAGTGAGTTTGTTGCCTTCTTTGCGGACATGAGAGAGGAGGGTAGTTATGATTTTTTCAAGAGTTTTGTGGTATTACCTATTCGAATTGCCAACCCCTAACTATTAGAGACATTAGAAGCTTCAGATTCACATTGAATTTTGTGTAAGACATTGATAATGGTCTTGGAATCTCCTTCAATAACAAGCTTTTGAATTTTTTTGTGGATAAAAATTGAGAGACCTTCCTCAAGTGCCCAAATTTCAGCAACGTTATTCGTTTTGAGGCCTATGGCACCTACTTAAACATGTAGAATTTGCTCATTAGCCTTACGAAAGTTTCCACCATAACTGGCTTGGCCTAGATTTCCTTTCAAGGTGTTGTCAAAGTTAAGTTTGATGAAGTCTTTTGTAAGGGGCTGGGTGGTGGGGGGCAGAAGGAAGTGTTGGAAGGGAAGAAATTGAGGATAGAGGAAGTCTGCTATAAGGAGACCCATTTTGGTTAAAATGACTTTTTCAAGTTGATTTCATTCCTAATATTTTCATGACCAAGGAAGAGAAGAAATTGTTTTCCTTATTTTATTTAGGATAGCTTGTCAAATAAAGTCTGCGGAGGCCCTGATATGCTTAAATGTGTGTCTGTTATGATCCTTGCAAATCTCCCATAGGATGAATCTTGGAATGAGTTGCATGCACCAGGATTAGTAAAAGGGGAGTAACACCAAAATTGTAGAGTGGAGAGGATGTAATCTAGTATTTTGTTGAATAGTCGAAAGGGTATAGTGAGGTGGTCCCAAATAGAAGTAGAGAAGCTACAATTGTTGAGAAGATTATTGACATTTTCTGAATTAGAGAAACAAAGAAGATAGATTGAGGGGGCCTGAAAATCATGACTTTGAAGCTTTCACCATGTCAGAGTTGTGTTCCATAATATAAGCCACACAAAAAAAAAGTTATTTTAGGTAAGTGCTTGAGATTTTATATTTTATGGCATTTGCATTGATCATCCTTATTGTTGTTGTTAGAGATACGGCAGCGGAAATATAAATTAAATGACACACACAGCATTCAAACACACATAAAGAACAACAGATTTTAACGTGGTTCACCCAACCAATCTGGGCTACGTCCACGTAACAGGGCATCGGCAATCTCATTCATCAACTAGAGAAAATACAATTGCAGAGTTTCTCATCTGCTCAGCTCTTCCTCACTACACATTCCTCATCATGCTCACTTGCCTCTACGGGCTTACATTTTATAGCTGTGAATAAACAAACTCATAAATTCTCTCACAACAAATATAGGATGCATTAACTCCTCATCAGAAACTGATGGAGCCAACGTAGCAACAAATCCTATTGTTGTCACCTACATGAGATTTTCCTCCAGATTTAATTAAAAATAAGAAATAAAATCTCAACAATCTCCACCTTGACAACAATTAGCCTGATACCCTGTTTCATTATTATTTTTATCTTTTCTGCAAGCCAAGAGAAGCCAGACGCCATCGTAGCTTTTCTAACAAAACTGGTTTTGTGAACATGTCTGCACAGTTTTCCTTTGTATGCACCTTTTCAAGAGAGACTCCCCTTTCAGTGATAACCTGTCTTACAAAATGGTATTTGATAGGTATGAGCTTTGATTTACTATGATAGGCGGGATTTTTAGCCAAGTGAATTGCACTTTGACTATCACAAAATAACTTAATGCTGTCCTGCAACCTACCAAACTCACCAAACAAACCTTTCAACCAAACCGCTTCTTTGCAAGCATGCGAAGCAGCTATGTATTCTGCTTCTGTAGTGGATAAAGCAACAATGTTCTGTAGCTTTGACATCCAGCTAATAGCTCCACCTGCAAGATTAAAGACATACCCTGAAGTTGACCTTCTCTTATCCAAATCACCTGCAAAATCAGAATCAACATATCCACAAACATATTCACTGCTTCTGTTATAAGTGATACAATAATCACTTGTGCCTCTTAGATACCGAAGCACCCATTTCACTGCTGACCAGTGTTCTTTTCCTGGATTTTCCATATACCTGCTGACAACCCCAACTGCATGTGAAATATCTGGTCGAGTACAAACCATCGCATACATCAAACAACCTACTACATTGGCATATGGAATCCGAGACATATATTCCTTTTCTTCATTAGTGTTACGACATAAACTTGAAGAAAGCTTAAAATGGGAAGCAAAAGGGACTGAAACAGGCTTCACATTGTTCATACCAAACCTCAAGAGTATCTTCTCAACATACTTCTGTTGTGATAGCCACAGCTTACCATTGCTCCTGTCTCTGAAAATCTCCATGCCCAAAATCTGTCTTGCTGCTCCTAGATCTTTCATATCAAACATCCTAGCCATCTGAGACTTTAACCTGTTGATCTCTGTTATGCTTTTGCTTGCTAAAAACATATCGTCAACATACAACACTAAGATAATGAACATGCCATTACTTAATTTCTTAAAGTAAACACAATGATCATATTCATTTCTTATATAATTTTGACTCAACATGAAATAATCAAATTTCTTGTACCACTGTCGAGGCGACTGCTTCCGACCATAAAATGATTTCTTGAGCCTGTAGACAAATTTCCTGTTGCGATTTTGAACAAACCCTTCCGGTTGTTCCATGTAAATTTCCTCATCTAAATCTCCATGTAAAAATGTAGTTTTAACATCTAGTTGTTGTAATTCTAAATCAAGTAAAGCAACTAATGCTAACACAATTCGAATTGAAACAATTTTCACAACTGGTGAAAAAATCTCATGAAAGTCAACGCCTGCTTTCTGAGAAAAACCTTTCGTGACCAGCCTCGCTTTGTACCTGTCTTCTGTATCATCAACACCCTTCTTCAATTTGTAAACCCACTTACATCCCACAGTTTTCCTGTTTTTAGGAAGTTCCACCAGATCCCATGTGGCATTCTTCGCTAACGCCTTCATCTCGTCCTTCATAGCCTCTTTCCACTTACCACTGTTTTAACCTTCTATAGCTTCCTTATAGCACAAAGGTTCATCATCGTTAGCAGTTAAAGCAACTGAAGTAACATAATCTGTTGAAAATGGCAACAAGAAACAGTGAAGGAGGCCTCCTGAAACATCTTTCCTGATCCTAGTTGGAAAGTGATCACCTAAACTAGGTGGGGACCACACATGTGATTTTTGTCGAAAAATCTATTTTTAGACTATGTCTATTTTTAGACATATGGAGCATAATTCAGAGATTCCAGTTAGAGATTCTTGAAGTATGCGACATGTTGGTAAAAATAGATGAGACTCTTATTTTTAGGTTCCAGGCTATTTTTAGACTGTATCTCCTAAAAATATGGAAGTCAAATATTATTTACCCTTAATAATATTTAGACTATAAACTTCAGTTTATCCTCTTGGAGCACTTCAGTTTGACCCCCAGAGGTGGGGCATGCAGCTGACATAAGGAAATTCGAATTTCCTATGAGTTAAGTGAGCTATTGCATGTTAGACTCATGTGGCAGAGTTTTGGTGGAGTTGATTGAGGAGTTAATGGAGGTGGTGTTCTGGTTAACTAGTTGAACTAGTTGTGATCAATTTAACTATAGATTACACTGGAGATGAGTTGGGTGAATTAAATATTATTTAATTCACTAATTATTAACTCATTATTCAACTAAAGAACACATCAGTTTAACTCAGTGCATGGACAGTTCAGTGAAAGACCAGTGGAAGAGGTAGATGAAAGGGTGAGTAAAGCTATCAGTTGGAGGATCAGTTTTGCATGGGATTTGCATAACACTTGGAGGAAATTACCAATGACAATTGCGCAGTTGAAGCCAGTGAGATTCGAACCTGGATCTCTATTTAGACCAGCCTTGATTGCGCAATAGAGAAAGAGAAGTAGTGGGTGTGTTTTGAACCTGTGACTTGTTCAAAACCAAGCTAGTTTTTGTGTAGCTTTGGGAGATAGTACTGAGTACTTGTGAGGAGTTTGTACTATGTATTTGCTGCATGTTCTCTCCATGTATAATATACTATAGCTGCGGGGTTTTCAGCTATAAGCTTTCCCCATACATACTGTGTTAATGTGTGTGATGATTTGATGTGAGATTGCTTCTATTCTTTCCGCATGTGACAATTAATTGTAGAAGAAGGTTATGTGTTATGCATGCAATTCGAAATTAATGTATGATCGGGTTAATCTTCATTGAATAAGTGATTTATTCAGCTAATTTCTACATGGTATCGGAGCAATATTAATTGTCGAGATCTATTACGGTGATTGTTTATTATTTCCTCGGACAGAGCCTGCATGCGGGCCAGGTAGCCTCCGGAATATTCATCCTTCTTTGTAAGGTGAAAGATCTGGTGAATGCCCATGCAGTCAATCTCTGGTTTGGAAATAATTAGCTCTCAAGTGTAGATCGGAAGCGATTGAGTTTTAGGATAAACTCAAGAAACATCAAGATGGAGAAAGCCGGAAATATACATGCATATTGTATATAATTTTCTACATGGAATGAGAGCGAGAATTTTTGGGTGCGCGAGTTTGTAGGGAATATCTGAAAATATTTGGTATAATATTTCAGAAACAAATAGCATATTTGTATTCCTTGCGGAAAAACACCCAAATTGAAAAAAAAAATCGGTCGAATCGGAGCTCGGATGAGGGAGATATCATCGATTTAAAATCAGCTCTTTTGTTAGAAAATTTTGCGATGGTGGGACAATTGCAATGTGCGCGAGCCAAGAATCTACATGCACTGAGGTAAAAGATGCATGAAAAGCTTTGAGGAGAAAAGCAGAGGTTAGTGACTTGGTGGTTGAGAGGGAGCCTCTCAACATGCAGCGTGAGGACAAGTCAAGAAGGTTGGGATTCGGGCAAAGAATCTCTACAGACTTGGAGTAGATGGGATGTCTACGGAGCTTCCTGCTGATGGGAAGTGCATGAAAGGCATGCAACTGATGCTTGAGAGGGAGCAAGTTTTTCATGCAAGTATTGGAGTAGATGGGATTTCTATGGAGCTTCCTGTTGATGGGAAGTGCAAGGAAGACATGCAACTGAAGCTTGAGAGGGAGCAAGTGTTGCATGCAGGCGAGAAAGACATGCAATTGGAGCTTGAGAGGGAGCGGGTTTTGCATGCAGGTGATAGTGAACCTCGGGATGTGGAGCAGCCACAAGAGGATCATGGAGTGGAAGAGACCACTCATGCAGAGAAATTTCGTGCCAGACGGGCAGAGGGAGTGCATGCAGCTATACCACCAGGTATGAGGTGGGGCGACATGCATGATTAATCCCATGAGGAGATTTATGGGCAGATTCATGAGATGGTGTGGATCTCATGAGTTGAACCTGGCTATGAGGTGCCCACAGCATGGTAGTAGCAAGATCAGTTGGAGTGATGCGGGCAGATCAAAGTGACAGTGTCGGATACTGAAGCGCGGATCAGAGTTGACAGCAAGTGCAAGAGTGCATGGGTGCAAGAGTTCAACAGCGCAGTAGTTCCTGATGACATGTGCAGTTGGTACCAGCAGAAGTCGAAGACTTTGATGATAGATGCTAGATGCATCAAGACTGATTGAGTTGTTTGGAGCCTATTCCGTTTCGGAGGAGTTGCAGAGAAGATGCATGGAGTTGCATGGTGCATGCATGAGTTTGCATGGCACATGCAAAGGGTGCATGGCGAATGCATGGAGTTGCATGTCGCATGCATGGAGTTGCATGGCGCTTGTGAAGGTTGCAGGGCGAATGCATAGAGTTGCATGTCGCATGCAAAGACAGTCCTTTCTTGTTGAGAGGGAGTGTTGAAAATGGCAACAAGAAACAGTGAAGGAGGCCTCCTGAAACATCTTTCCCGATCCTAGTTGGAAAGTGATCACCTAAACTAGGTGGGGACCACACATGTGATTTTTGTCGAAAAGTCTATTTTTAGACTATGTCTATTTTTAGACATACGGAGCATGATTCGGGGATTCCAGTTGAAGATTCTTGAAGTATGCGACATGTTGGTAAAAATAGATGAGACCCTTATTTTTAGGACCCAGGCTATTTTTAGACTGTATCTCCTAAAAATATGGAAGTCAAATATTATTTACCCTTAATAATATTTAGACTATAAACAACAAGCATTTCCCTTCTTGAGCATTCTACTAATCTCAGAGGTGGGGCATTACGTCAGCCGACATAAGGAAATTCGAAATTGTCCTATGAGTTAAGCAGAGCAGTCAAACGATAAACTTCAAGCTAGACTCATGTAAGTAGTTTTGGTGGAGTTGATGCGACAGTTAATGGAGGTGGTGTTCTCGTTAACTAGTTGAACTAGTTGTATTTAGTTTAACTAGCTAATACACTAGAGATGAGTTGTGTGAATTAAATATTATTTAATTCACAAATTATTAACTCATTATTCAACTAAAGAACACATCAGTTTAACTCAATGCATGGACAATTCAGTGGCGACAAGTGAAAGAGGTAGATGAAAGGGTTGAGTTAGCTATCAGTTGGGACATCAGTTGTGCATGAGATTTGCAACACACTTGGAGGAAATTACCAATGAAAATTGTGCAGTTGGAGCCAGTGAGATTCGAACTTGGATCTCTATTTAGACCAGCCTTGATTGCGCAATAGAGGAAGGGAAATTAGTGGGTGTGTTTTGAACCTGTGACTTGTTCAAAACCAAGCTAGTTTTTGTGTAGCTTTGGGAGATAGTACTGAGTACTTGTGAGGAGTTTGTACTATGTATTTTCTGCATGTTCTCTCCATATAATATACTATAGCTACGGAGTTTTCAGCTATAAGCTTTCCCCATACATACTGTGTTAATGTGTGTGATGATTTGATGTGCTATCGCTTCTATTCTTTCCGCATGTGACAATTAATTGTAGAAGAAGGTTATGTGTTATGCATGCAATTCGAAATTGATGTATGATCGGGTTAATCTTCATTGAATAAGTGATTTATTCAGCTAATTTCTACATAATCATCATACCTTTTAGGAAGTCGTCTGATTCTTGTAGACCTCCTTAAAGATGTTTCTGGTACTTCCACAATTTGCTGATTATTATCTGTAGGAACTTCTTCATGATCAGCATCTGAAACACGTTCATGATCTGCATCTGAAACTTGTTCATGATCTGAATCTGAAACTTGTTCATCTGGACTATCATCAGTTTTTGAACTG
The DNA here is from genome assembly GCA_034641835.2 of Pinus albicaulis. Classification (NCBI taxonomy): domain Eukaryota; kingdom Viridiplantae; phylum Streptophyta; class Pinopsida; order Pinales; family Pinaceae; genus Pinus; species Pinus albicaulis. The sequence goes on from CM076579.1 coordinate 1,387,738,898, forward strand.
GTTTCAAACTGAATGTGTTGAAGCTTAGGTTCATTATCCCGTTTCAATTCATCATCTACATCTGGATTTTCAAGTGAGGATTCATTAAATTTAACATCTCTGTTAATGATGATCTTGTGAGTAGTAGGATCCCACAACCTGTATCCCTTAGTCCCATCACAATATCCAACAAAGATATATCTTTTTGATTTAGGATCTAATTTAGAACGCTGATGTTTCGGAACTAGATCATATGCATCACAACCAAAAACTTTCAGTTTAGAATAATCACATGGATAACCTTTCCATACCTCTTGAGGAATTTTGCATCCTATTGCAGTTGATGGTGATCGATTTACCAAGTAACAAGCTGTAGAAACCGCTTATGTCCACAATTCCTTCTGCAAGTTGGCGTTACTAAGCATACTTCTTGCTCTCTCTAAGAGAGTCATGTTCATGCATTCAGCAACTCCGTTTTGCTGAGGAGTATATACAGTGGTTTTATGTCTTTCGATCCCAGCATCCTTGCAATAATTATCAAATTCCTTTGAAGTAAACTCACCACCATTGTCAGTTCTTAAACATTTAATGGTTCTTCCAGTGATGTTTTCAACTAATGCTCTAAACTGTTTGAAAAATGTGAATACATCCGACTTCTTCTTTAACATGTAGACCCACACTTTTCTAGAGAAATCATCAATAAAAGATGCAAAATATGACGATCCTCCATATGAGGTTGTAGGAGATGGACCCCAAACATCAGAATGGATATAATCAAGGATTCCCTTACTAGTATGTTTTCCAGTTTTAAACTTCTGCTTGCTTTGTTTCCCAAACAGACAATGTTTGTAGAAATCTAACTTAGAAGATTTTAAACTAGGAAGTAACTTACGATCAGATAAAATTTTCAATCCTCTTTCGCTCATATGGCCCAACCTTTGATGCCATAAACGAATAGAATTACTGTCATTTTCAGATACTGTAGAAGCATGATCTGACTCTGTTCTTCCTTCTAACTGAAAAATATTCCCAACCTTCTTTGCTTTCATTACTAGTTAAATTCCTTTATAAACTTTCATTACTCCACCTTGAATAAAGGTTTTATATCCATTAGTGTCTAGTACTCCTAGTGAAATGAGGTTTTTTCTTAGTTCAAGTACATGTCTTACATCAGTTAGAATTTTATTTGTCCCATCAAACATTTTAATCTGGATGCTTCCAATTCCCACAATATTACATGAGGCATCATTTCCCATATAAACCACTCCATCATTGATTGATTTATAAGTTTTAAACCACTCTCTATGAATGCACATGTGATTTGACGCACCAGAATCTAACAACCAATGTTGATCATGATTAGACAAACTAACTGATAACACTTCATCACTCATACCTGAAATCGATGCCGAACCTGTATCTGTCGTGTTTGCTTCTTTCTTCTCTGTCGAAGAGTCTCCTTTGGATGTTTGCTGTCTCTTCCAACAGTCCTTCTTCAAATGTCCTGATTTTCCACAAAACCAACACTTTACCTTACTCTTCTTCCCTTTCGATTTTGAACACGAGTTGTTGTGCTTACTGAAGCGTCTTTCTAGAACGACCTCTGACCATCATTGCTTCTGATGTGGAGGTTTCTGAATTTGACCTCTTCCTTGTTTCTTCGGACAGCAAAGCTCCAACAACATCATCAAATTCAAGGGTTTCTGATGAACTAAGACTTATAGAAGTAACAAAATGATCCCATGACTCGGGAAACGAGCATAATAAAGTTACAGCTTTATCTTATGATTCAAATTTTACTTCTATACTTTCTAACTACACTAGGAGAGTATTAAAGGTATTCAGATGATCAGTTATCGTCGTACCTTCTTTCATGCGCAAGCTGTACAATTGTCGCTTCAGAAGAATCCTATTGGTTAAGGATTTTGTCATGTACAGCTTTTCAAGCTTTGACCACAAACCAGCAGCAGTTTTCTCTGACACGATGTTAAACATAACATCATCTGCCAAACACAGTCGAATGCCGCTCAATGCTCTTTCATCCAAGTCACTCCATTCATCATCTGTCATGGTGTATGGCTGTTTGGATTTTCCCAACAGCGCCTTCGCCACGCCTTGTTGCACAAGTAGATCATACATCTTCACCTTCCAGATCTCGAAGTTGTTTTTGCCATTGAACTTCTCGATCTCAAAACGGGCACGTTGTGTTTTTGCCATGTTTAGTAACTCGTGTCACAAAAAACAACTTCCAATTGCAACTTTTTAATAAAGAATGCCCTAAAAAAAATGTATATATATATCCTTCACCTTTAAAGTGCCTTTCACTTCATACCATATGCAAATGGAAATTTAATATTCAAATCGATTTCTTATAAAACAAATGGACCTTTTTTACAAAAGGCATTTCATAAGAGCTTTATGAAAATCTTCACTTAAACTTCAAACTTCAAATCGATTCTATGGCATATAATAAACCTCACAAATTAATAAAAAATGCCACCTTATAAATCGATTTATATTGCAACCATTTATAATATAATCGATTTTGTTTTAAAGCCACTCAAACATCGTTTTAAAAAATATTGCATATCGATTTAAGGCTATTTGCCCATTGCATCCACCCAATTCGAAATGGTAAAATAAACAAATTTATACCTACAGCACTTCAGAAGTCTATACCTACGGCACCGTTCAACACTGTCATAATTCAAACTCGGCTTTAACCAACTTTTACTTCAAAAACTGGTCCACGGCAGTCTGCGCACAAAAAGAACTGGCCTTACGGCCTCTCAACAGGCCACGGTGCACGACGTCGGCTTCACCAGTTCAAAAAACAAATAACAGTTCAACGCTATACCAGTTCAACGCTGTAGGCTCACGACCTCATGGCTTTGCTGTCACATGCAGCAGACCCAATGCAGGTACCAGCTCAACAACATAAGCTTCGATACCAAATGTTAGAGATACGGCAGCGGAAATATAAATTAAATGACACACACAACATTCAAACACACATAAAGAACAACGGATTTTAACGTGGTTCACCCAACCAATCTGGGCTACGTCCACGTAACAGGGCATCGACAATCTCATTCATCAACTGGAGAAAATACAATTGCAGAGTTTCTCATCTGCTCAGCTCTTCCTCACTACACATTCCTCATCATGCTCACTTGCCTCTACGGGCTTACATTTTATAGCTGTGAATGAAAACAAACTCATAAATTCTCTCACAAAAAATATAGGATGCATTAACTCCTCATCAGAAACTGATGGAGCCAATGTAGCAACAAATCCTATTGTTGTCACCTACATGAGATTTTCCTCTAGATTTAATTAAAAATAAGAAATAAAATCTCAACAATTGTTTCTTGTAAGAACACTGCAAGCTTCATAAAAGTTAAAATTGTTTGAAAAACAATAACCTCAACAAAAAAATATTATTACCCTCTTGAACCATAATTCTTTTGTTTGATAATTATGTTTTCATTTTGGAAAGAAGTCTCAATCCATTCCTCTCATAACTTCCAATTGTACCACTGGAAAGTGCAGGGGATGAGTTCAAGTAATGTACGACTAAAATTTGGCACCCTTGAAATTGAAAATGAAATAAAGGAGCCTTTGTTTGGGGGAGTTGTTTATTTTGAATTAATTTTAGCCACTAATACCACTAGTCATCTCAAAACAATGCACTGTTCCGGTTTTTTTTTTCCCTAAAATTATGCTCTCCAAACAGCATCACATCAACGACCGATTTAAATTAAATCAATTTGGGGCATCAATTAAATTATAAAAATAGAATTAGGAGTTTATAGACATTAAAAAATATATATGTAATACATACACACCGTATTAAAAAATGCTAACGCGTTACCATATATTAAGACTGTCAAAATTAACATTTTAAAAATTTAAGAGGACGTCACTGGCTACGTTCAATGCTAATTTAAAACTGTCACATATGTTCTAGAAGCTTTTGATAAATTAAAATTTAATAACAGCATTTTGATAATAGTATTGCTTGGGCGTGAAATTTGGTCCGAGCCTCCAAAATCTAATTGGACATTTGGATTTGGATTGGGTTGGTTATATAGTTTAAATTTGCAATTCTAATCATTTTTGTTAAATTAAATTAAAATATATCTAAAATATAGAATAATAAAATTATTTAAATATTTTCTCCATTAATATATATATATATATATATATATATATATATATATATTATTTTTTATTACTTTATAAAATATATTAATTTTATATTATAAATTAATTAATTTTATAGGAAGTTATTTATTTATTTATTTCTTTTCAATTATTTCTTTTTCAGTATTGGAATATTTTATTATTGTTAAAATTAAAGTAATGGTTGACTTTCTATGAAATTGATATTGAAATATATTAATTGATATAGATATTTGATAGTTTAATATAATATGAATATAGAAATATTTTATTTATGACTAAGAAAGAGTGAAATATTTTTATTACATCTTTTTCATATTGAGTGATTAGTAGAATTAGTGATGTTTTATAATGCTTTTAATTAAAATTAGCCAATAATATTTATTCATTTTTATTTTTATAATATACATTATTTTTCTATTTGACACATATTAATTATATTTTGAACATAAAAAATATTACATATCTCTTTCATTGAGTTATAAAACAAAAATTAACACTTACTATTTAAATTTATAAAACAAAAAATCTATTTCTATAATCTTTTTGCTCAATTCACTTTATTTTTATGTCAAATTTTTAATTTTTTATTAAATATAATTATAATTATTAAAATATTATTAAGATGTATATATTCTTTTCTTTTGAAATCAAATCGAAGTTTGTGTTGAGTATAAAATTAAATTTGCAATAAAAATTATAATTTTTTTTCACCAAAATGGATAAAAATTATTTATAACTTTTTAGTAATAAACATTAAATAATATCTTCAAAATAAATGTCCATGAGGTGTTGATTGGTTTGTTTATGTGGGGTTTTGTTTTAGTTGGGTATTAGTTTCAAATTTCATAGGAAGGTGTTGAGGATAGAGACTACTTTTAGAGAAATTAAATTGTAACCCAAAAAATAATAAAATAATATTTACATTAATCAATTAAAAAATATTAATAATAAAAAATAGTCAACCATTAGTAAAATACAATGTTCACCTTAATTTTACATAGAGATAATGTAATCGAAAGTAAAAGAAATTATAATTCCATTTATAAGAGATTTTGACCTTTTAATCAAAGGAGATTATTTTTTTGTGTGAGGGAGATCTCTAACCCCTTCACAAGTCAATATGGGGTTGACATATGACATGTAAAATAATATAGATATTACACCGGATTATGAAGGAGATGTGTAATTCATTCTCATTTCAACAAATTGTTCACACACACATATTTGAGTGTTAGCTATAAATAAAATCTGTCATTGTCCATATTTAGTAACAAAATCTCATGATTTTTTTATGGGGAAAAATTTAACAAATCTCATATTAACTTTATAGAGAGAGATGAAATAATTGAAAGTAAAAAAATATTTCAATATCAACTTTCAATAAAATATTTGAAATATTTATATATAGATATAGATATAGAATTTGCATTAAAACAACTCGATACATAGCTAGAACCATTTATATTTTTAAGAGATATCCAAGGCTTGAAAATTTGATATTGAGCATTGAGGTTCAATCCTCATCTACCTAATCTTCCCAAGGAGATGCCTTTTCAACATAATTTATTCCTTGTGGTTTCTAGAGGATATATGTTTTCTATGAGGGATTGTTTCTTTTCCACTAATGTTGTGTCATATTCAACATTATTCCTTGTGGTTTCTAGAGGATATATTTTTTCTATGAGGGATTGTTGCTTTTCCACTAATGTTGTGTCCAAGGAATCCTCACTGGTGACCAGAGGATCCACATTTGCATGAAATTTTTCGTGCTTTGATTATGTTGATGCAGATGCAATTTCTTTGGTCATGTTTACTTCCTTCTTGTCTTTTAGTTCTTTCTTGTCATGGAGCTCTTCCTCTTTGTATATCGTATAGTGATTACATTGCACTCCTTCCCACCATTTGGGCCTTCGGGATTCTTCTCTGCTACTCTAAGAATATTTGGAGAAATTTTTAATTACATGCCACGTTTCATAACATGCTCTACACCAAAATGAAATATTCTCATTGTTGAGATTTTGGACCCAAACATATTTTGGAGTCGTCAAATTAATCTCTACAGGAAAACCCTTGTTAAAGTCCATCTCTACACAAATGTGGGCATAAGTAGTCTTGAAGTTTTTTCTATTTTATACAATGACGATAAAAATTTCGCAACGCATACCCAATGGTGGAAAGTGATGTAAGATTCCAAAAATGCAAGGGAATGTTTAGAAGTCTTACCCAAATTGGGGTTGTGGATATTGATGTCATTACTGGATCAAAAGTGGGAGTCCAGGGTTGCATGAAGAGACTAGCACTACACCAAATCCACAACCCAACTTCACAAATGGTATTCGTGTCCTCTATATTGTCAAAAACCATAGCAAAAATTCCTCGAGCCATAGGGTAAATGTTTTTTCCATCAAAAGGGGCTTTCATGACTCAGAGATCCATTTGTGCAGATCGGTCATTCCAACGAATACATATTAAACATGCAAACCAAGCCATTATCTGAAAATATTTTTCACAACAAAAAGCTTCCTGGCTTGACCAGCAATCATACTTGCAAAAGAAACAATATTTTTCATCGAATCACAAAGATTCACCATTGAACGATTTGCATAAGAGATCTATAGAAAATCCAAGAAAACATCAATTTTATGTATATTTATATAAATAAAGAAAGTTAATAATAATAATAATAATAATAAAATATAATGTTGAAACATGAAAACTCTGTAAATAGAAGTATTTCAATGTTTGTTTTAAATAAAATATTTGAATATCCACACACACACACACACATATATATATATATATATATATATATATAGAGAGAGAGAGAGAGAGAGAGAGAGAGAGAGAGAGAGAGAGAGAGAGAGAGAGTTTAAAATATACTTTAATATTGAACTTTATATGGAGTGAGCTCACAAGAATAAATATATGAATGTGCACATTAAGTAAAATATTTCAAAGTTCATTGTGTATATATATTATATAAAAAATTGAAAATAAATGATTTCTTATGGTTAAAACATTTTGTTGATGCATTGTTAAAAAATAAGGAAATGTATAATTCCTTACATGCTCCTCATGGAATAGACATGTTGTAGATATATATATATATCCATCTTAAGCTCAGATCTATCAAGGGATGAGAGGGATCTCAAGGTGCAAACTTTTTTTCCAAGTTTTACACTCTAAATAAGAATTGCACCCTAATAGATTTGATCCCTATTAGAGCTTGAAAGAATGGATATATGGTGATTTAAATTTTAGTTTATGTAGCATTGGATGGTGTTATAGTCTCAAAATTTTGCAGAGAGGCTAAAACACAGGAGTTCTCCATAACCCAGAAATCGTTTCTGGAAATTCCATCTAGAAGTGTCTCAATTATATTATTAGCCTAGATTTTTAAATATTTCATAAGTCTAAAATTAGGAAAAGGGGTTAATTAATAAAAATGATTTGAGAAAGGTGTGAATCATCTAGAAACTCACACTGGTTTAACCATAAATAATCTCAGTCATTGATTATGTTTTAATATTGATCATCGGAGTCCCAACTGGAGATTATAAGAGGAAGTTGATGGTATATGGAGAACACACACTTGAGATTGATTTCCTTAGGCAATTTGATTTCTCTAGAGAGTAGAAGCAGTTGCCGGAAGAGTTCAAGCTAGAGAAGGGAAGAAAAGACAAAGAGGGGCGGAGACAGTGAGTCCGGAGAAATTTTTCCAGTTCCGGAAAGTTAGAAAGAGGAGGCTAATATTTTCTCTAGGAAGTTGCATAGAGGCAGCACAAAGCCTCCTCAGAGAAATTTGATCCAGCTAAAGAGGATCTTTTTTTCAGTTCTAGAGGTTGGGAAATTTTTCCAAAGGGTCGAAGAGACAGTTTCTTAGTCAGCAACAAGCAAGATGGTTAGAATGGCAGCTGATTTAGGAAAAGTGTTTGAGGGATTGCGCTAGGGTGATAATGGGCTTGTGCAGTGCTGGTTGGAAAACTAAATTTTCAAAGGAAATCAAGTGTCGGGATTGCTCGGAGAGAGGTTAATTTCCCTCAAATAATTTTTTCCAATATTCCTATTGGATAGATTCGTTTGTTTGGCGATATTTATTTGATCTGAATTTATGTAGGAACGCAATAGAATACATAAATAATCATAAACATAGAAATACAGTGGAAATAAGGATTCATTTCATTAATATAAAATCACATAAATAGGCTTACAAACATGATGGAAATAAAATAGCTAGGGGGTTGGTAGTGAATCTCTGAGAAGAGATGTGGCGACTACAGACCTCTGAACTATTATTATTACAATGAGGCTCGAGGGCCTATTTATTATGGAGAAACAATGGAGAATTCTAAACTTCCAAAAACCTAACCCTAGGAGATGAAGCGCCAAAACTATGGGCCCTGTTTGGGTAAATTGGTGTTTCAACTTCCCAGGGACGTAAATTCGGCATACTATCTCCGTTTGGGGCTTCAAAACAGCTCCGAAAGTTCAGGACTCGAAAAACTGCTAAAATAGTAAGTTGTGAAAAAAACTGAAAGAGACAATGGTGGGGCCCCAAGTGGAATAGGCGAGTGGCCACCAATATCCACCTGGATCATTCCTCCCCCCTTAGGAAGCAATGGTCCCCATTGCATTGAGTTCCTCCATGAGATGAGGAAACTTCTGTTGAACTTGGTCCTTGGTGAACCACTTGCCTTGGTGCAGGAGTTGGCCAGCTTTGACAACCCGATACAGTTGGATCTTCTGTCAGCGAGTGTTCTTGATTTGCATGTCCATGATACAGTTTGTGGTGGCCTGTTCCATGCAGTCTGGGTTTAACTCTTTTTGTGTGAGTTCTTCTGCAATGTCAGAGGTGTCCAATAGAGGTGGGAAGTAGGGACGAAGGCAGTCTATATTGAATACTGGGTGTAGACCAAGGAATGGTGGAATACTGAGCTCGAAGGCATTATTCCCTATAGCCTTGCTGATGGTGTATGGCCCATATCGGAGCGGGTGAATCTTGTGGTGGGGTCTAGCGAGGCGCTCCTTATGCAAATGTAGCCACACTTTTTCACCCACCTGGAAGTTGTGTGGCACTCGATGTTGATCATGTCGTTGCTTGTACTTAGCATTGGCTCTCTCCAATATGTCATAAACCTGTTGGAAGATGTGCTGAATGTGCTCGATGAAGTTGTTTTATTTGTCAGAATGATCGGGAATTAACTTCATCAGTCCGAGAAGCAAATGGCATGGCTACGTCAATGGGACATAGTGGCTGGAATCCCAAGCCCACCTGAAAGGGGCTATGGCCAATTGAACTGTGGAGAGCCCGGTTATAACTCTGTTGTACATAAGGGAGGCTCTCGTCCCATGTGCGTGGATGCTTTGAATTGTACATGCGCAGAATGTGTACAATCATTCTGTTGACGACCTCTGTCTGGCCATCTGTTTGGGGATGGAAAGCTGTGGACTTGGTGAGCTTGGTATCCAACATCGACCAGAGGCTGGACCAAAATGTGCTGAGGAACCTGCTATCCCGATCTGATATGATAGACTGTGGGATCCCAAAGTGCACCCACACTCGTTCAAAGAAGAGTTTAGCAGTGGCTTCTGCTGTGATATTCTTCTTGCAGGCCGCCATAATGGCCATCTTCGAGAATCTGTTGACGACCACGAAAACACAGTCATTTCCATGCTTAGTAGAAGGCAGGCCCGACATGTAATCCATGGAGATGGATTCCCAAGGTCGACTAGGGGTAGGTAGAGGAGTATATAGGCCTTGCTTCTTGATGGTCGGTTTGGCAATGGCACAAGCAGTGCAGGATCTGATGTGCTTCTCGACATCCTTTCGAAGGTTCCGCCAATAGAAATACTGTAGTACTGCCAACTATTTTCGAATTCCCCCAAAATTCCCGCCGACTTCGACTCATAGTGTGCTTCCCATATCATTTTAGCACACTCGCTTAAGGAACACAAAGGTGTCCGCACACAATAGTGCATCTGAGGTGAAGATTTGGAAACTTGCATACCCCCGAAGAGTGCCTTGCATGTAGAGCTGAATTCTTTGGACTGCCTAGAGAAGCACAACTGTGTCTCATGCCCATAAGAGTGAGAACGGTAGAGTACAATGATCGTGGTCAGCCGAGTAACTGCAACACAGCGTCTCTTCTTATACTTGATTTTCAAATGAAATTGTTGCAGATATGTGGACCACTTCTGATGGCGATTGTTCTGCAACTTCCCTTGAATCTGTATGAACTGCAGGGGTCGGTGGTCTGTGTGGATGATTGTCTCCTTCCCCAAAATGTAATGCTTCCATTGTCGAAAAGCCTACACAATGGAATACATTTCTTTGTCATAAGTGGGATACTTTCGAACTATGTTGGACAATGTCTCATTGTGATATTCCACCGGACTTCGTTGAGTAAGGACTGGCCCAATAGCATAGTTAGAGCACTGGCCTCGATCTCATGGTTGTTGCAAGTCTGTAATGTGAGCACCTCAGTGTGAACAGAGGGGCAATGTTTCATCTACCAACGCCTTTTGTTGAGACTCCACCAACAGAATTTCGCTTTTGCTCCTCCCTTGGTGACTGACCTCAAGGGCCAAGGAGACATAATACTAAACACGAACCTGCCAGAAATTTAGCAAGACCTGCAAAGCTTCTGCGAAGCCTGTTAGGCTAGTTGGGGCCGGCCAATCCCGAATGACTGATCTTGGTCAGATCCACATGCACCCCCTTTAATCAATAATGTATCCTAGATATTGAATCCAGGTCATGCAAAAAGTGCATTTCTCCAAATTGGCACACAACTTGTGTTGCCGTAGTGTTTGGAGGACTTCTCGGTTGTGGTGGAGGTGCTCTTCCCAAGTCTGGCTGAAGATAAGAATGCCATCCAAGTATACCACTACAAATGAGTTGGTGAATGGACGCAAGATGTCATCCATCAACCCCAAGAAGGCTGCGGAGCATTTGCTCTCCATCCGGTGCTATGGACGAGCCATTCAAAAAGGCCCTCCTTGGCTTTAAAGCCAGTCTTCCACACATCAGAGGGTTCGATTGGTTCCTGGTGATACCCAGACTCCAAGTCGATCTTGCTGAAATATTTCACCTCTTTAAGTTGATCCAGAAGGTCATTAATCCGTGGGATCGGGTACCTATTTCGCATAGTGATCTTGTTCGGCCCATAATCATCAGAGTCTCCAAGTCACATCCTTCTTTTGTACTCTAACACGATCGTGCTCCTGGCCGTGGCGATGAACTGGCTCTGACAGACTTTTCCGCAATGTGCCTCCCGAATCCGCTCTGATTTCATCATTCTCCCGTAACGGTGAGCGGCCGAGGATCGGTCCTAGTCAGTGGCGCACCTGGGGTCAGGTCAATGGGGTGTTTGACCTGACAGTGTAGAGGCAACCCTGTGGGTGAGGTGAAGATGTCCCCATACTCCTCCACAACCTTGTCCATTTGTTGTTTTTGTGCAGAGGAGCCATGTCTGGAGGTCGTGGCCATAGTCTTCTTCTTGCCCTAGGGACGGATCATCAGGAAAACAAATTTCCTGGCTTGGGAAATGAGCTTATTGCATTGTTTTGCAGTAACTAAAGAGATATTGGGAGGCGGTGGTACCTCTGGTATCCTGTACAATTTATTTCCCAAAGTAGCAATAACAGCGTGGGGCTGAGACTCATACACAGCATGTCGCTTCCACAAGTATGGTTGGCCTAATAATACATTAGAAACATCAATAGGAGCAATGTCACACAATACCTCATCCGTGAAGGGGTTGATACTATAGGGAAGGTGGCACTGTTGGCTGACTCGGAGATCCCGTCCTTGGTGAAGCCACCCGATGGTATATGGTTGTGGGTGCGTTGTGGTCGGCAAGCCTAACCGCTTCACGACATCTGCTGAAATGAGGTTCTTTTGGCTCCCATTATCGACAATGAACCATAGCGGGGAACCCTTTACCCACATCTGGGAGTGGAAGAGACGCTCTGCCTCCTCTGGATCTTCTAGTTCCTCCTTTTGGATCTTCGTAGTGGCAATGGTGGCATTGGGCTCTGCATCAATAATCTGCTTCCCTTTGTCATTCACCTTGTCAGGTTCTGATTCAGACTCGGAGCATGCATCTGATTCAGAAGCCCTCATCTCGGCCACCAGCAATTGCTTGGCCCGACACTCACTTGTGTTGTGAGTGGAGCTCTTATGGAACTCACACCACTTTCCCGTGTCCTTCTTTGGCCTCGCAATGTTGTTCTTTGCTTGTGTCTTTGGCAGTTTGTCTTGGGCTGCCATGCCTTGGCTTTGTCCTTTGTTCTACGGTTTGGGGGCACCTTTCCCTTGCTTTTGATTCACAGATCCAAAGTCTCGATTCTTCTGTTTGAATTTTTGCTCAATCTTGGCAACATACCGGTATGCTATACCAAGTGAGGAGATGTCAAGGAACTCCATTTCCTCCTGAATGTATCTGTGCATACAACCGCAATACTTTAGCACCAAATTTTTCTTTGAATCTTTGATACCCAACTTTGTGCATAGGGTATGGAACAAATTCATTAGCTCATGCACATCTTGATCCCTTTGTTGTCGTAACGTGGTCCATTGTATGTATTTGTCCTCATAGCTCCCCACGAGATAGTACTGTTCCTTGATGGCATCTCGGAAAGAATTCCAAGTGCGTACGGCTGAGAACAGAGAGGGTTCTGTCTCGTCTGTTTTCTCACAGTAGGTTTACCACCAATCCTTGACATGGGGGATAACTTTGAGGAGTGCAAAAATAATCTTCTCCCGGTCTAAAAAATCATGGACCGAGAAATATCCTTCTAATAGATTCAACCATCTATCTAAGGCATCTGCATCTATTTGACCCTCAAATATGGGAATGTCAAAGTTTACTTGAACCTTAAAGGGAGTCGCGCTTCCAGAGTGGCTACTGGATGCAAATGCGCTACCGGTGGGCAGTCGTTGAAGGATCTGGGCAAAGTTATCCATCGTCGCGTTCCTTTTTTTTTCGAGGGCCTCCTCAAGCAATATTTTGATAGGATCTCCTGCTCCCTCATATTTCTTTTCGTCCCCCATGGGCATCCGTCGGGGTTTGCGAGGTTGATCTTGCAAAGGTTCCACCAGATCGAGCTCTAACTCCTTATACCCCGACCTCATTGGGGACATGCAAAGAAGGATCGGGAAAAAGAAAACCGCTCTAATACCACTAATCTGGATTTATGCAGGAACGCAACAGAATACAAAAATAATCATAAACATAGAAATATAGTGGAAATAAGGATTCATTTCATTAATATCAAATCACAGAAATATGCTTACAAACATGATGGAAATAAAATAGCTAGGGTGCTGGTAGCGAATCTCTGAGAAGAGATGTGGTGACTACAAACCTCTGAACTGTATTACAATGAGGCTCGAGGGCCTATTTATTATGGAGAAATAATGGAGAATTATAAATGTCCAAAAACCTAACCCTAGGAGATGAAGCGCCAAAACTATGGGCCTAATTTGGGTAAATTTGTGTTTCAACTTCCCAGGGACGTAACTTCGGCATACTATCTCTGTTTGGGGCTTCAAAATGGCTTCGGAAGTTCAGGACTCGAAAAACTGCTAAAATAGTAAGTTGTGAAAAGAACTCAGAGAGACAATGGTGGGGCCCCAAGTGGAATCGGCGGGTGGCCACCAATATCCATCTGGATCATTATTTCACTCAGAATTTCTCATTGCTACTTAGTAATAAAAACCCTCAGTTGTTGCACTAGTTTCTCTAGGTTGCAATTTTCCGAAGAGTTTTGTTTAAAAATAATTGTGTCAAATTTATTGTTGATGTGCTAGTATTTTCTTAGATTCTAGTTTATCTTTTACAATATTTTTATTTGTGAAGATTGTAGTGTGATTAATTCATTGTTGTCATAGCAATAAATTTTTAATTAATTTACATTTAGAATAATTAATTGCAGTTGCTACAATAGAATTCTAGTAGTGAAACTTTCACATGGCATTAGAGTGATTTGATCTTATAGGGAAGCTTAGAAGCGAAGGAAGAAATTAGTTGTTTAGAGGGAGTGGCAAGACGAATTTATAGGGGTTGTGCAAAGCTTAAGTTAAGTAGTACGAATTGTTTCTTAGTGTGATTTTTTAGTGTAGGTTGTATAAAAATTCGACTTACTAGATCAAGTGATTCCAGCAAGAAAAAGGGGCAACATCTCAATAATTTTCATTGAGAAGATTCCTTTTTTGGGTGCAGAGGGTTTTTGCAGTAGTTTTGTAGTGGAAAAAACAATGTAGGGTGGAAGAAAAAGTGCACACACAAAGGGTGTTTCTCTCATAGGGTTTCTAGTTTCAGTCTTGAAGGAAATATGAAATTTCTTGTTGCAGAGGCATAACTAGCAGGAGAGGAGGATATTCCTATTTATTTTCCAGTTCTTTATTTTCGAGGATTTTACATCTTTGGAGAGGTGACCATATGATACTGCCAAAGAAATATGTGCGAGTTAGCTGTATTTCAGATCTGGATAGTAGATCAACTTCCAGTTGTCGAAGATAGTTGTTAAAGGAAGTACGAATTGTCTAGAGTGAGTTGCAAAGTGAAGAAAGGTCCTAGTAAGGGATAAGGATCTAAAGGAGGTAGTGGGGAACCAGATCTAGGAGGAGGAGGAGTATGAAACTCTAGTGTGCCATATGGTCAGGATTCAATGCAGAAGCAGCAAGGAGATTGGTTACATCAGTTCTAGATTTTGCAGCAGGATCACCATCTTTGCTACAGGAGCCCATCGTATCATAGTATTAGGTTCAATGTCAGCGGGTGTTGTCAGTTATCCAGATAACTACTACATAGCTAGTTGTATTAAATACTGGAGAGACATTTGTAGAACTAGTTGTAGTGACACGGTTAGTGTGAATTACCCAGTTGCAGGATGTAGGTGTAGTTCCAGCCAATAGAGATTCCCAGCACAAAGCTACGCAGTCCAGTTTCCAATACAGGAGGAGAGTGAAATTTTCCATAAGGGAGCAGAGATATTTCCCATAGGGAGATCGATAGTCAAATGGATTCTACTTTCAGAGGGAAAAACCATATGGAAGCTAGTACTTCTGGATCTAGGGAGATTAGACTCATTATTGTAGTAGTTGTGATAACAATGTTGAAGCATCAATAAAGAAGTGGCAACAAAAATATGAGTAGATCATATTTTTCCATGTATGAAATTGTACCTCTAGGAGTGAGGTGGGGAAATATGGAGTTATATTCTTAGATTTGCAGATGTTTGGGACAGGTTCATTGAGATGTCCTCCTCATGGATCATTACCTAGCGACAGGGGACCACAATATTTAGTAGTAAGATGGATCGGTGTCAGTTGATGTAATAAAATTCTTGAGTGACAGTTGCAGACTAGTAGCAGTTAGGTGTAGAGGAGCACAAAGAAGTGTTGACATCATAGCAGGAAGCTCAGTAGCATAGTTAGCAACAATGTAGTTTCCCAGTACATAGTGCAAGTGCTAGTAGCAGTTAAATTATTTGGATACAAATGCAACATAGAGGCACAAAGGATTCGGTATTTTAGATACTTCTCAGTTATAGTTGTAGCAACAACAAATGACAGGAATTCATAGTGCAGATGCAGAGTTGGAAACAATATAGCGGTATTAGCACTAGCATAGATGCAGCATCAGAGTTTCACTATAGTTGGTGAGCAGTGGTAGGCAATCACAGTGTCCATACATTAGTAGTGTATAGAGGGTGATACAGAGACAGGATGTGGTAGCAGTAGTGCAGCACTAGAATATCTTCCTTGCTAAGAGGAGTGTTAGTTTTTGTAGCATCAGATGGTTTTCTAGTCTCCAAACTTTGTGGAGAGGCTAAAACATAGGAGTTCTCCATAACCCAGAAATTTTTTCTGGAAATTCCACCTAGAAATGTCTTAATTGGATTATTATCCTATTTTTAAATATTTCCTAAGTCTAAACTTAGGAAAAGGGGTTAATTAATTGAGAAAGGTGTGAATCATCTAGAAACTCAAACAGATCAATCCAAAAATAATCTTAGTTGTGGATTATGTTTTAATATTGGGCATTGGAATCATAACTGGAAATTATAAGAGTAGTTCAATGGGCAGATAAAGAACACACGCTAGTTGAGATCGGATTGCTTAGGCATGCTGATTTCTCCAGAGAGCAGCAGTAGTTTCCATAAGAGTTTGAGTTAGAGAAGGGAAGCAGAGACAAAGAGGGGCAAAGACATTGAGTCCATAGGGAGTTTTCCAATTCCATAGATTCAGAAAGAGGAGGTCGATATTCTCTCCAAGCGGTTGCGCAAAGGTAGAATAGAGCCTCAGAAGACAAATTTAATCCATCTGAAGAGGAGCTTGTTTTCAGTTTCAGAGGTCGGTAAAGTTTTCCAAAGGGTTAGAGAGACAGTTTCTCAGTCAGCAGCAAGAAGGACAACTAAATTTCCAGTTGATTCAGGCAATTCATTTGAGGGACTGCACTAGATCGATGCAAGGCTTGTGTAGAGCTAGTTGTGCGGCTAGCTTTTTAGAAGAGTCAGTCAAGTGCTGGCATTGCTCAGAGAGAGGGTAATTCCCTTAGAGAATTTTTTTCAGTATTACTTTTGGATAGATTCTCCTATTTGTGGATATTTATTGTACTTATAATTTCTCACTATCGCTTAATAATAAAAACCCTTAGTTGTTGCACCGGTTTTCCCTTGGGTTTTTCCAGCGAATTCTGTCCACAAATAACCATGTCAAATTTATTGTGTGTGTTCTAGTATTTTCTCATATTTTAGTTTATATTCCACGATTTTTTTATTTGTGAATATTACAGCATGATTAATTTGTTCTTGTCGTAACAATAAACCAGTAATTAATTTATAGTTAGAAGAATCAATTCCAATTATTGCAATAAAAGTGAAGTAATTAAATTTTTACATTAAAAACAATGATCCATATCCAAATATGAAACTAAATGATCATCTTCTAACTATTCATTTTGACATTGAGGGAAATTAACATTTTTATTAGAAAAAAAAAATGGATATGTGGGAATCACAAATATCATATTTTAATATTATACATTCTTTTTAAGTAATGTCTGGGAAATATATTAATAATAGAAAACTACATTTGGGAACACAGTGGTTACATCGTGAAAAGTTTGGAATCACTATATAGTTGTTTCCTCCTAAGGGGGCACCTAGCCTTGGGTACATAATAAAAAATTCTGGAATCACCATATAGTTGTTGTCTCTTGTTGGGGCCCTTTTTTTGAAATTTAATAGATTTTGAGTTGCGGCTAGTACGTGGCAGAGCGCAACCACGATAGGTAGGAAGGTATCAAGGTTGTGGAGGAGTAAAGGACAGGTGTCGCGACTGTTGCGGGAGTAAGCATAGATGGCGGAAGAGCGCGAAAGGAAACGAGCAGTGAGCTCCCGATGAACAGAAAGAAACAGAAGACAACCGAGCGAGAAGAAAGGAGGAACTGTTAGTCACGCTGGCAGCAGAAAAAATAGGCAGCCAGCCAGTGCGTAAGGAGGTTCGTGCAGATGGGAATAGGCAACAGGGAGCCACAGGAGAGCTCTCTCGGTGTTGTATTGTTCTCCATTCCTCTGTGTTATTTGTATTCTCTCTCTCTGTTCAAGAGGACGTATTGTATTCTGCTATGTTCATGCTCATGCAGCTGAGCCTTGTAATAGTTTTCCACTGATGGCCGATGATTAATATATTCAGGAGTGTTGTTCCAAGCATCTGTTATGGGTTTGAATGAGTGGTTTTGCAAGCACCTTTTAAAATTTTATTTACTGTAAGTCTGAATGTTTTCCTAAGAGGTATATGTTATGGAATATTGTGTTATGGTTGTTTAAGACTTTAGTTTAGCTTTGATTCATCTGTATTGATCTTGTCAGGATGATATCGATCTACTCCCTATCATAGTAAGGTCGCGGCACGCCTTGGGTGAGACTCTCTGCCCTTCGGAGCAGAGTGCAAATGCCGGCGTGAAACTAGAATACGGTGGAAAAAATTGTTGGCCCTTAAAACCTGAACCCAGGTCTTCTCTGCAAGACTTGTTCTCTCGCCAAAAAATGGTTCCGTTGTCGGGACCTAAAAAATCAACGGGACCTGAAAAATCATTTGGGTGTTAGATCATGGTATCTCGGATCTTCGAAAGAGAAATATGAAGCTGGTGGCATAACCACCTAGATCAGTTCATAGCTCAGCAGGCTGAGCTGAGACGACAGAAGGAGAAAACGATTAAGAACCTGGTCCTATTCTCCAACTTTGCTAGTGATACCTATGAAATCTTGTGGGGAAAGTTCCTAGGAGAACTTTATAATTGGTTGCAGAGGCTTCAGACCAAGACCGTCAAAGGGAAGTCGCGGAAGATAAATCGCAAGTGGACGCACGAGGATTTGGTGGCCCTTCATCGGTTAAACACTGATTTGACCCGAGCTGTATGTTTTTGGGTGGAATCTACCTTGGATGGATATATAGTGGAGTTTTCAGCCGAGTGCTTCCAGTATTTCTCAAGAGCAGAAGATACCTTCAGATCCGGGTTAAGGGGGAAGCTGCTGAGGGAGATTCCTTTGTGGATCAAGGCATTGATGGTAGACGAAGGACTGATGGGATTTAAAAAAGCAAAGATGGAAGCGTAAACCCTCCAGTATCGGGGGAAGAGACTAAGGGAGAGATGTTACAAGAACCGTGAGAAGGGGCAGTAGGAGTATGGATGTCGAGACCGCCAATAGAGTCCGGGAGCGACGAGCACATCGAAGGGTGCAGATTGCAGAAAGGTGGTGAGAGAGGGTGATGAAAGAGTTGAGAAGACAGGAAAGTGGTTGAAAGAACAAAGAGGAGGTGCCTCAGATGACAAAGGGAATGGAAGGTCAGGTGGGTCCCCAAGATATAGGAGGGGCTGTGAAAGAAGTGCGGCAGGTGTACAGAAGTCCAGCCCAGACGGAGAAAGGAAAGAAGTCTGATGGAGAAGGTAAAAACGCGCGTCCAGAGGAGGTGTCCGATGTGGAGATGCATGTTGCAATGGAGCAACTATTTCAAGAAAGGTCGACGTCCATATCTCAAGGTGTTCCTAGTCCCCACAGTTCAAGTAGCTCTAGTCCCAACCTTCCCCTGGTGCTCTACAAGCCCATAAGTGAATTTTTGTTAAGTTACGTGAATTGAGTAGATTGCACAATATTCAGTCTCCAACTGTAACACATACTAGTAGTAGGATTGCTAGTGGCACCATCTCACAACCAGGATCAAACGGCTTCATTTTAGTAACACCTATTCAAGTGAACATGGCGAGATCTCTCACCTGGTACACAGAATTCTCTGAGAAGGGGAATGACAACGTCGAACAGCACTAGTACCTTTGCGAGGCCATCTGGAGGGCGTGTCAGACACTAGATGTTGGAAGTTGATAGAATTTCAGAACACCCTTAGGGAGAGAGACCTATGCTATTTTATGAAATGTTCATAAGCTCACCCGAACCCAATGATGGCAGATGTAAAGAGGGATTTCATTAAATAATTCAAATTGCCCCAAATATACCAACAAGGCCTATCAGAGATGTGGGAAATCAAGCAGAAAGAAGGAGAAACTGCTTGGGATTTGATGCGGAGATTCAAGGATTCAATCAAGAAACTCAGCTATCCAATTGACCCAAACCATCAGAGGGATTGGTTCATTAAAGCTTTACTACCTCTGACCTGAACTCCATTAACTCAAAAAAGGATCGACACATTGCAGGATGCCTTAGAGTAGGCAATGAAGATAGAAGCCATGGCGGATTACCCGCAAGAGTTCAGGGGAGGCGCAGTGGTACAAGATCCCTCAATAATGGGCCTGCAGCACCAAATAGCCAGTCTAACAGAAAAGCTCAAGGAAATGAAACCCATGCAATCGGCGAGACCGAATGTATGGTGCACGCATTGTATCGTGGAGGGACATGTGGCAATGGAATGTCCCTGGTTGTGAGGCCAAAATGTGGGGCCATCGGCCGCAGGGGTACAAGGGGCTCCACCACTAGGAGGGGTTGCACAAATAAACACCCAAGGGATATATCCACTGCAACAGCAATACACAGGGTTACCTGCACAAAAAATTCTAGCCACCAATGAGTATTGTGAATTATGCAAAAGCATGGGCCATCAACCTCGCATGTGTCTGATCCTACAAAAATATTCTAATGTTCCAAATAATATATATTGTGAATTCTATGCCTCAACCACCCACAGTACAGAGCAATGCCGAGCACTGGACGCACTGGTGGAGCGGCTGGACCGACCTTCATACAGAGTAAATGAAGCTCCCCAAGGAAGAGGAGGAGGCATGAGAGGAGGCCGGGCAGGAGGTAGAGGTCCAGTAAGATGCTATAACTGCGACTAGGAAGGAAATGTAGCTAGAGAATTCCCCCTCCCTAGAAGACCTTGGTGTTCACTGTCCCGGGTTAACACGCACGCAATAGAAGATTGCCTGGAGCTCATCAAAAGATGGGAGGAGAGAGCTAGAAAGAGGGGGAGAAATCTAGTAAATGCAGAACCCAGGCTAATGGGAACTGAAACACAACAACACGTGGCCATAGTGACGTGAGGTAGCAAAAGGATGGGGGAGGATGCGCGTGCTATGGACCCGATAAAATTGATTATGCCAGCATCCCCAAAGCTACTAATCAAGCCAGACCGACAGAAAATTTTTTTCCAGGAAGTAGCGGAAACGTTTGCCAAATTGGGGGGAAACAAAGGAATCGAGTTACAGAAAACTCAGAAATACAACGAAACTCAAAGTACTTCTGAATATTTGATCCAGGAGTGGTTCCACATATTCCTAAAGATTGTTAACAATGCACCAATGTTAGAATGGCTAAAGCAAAACCTGGAAGGGGTGCTAAAGAAGAACACCAGAGCAAAGGAATCAGCAGAAGCAGACCAGAAATATGTACAAAGAATAAAGATAAACAAACGAAGGATGGGAAAGGAATTCTGAGTGAACACACAGGTTGCGGGGTTCCAGATTAAAGATACCATGCTTGATTTGGGATCTGATGTCAACATCCTACCAAGGAAAACTTGGGAGCCATTGGGAAAGCCAAGATTAACATATTCTCCGATCCAACTTTGGATGGCAAACCAATATTTCATTGCTCCCATCGGTCGACTGGAGGATGTTGAAGTTGACATTACAGGAGTAAAGACATATACGGACTTTGAAGTCATCGATATCATGGGGGATAAGGATCTGTACCCTGCACTGTTGGGAATCGACTGGGCCTTTGAAAATTATGCAGTGATTGATCTGAAAAAAGAACTGATGATCTTCAAAGACGGAGAAATCAGAGTCACTCAACCACTTGACCCCTACCAAGGACCAAGATATACAGAGACTGTGGATAATAGAGAATATGTTCAACTCCTAGACCATCTCTACCAAATGACCATAGGAAGAAGGGAAGATTACATCAAACCGACGACAGAAGGCTCTGTAAGCTAGAGAAGCATCCAAATCTCAGAGTTAGGATCAGAAATAGCTTGGGATGATTGGCAACAAGGAGGCTATGAAACAAATACAAGGATATGTGCCAATATTGCAAGAGTCAATTGGATCGGGGCCGAGATTCAGGAATACCCAATTTTATCAGATATGAATGCTATAAATGTTTTCATAGCCAAAATAGAAACTACGGTACCAGAAAGTCACAGAATACCATTGATGGACATGGCACTAAAATCCAAATCCGCAAGATGGTGGAGTAATCATCGCAACTCATTAACGCGATGGGATGAAGTGGCTGCAACACCAAAAGCCGGATTTAAAGAGGA
The DNA here is from genome assembly GCA_034641835.2 of Pinus albicaulis. NCBI lineage: Eukaryota > Viridiplantae > Streptophyta > Pinopsida > Pinales > Pinaceae > Pinus > Pinus albicaulis. The sequence continues at coordinate 1,387,760,856 of CM076579.1, forward strand.
GGAGGAACCCAGGAGTGAGGACCAGTACCAAGGGGACTCTGACCCCAGAATCCATCTGGAGAAATGTGAAGCACAATGGAGAACTAATAGATATCCTGAAAAACTAAGGGTCCACCAGTTTATCCACTCCCTGGACGTAATTCCAAAGGCCTGGTACTTGACAGAAGAAAAAAGAAGAGGGACCCACAAATGGCAGGAAGTTGCGGACAAATTCATACAGTGTTTCACGTTCGAAGGAAAGACAGAGCAGGTTACAAATGCATTGCAAGCTATCAAGCAGGTATTGTTCTTCCCAAATAGTCAACAGACGGACGAGAAGTCATTTCTGTACCAGGGTATCCAATAAAAGGTGGCGTGTCAAAACATTAATAGTGAGATGGAAGATGAAAATCTAGAGGATCTCAGGCACCTGTACTTTGAAGAAACCAAGGGGGAGAGAGACATCAAAGAAGAACCAACGACGGAAGGTATCCACCTCTTACCTCTCAGAACCAAGAAAGTAAATATTGGAACAAACAACAAACCTAAAATGGCAACGATTGGAGACTACTAGGATGAACAAACAACTAAGGAAATATTCAATCTACTTAAGGAATACAAGGACTTGTTCCCTTCATTAGTAGCGGATCCAAAAGGCTTAAAAGGAGAGATGGGGGAAATGAGGATAATACTGAAGCCTGACGCAAGGCCTGTAAAACATAGACCATATCATCTGAACCCAAGAGTAAAGGAGAAGGTAAAAGCAGAGATTGACAAAATGTTAAAATCCGGACTAATATTCCCTGTAGAAGAAGCAGAATGGGTAAGTCCCATTGTTATACATAGAAAAAATGAGAAATCAGAGATAAGAGTCTGTGTAGATTACAGAAGCCTAAACAATGCTTGTATCCATGATCCATTCCATACTCCATTTAGTGACGAAGTCCTCGAAAACATTTCGAGGAATGAGGCATACTCATTCACCGATGGCTTCTCAGGTTACCATCAGGTAAGGATAGCGGAGGAAGACAAGAGAAAGACAACATTCACCACCGAATGGGGCTCTTTCGCATACAATGTGATGCCATTCGGATTAAAGAATACATCGGTAGTCTTCTCTCACATTGTGATAGTCGCATTCCGGGAATACATTCACAAGTTCTTATGAGTCTATATGGACGACTGGTTGTTTATAGCATACTCAAGGTTCATGCAAGTTTGTTAAGGGTAATGTTTGATAGAATCTGTCGACAACTGCAGATCTCATTGAACCTAAAGAAGTGTATATTTGTCGTACTGTTTGGAACATTGCTAGGGCACATGGTGTGTAATCAAGGTGTCTGCATAGACCCAACGAAAGTAGCAGTGATTGTCAGTATGGAGGCGCCGGAAACAGTAAAAAAACTAAGGTCATTGTTGGGTCACACAAGTTACTACAGGCGTTTCATCCGCAACTACGCCAAAATAACAGCACCCTTAGAAAAACTATTGAAGAAATCAGAACAATTCCAGTGGACAGAAAACTACAGAAAGGCCCTGGACACACTAAAAGAAAAGCTGGCAAGTGCGCCATTACTAGTCCACCCGAATTGGGACAAACAGTTCCATGTACACCTTGATGCGTCCAACATTGTGCTCGGTGCGGTCTTAGCTCAACCGAGGGACACTTTAGTTGATCATCTGGTATATTTTTCCAGCCGCAAGTTGTCAACAGAAGAATGGAACTACACAACCACAGAGCGAGAGGCATTGGCAATGTTCTACTCTCTCCATAAATTCCGCCACTACATATTGGGAGGTAAGTTCAAAAGTGTCACAGATCACTCAGCATTGAAATATTTAGTAAACAAACCAGTCTTAGAAGGGAGAATCTGCAGATGGCTCCTACTTTTCTAGGAGTTCACATTTGAAGTAATTGTAAAGCTCGGAAGACTTAATGTAGGGCCTGACCACCTGTCACGACTAGAGAATGGAGAAAATGGAGGATCTCTAGATGATCAATTGCCAGATGCTGATCTTTTCAGAGTGGAAGCCATCCCAAATTACCTAAACGAGATCACCGCTTACCGCACAACAGGTCAGTGTCCACAAGAATATACTACAACAAAGAAAAGGCATCTGGTAGTTAGAGCCGAGGAATATCAGCTAATAGCGGGACACCTATACAAGATGGGGCTGGACCACGTTCTTCGAAGATGTGTCGTGGACCACAAAAGAGAAGCTGTACTATGGGAAAGCCACAGTTGTTTTGTAGGAGGACATATGGGAGCTAAACTGATGGCACACAAAGTACTACAAGCAGGCTTATGGTGGCCAACAATTCATAAGGACAGTAAAGCATTTGTTCAGAAATGTGACATTTGTTAGCGGACCGGATGACCATCTCACAGAGATGAGCTTCTGCTTCATCCGATAAAAGTACTATAGCCATTCGAGAAGTGGGCGGTCGACTTTATAGGACCCATAACACTGACTGCAAGATACTCAAAGGCAAGGTCCATAATCACGGCGACAAACTACCTAATGCACTGGGTAGAAGCTGCGCCAGTAAAGAACTGCACGACAGAAACTGCTGCTAGGTTCATATTTAAAAATATAATCACTCGGTTTGGATGCCCGAAAAGCTTGACCAACGACCAGGGTACACAATTCATCAATGACACCATTAAGTCCCTCCTAGAGAGCTTAATGATACAACATCATAAAAGCAGTCCATATCATCCGCAAGTAAATGGCATAGTGGAAGCATTCAACAAGATATTAGAGAAGGGGCTGACGAATATTTGCAACGTGCAGCGTGACAACTAGGATGAACGAATTCCAGCAACACTGTGGGCATACCGAACAATGGTAAAACAACTAAACAACCAAATGCCATTTCAGTTGGTTTATGGTAGAGAGGCGGTAGTCCTAGTTGAATTCATTGTACCAAGCCTTCTAATTGCAACAACTCTACAGCTATCTGAAGAGGAATCCTTAAACAAGCAATTGCAGGAGCTACAAGAACTGGAAGAAGGACGATTTCTTGTGGAGTTTCACCAAACGTTAGAAAAGGAGAGGCATAAATCTTGGCATGATCGACATATTAAACACAAGACTTTCCATACTGGGGAGAAAGTTCTACTCTATGACAGTAAATTCCAAAAGTTCACAGCAAAACTGTAGATGCATTGGTTGGCGCCATTTCACGTCATAGAAATCAAACAGTCAAGAGCAGTTCGGTTGGCACAAATAAATGGCCAAGTTCTACAAGGATGGGTTAAAGGCGCATGCCTGAAGCCCTACCAAGAGTAAGTTGATCATTTTATTTTCAATAACTCTCGCAACCGAGAGGAGTCGATAGGGTAGATTAGAGTCAATAACTCTCTCGCACCCGAGATGAGCATAGATATGATTCACCATAATAAAATAAATTTCAGTTGAGTTGCGGAGACCGCAACGCAACCAATAGTGGTCGAGGAGGGGTAGTGTCCAATGTGTCATCCACATCAGATAGGAAAGCATGCCAAACATCATCCCATCATCATTAAGCATAGTACCAATGTCAGTCCATAGGATCACCAAGATTTTGAAATAATTAACATAATTAGCATCATCCATACTGTAATAAATTTTCCATAACTAGACATAACCACCAGCCATCGCATCTGCCCAGATCCCAAGACCACAGTTAGCAATGTCAAAACCCACCTCAGCAGCTAACTAATCGCATGATTGTAGCCGCGGGGAAGCCAGGGAAAGATTAATTAGTTATGGGGTCTCATCAACCTCATCCGTGCCGGTTACTTACATAACCTGCATGCAGAGAAGCGCGAGAATGCTAGAAAAATCCGAGTTAGAGTTAGAAACCTCCAGAAGAGCAAGGGAAGTTGAACCAGAGCCAGAGCAGAGAAGGCATCCGGAAGAAGAAATTCAAGGGAAAAGTAAGAGAACTGCTCTTCAGGTATACCAGTGACGAGCTAAAATGACAAGAGTAAGCCTAGTGGTCATGGAACTGGAACTGGATAGCAGAATTCAGAAAATGGGGTCCCTCGTAGGAAAGTATGACAGTGCAACCTTAATCGACGCAGACCTCATGGATTCCTTTGAGTTTCCTGTGCTAAAAAGGAAGGTATACATTGAGAATTATACAACAGAGGTAGGATGGGTAGCAGCAAGAGTCCTGCCTGAGGTCAGGGGTATCCAATAGTCCACAATAATGAATTTAAGAAAATTACCAGTGTTTGGGATTACAGGCGCTGCGATGCAGTGCACAAAATTTTTGTTGAGCAGGATTCAGAACGACTCTCTGAGGCTGGGAAAAGAAATCCCAATTCATGCCGAGGACACTCATAGGTTGACAGGACTGTCACAGGAAGGAAGGGACGTGTCTTCAGCGTTCCAAACTATTTATAAAAGGGCAAAGAAGTCGGGAGACACATACTACTACGCCAAGTATAGCACTCGAAGAGGAGGAAAGGGAGCAAAAATTGAGTTAATTAACAGGCCAGAAATCAGGCTTGCTTGCTATCTCATTGCTAGCAAGATGATGAGGCATTATACAAAAGGGGAGTGCACATTAGACACAATTTCGGTTGCGGAGCATTGTGTCCAAGGGACAAGGTTGAATTGGTGCTCCTTCCTGATGAAGGAATTGTTTGAGGCATGCGAGGACAACTATAAGAGAGCAACCGGGTTTATCTATGGGTATTTGATCATGGCGTTGGCCATGTGGAAATGAAATTTCCCCAGCATCAGGATACCAGTGGAGATAGCAGAAAACCAGCTGGTGGTGATGAAGTTTGTACCATGGAAGGTGTCTGGAGACCCTAGCACCAAGGAAGTAAATGCAGAAGCCTTCAGAGTTTGGTATGACCAAATGGTTGACATTGTATTGAGTCAATAGAGAATCCCAAGAAACCTGCTAGATGGATATAGTGGGCAAGTCTGGTTTTGGGTCACACACAAGCATACGTTCCTCAGACCTACATGTGTACCAGAGACAACGTTCCAGATGAGGCCTCTGAAGTTCCAACTTGATGAAGCGGCTTTCCACACATAGGTCTATTCATGGCCAAGAGTGGTGATGGAATTCAGATATGGAGTGTACACATACTTCTTTGACGAAATGCTACCGAACATGCTACAGGGAGAAACGTCGGAAGAGGCGGCAAACGGGATGTAAAACCTGCAGCTCTTCTCGATTATTCAGCAGCTGAAAAATAAGGTACAAAGTTTCAATAAGGTAGTTCAGGTCCTAACAAGTGATGCTACTCCATTTCCAACTTTTTCAGAATTTCATGCATCACAGTCTAACCAATCTCCAAACACGACCTCCATCTTTGCACCCATCCCCAATGTCTTGTTTAGTTCACCACCCGCATCAACTACAACGCTGGTGGGAAAGAGCAAAGCTGCGAAACCAGCAGCGGCACCAAAGGCAAAAAGGGCCAAGGTTGCAGAATCAAGCCCGGTGGTCGACCTCACAGGAGAGGATCCACCGCGGAAATTAAGCGTCGGCGTACCAATCCGAGAGGAGCAGATAGTTGAGCCCGCAGGGGCAAGAGGGTTGCCACCTCCTAACCCCATAAACCCCTTTGATTTTATGAACATCCACATATCTCCACCCTGCCCAGATCAACTACCACCCACGACCTCATCCATCTCCCGAGAACCCCACAGCTCCGCATCATCCACTTCATCAGCCACCATGTCCGATCCAGTCATCAGAAGAATAATCAATGGGGACCATGGAATGGATGTTAACTCGGGTAGAGAAGTGGTACACCCAGTTAACCCAACCGTGATCCCGCAAACTACTTTTACTGACCTTATCAATCAGTCAGAGTAGTCAATTACAGACACAACTGGGCCACTCCCCAACCGAGCAAATCAAGAGGGGAAACCAGATCTAAATATGACGGACTCTATACCACAGCAAACTCCTCCACAGTCACCTCAAGACCAGTCAGCAAGATCAATTTCCAGTGGACAACCACTCCAGGTGCGAATGCCAGATCAGGGTACATCTTGTGCTGAGAGTATCGAGACATGGGGGACAACTCAGCTGTACCATTTCATTCAGAGGGTAGCCCAACAGGATGAGAGGCTCCACTCGGAGCTCCAGCAGAAATGTGAGCAACAACAACAACAAATCAGCACGCTTACTGAACAGCGTGAACAACTGACAACGGAAAAGGAGAAGCTATAGGAACAACTGGAAACAGTGGCCAGGGTTTTCAGGGAAGTGAGGCCTATAGTAACGGCCAGCAGAAATCAAATACCAGAAGACGTGCAGGAGACTGATGTAGTCAGGCGGGCAATCCACCTCAGGGTGGCATATTCACAACTTAACCAAGAAAATGTAGAACTCAAAGCGGCACTGGTAGCCCTATCGGCACTGCCCGACCCAGCGATTGTGTACTCCGCACAAATAACAGAAAGACAGGGCCAAGTAATGAAAATGCAAGAAGTTCTGAGTACTGCAGCAAGAGAAGCATACGACCTACAGAAGGGTCTGCAAGAATGCTCAACAACCCTTATCATGAAGGCACAACCGGTCTCGTTACAACTACAACAAATCTCCAAGGAAATCCAGGAAGCTATGGACCCGACGGGACTTGACCAGCTCTACGCCCAGGCAGATGTATTAGAAATCCAAATACAAAAAATAGAAGAGACCTCAACAACGGCCAAGTAGGCCATCCGGGAGCTTCAGAAGCCCGTAAAACTTAGTGCACAAACAATGCAGCAATTGGCCTCTGAGGCCAACACGCAGATCAACACAGTGTTCACCGCCTTACCGCCGAATGCAGGGGAGGAATTTGTCACCAGAATCACGGCTAAGACTGAAGAACTAATACAAGGGTGGCATCAGGCCATGGAAACCTTCCAGGAGCTCAAAGCATCAGCTCTAACCAAGTTCCCAGAGTTGGGGCCCTTGTTTAGACAGCCAGGAGGAGGCATCCAGACAGAATAGGGTGCAGGGAAGAGCGGACCCATGGAAGTAGAGACAGTATAGGACAATTGACTCGAGGCAAGTCAATAGGATGTGGTCGGGGCCTGTTGGGGCCCTTGTTTTGAAATTTAATAGATTTTGAGTTGTGGCTAGTACGTGGCAGAGCACAACCACGATAGGCAGGAAGGTTTCAAGGTTGCGGAGGAGTAAAGGATAGGTGTCGCGGCTGTTACGGGAGTAAGCATAGATGGCGGAAGAGTGTGGAAGGAAACGAGCAGTGAACTCCCGATGAACAGAAAGAAACAAAAGATAGCCAAGTGAGAATAAAGGAGGAACTGTCAGTTGTGCTGGCATCAGAACAAATAGGTAGCCAGCCAGCGGGTAAGGAGGTTGGCGCAGACGAGAATAGGCAATAGGGAGCCGCAGGAGAGCTCTCTCGGTGTTGTACTATTCTCCATTTCTCTGTGTTCTCTGTATTCTCTCTCTCTGTCCAAGAGGACGTATTGTATTTTTCTCTGTTCATGCTCATGCAGCTGAGCTTTGTAATATTTCGCCACCGATAGCCGATGATTAATATATTCAGAAGTGTTGTTCCGAGTATCTGTTATGGGTTTGAATGAGTGGTTTTGCAAGCACCTTTTAAAATTTTATTTACTATAAGTCTGAATGTTTTCCTGAGAGGTATATGTTATGGAATATTTTTTTATGGTTGTTTAAGACTTTAGTTTAGATTTGATTCTACTGTATTGATGTTGTCGGGATGATATCGATCTACTCCCTATCACAATAAGGTCGCGGCACGCCTCGGGTGAGACTCTTTGCCCTTCAGAGTAGAGTGCAAATGTCGACGTGAAACTAGACTACGGCGGAAAACATTGTTGGCCCTTAAAACCTAAACTCGGGTCTTCTCTGCCAGACTTGTTCTCTCGCCAACATCTCTTAAGGAGGTATCTAGGTATCTAGTCTTGTTGCATTGGATCAACTGTTTTTTTAAGTTTATAATATTTTAAAATTCTATTATTTTATGGGCTAACTATTTAAGTGGAGGTTACATAATTACTTTTGAGATAAATTTCAATTTTTGATTTGTGAATACTATTAAGAATAGTCTATAATATTCATGAAATCCTTACCACTCATCTAATAATTATTGATAATTAAATTATAAGTCTAAAAGCCCTATTTCAAAATAAACAACATATCAATGTAAATGTTAAAAATTACAAAAAACATTCATATTACAAGAAGTTAGTAGATACTTACACATATAAACATGGGAAATGAATCAAAATTTAAGTGTAGTGTAACTAATAAACAAATGGTTTTTTTTTTTGCTGAAATTCAACAATACAATTTATTATTGTATTGTTTATTTATTTTTATTTTTTTTGCAAGATTGTGATTTTTTATTGTTCAAAATGCACTTTTGAACACATAAATGAATTCAACACTCTAAAAAACTTCTAGCACTCTTTGCAGATTAAACAACTTAAACTTATGGATCTTAAAAATCTTTATTAGATTTTGCAAAGTTGGCTCAAAAAAATGCCAAAAAAAATCATTTCTCTATTAATTATCTTAAAAATCTCCACTAGATTTTGTCAAACTTAACCCAAAAAAAGTGCCAAAAAAAAGTCATTTATCTATTAACTACACTATGCCAAAATTTCTATAAATTCAATATATCATATTTCTTGGAAAAATTAATATAAACTTTATATAAAATATAACAATATACTATTAAAATTACTACACAGTCTAGTGTAATTGTATTTACAACTTTAAGTTTAAATACAATTGATCATAAAGACAATATTTCACGCACCATGTGTATTTTGCATTATTTAAATTGCACTTTTGGATGTATAAAAGGATTCTCACATTGAAAATTTATTGGGCATTTGGATTTTGTGTAGTACATATCTTAAGCTTGCAATTCTAACATATAATTACTTGATTTTAAACAAAATTGATGGAAAATATACCTAAAGAAAAGGATCAAAATACAAAATAGTTGCCAATCAAATGATTTATCAATAAAAAAATATTTTTTCCAATTTCTTTTATTATTAATAATATTTATAAATGATACATATTAATTTCATATTAAAAATTAAATGAATTACACACTTATATTTCTCTCTTAATTGGAAGTAATTGAATTGAATTTTTATTTTTATTTTCCAATTACTCGTTTTCTTTGAACATTGAAATATTTTATTATTATCAACTTTATTTTTTTTCCCTCTTTTTCTCTATATATAAATAAATTACTATATATACAACTTGTAAAAAAGTTTGCACATAAGGAAATCAACTTTAATTTTCACCTAAAAGAATCTATATATTTAATTATTTTCCCTGTTTTCCTATATCAATTTTATATATTTATATAGAGATAAAAGAATTTTTAAAAATACTTTAATATTGAACTCTATATAGAGATTGGGACACAATAAAATATTTGATTGTGCACATTAAGTAAATTATTCCAATATTAACTATGTATATATTATAATATAAAGTAATTGAAAATAAATATTTTCTTATGGTTAAAACATTTTATTGATATATTACTCAAAAAGAAGGAAATGTATAATTCCTTTCATGCTCATCATGGGCTAGGCAAGTTGTGTGTGAGAGAGAGAGAGAGACCAACATAGATCCACCTTAACACTAGATCTATCAATGGACGAGACTAATCTCGAGGTGCATACATTTTTTCAAGTTTCACACTCTAAATGAGGTTTTCAACTCAATAGATTTGATCCCTATAGAGGCTTGATAGATCGCGGTTTAAAATGGATGTATGTTGGTTTAAAAACAATGATCCAAATGTGCAACTAAATGATCATTTTCTAATTATTCATAATAACATTGGGGAAATTAACATTTTTTTAAAACAAAACAAGTAGAGATTTTTCTATTGATTCAATTTGGTTTGAAAGCCAAAACCTTTTACATTTTCTACAATATCTTCTTCCACTATGTTAAAAAATGACCAAAAAATATTCAAGCTTTTAGCTCTTTGCCTACAAATTGTTGTTCTAATCTACCAGTTTTTATATAGTCTCCAAAAACTCCTAAGATAAGTACATATTTTCATAACATTTATTTAAATTAAAAAAAAGAAACTACCCTTTGTTATTCTCCCTTGGAACATATTTAACCTCGGCGTCATCATTTTATAGCCTTGGCTGAGTGGAATCAGAAACCAACTCTAGCCATGCCTCCTCAATTGTTTACGTCTATTGTTTTAGTGCCACATCCAATTGCACAAGTAGCTCTGCAAACATTTCCTTGTTCACCCTGCTTATCACTGCATCGGTCGAAGGAACCAACCTCTCAATATTGAGGTTTAAAATATCATATGCTACTTGCAAACTATCCAGCTTGGTCTGAAACAGAATGATTTCTTTTATTTAAGAGAACAATTTGAGATTGGATTTCAGCCTTCCCCATTTCCCTTTTCTTGTTTAACAGGTTCATTATGTACTCTGTAGATGCCATCAAGTAATCTAGTTGAAAATTGAATTTGTCTTTCTTTGCACTTGACAAACTTTCCAGTTGGATATCCACACCACAATCCACCCTCTTTATATGACTATTAAAAAACAGACTCTAATTCTTAGGGATACAAAGAAGCACGAGGTCTCTTTATAACCTTATGAGTCGACCTTTGTCAAATGCCCACTTCACTTACCATCTTTATTACGATAGTACTTCTCATTCTTTCTTTGAATATTGCATTCAATCAAAGGGATAATTCCTCTACAACTTCCATCCCACCCCATTAAATCCAAGATCCAAAAGCCTGTTTGTTGCATCTCCATTATGGAAACACTAACTCGTTGCATCCATCAAAATTTATTAACAAGATGAATCAGCTTCCACCCATCTCTTATTTTTACTAAATTATCATTGGTTATCCAAGTGTACACATGATCCCAAAATTTGACAGTGAGAAGGAGTTGTGAAACAGAAGGGAGAGAAAATACATAGGCGACAAACCATGTTGGAGTATGACAATAGGACATCAGAAAACCAACATGTTTATTATTAGGAATTTGGCTTCTGTGATCCATAAAATGTGTATAAGAATTTTCGGTGAAAATCACATGTAAGAAATTTGTGTCAACGTGTTTCGAACCAGCCAGTATGGTTTCATGTTTATTATTTATTTAATGTAAATTACAACTTGCAATACCCTTAAGACCTGATTTGATTTTGGAATTTTCATGGTAAATTTTTGTCATCCTGAGTCATCATTCCTTGTTCTAGAGAGACACCTTTATTAGCTAATGAATTTACCAATGAATTATGATGTCTTTTAACGTGGAAGAATTCAACAACCTTGAAATTTTCAATTTGCAAACTTATTCTATGCAGAATGGAGGATTGAGATTGCATTTAGTTCTCTTTGATCTTGCACACATGTTGAATAACTAACATCGAGTCTCTAAAACCCATTAATTGCATAATTTTTTTTTTTATATTGCCAATTCGAGACCTTGTCACAAATTTAAGAATTCTTCTTGGGTATTAGTTGAACTCCCCATACCCAAAGTATATTATGTCTTTATTTCTTTGTCGGGGGAAAAAATAACCCCCTTGCTCTTGCATCCTTGGTAATTACCATTTTTATTTGAAAGAAGGAAGGAATAATTTTGGATATATAGAAATCACGAATATCATATTTTAACATTAAACAATTTTGGTTACAGCTGGAATAAGGAGCTCTGTGGAAACCATAATCATGGTGGTAGTGAGGGTTTAGCATCTGCAGGTGACTAGTATCATTGTTTGGGTGATGATTTCAGTCAAATGCAATCTCTTTCTTTACTTTCTATGGATTTCGCACTTTCCAGGGCAGTAATTGTATGCAGTCAAGATAATGTGTCAATTTAATTGATAGTTGGAGGTTGGGATTTCTCCTTGTTTACGGGATCAGTAGCCCATTTATGTTGCCTTATGTTGTTTTTGACCCCCTTTGTATATAGAGTTGGAGGATCTAGTTGATTATGAGCCCTATGATTCCCCATGTGAAAGTATCTTTGTATATTTTCTAGGTTGGATAAAAAATACAAATCCTTATGAATTTTTTTTGTTTATTTCTCCAAGTGGCCACATATTCAATGACACACTGATGGGGGAGCATCGGGACAAGGAGTTCGTTATGGGCGAAGCAGATAACTCCAAAAAATGGCTAGCAAATAATAATGGAAGGACACAAGGCATGGTTTTGAGGGATGTAGTCTAGGATCTCTTGGTATAATATGGGGTTTGGACCCCACGAGGCCTATCTCCCTTTCTAACTTTCTTCTCTTTCTGTTGCTCCCATTCAAGCCCATTCACCTAGCAACATTGGATTTTCTGGAAGGTTTTGGCACCAACAAGGGTTTTGCACTCTTGGGTGATTTTTAGTCTTTGGTTCCAACACCTTACTTCAATCCCTTTCAATTTTTGAACTCTCAAGGGCATGGCATCAGTAATCAGGTTGGGCCACAAGGTCGAAATCCTGTTGAGGAGGCATTGAAATATCAAGGTTTTCCGGTGAAGTCTAGCACGAGAGGGAATCTCAATAAAAGTTATAACCATATCAATCTCATACATCAAAAGAAACCACATTGTATATAAAATGCGAAACATGTAAAAATTTCTATGGTTTTGGGTGTGGATGTTAAGATGAATAGGGTTTCAGCTCTCGTGAAAAAATCCTTGGTTGGTCGAGTCTAGTGTCAGCATTTTTCAATACAAACACTAAAATAATGTGATCCAAATTTATGCAGGAACACAACAAAATACAGAAATAGACATAAGCATAGAGATGCAACAGAAATAATACTTCATTTCATTAATATCAAATAACAGAAATATGCTTACAGACATAATGGAAATAAAATAGCTAGGGCGTTGGTAGCTTATCTCTTAGAAGAAATGTGGCGGCTACAGGCCTCTGAAATGTGTTACAATAAAGCTCAAGGGCCTATTTTTTATTAAGAAACAATGGAAAACCATAAATATCGAAAAGCATAACCCTAGGAGATGAAGTGCCAAAACTATGGGCCCCGTTTGGGTAAATTGGTGTTTCAACTTCCCAGGGACGTAACTTTGGCATACGATCTCCGTTGGATGCGCACCATACCTTGTTAGAAATATCTATCCGGGGAATAATACTTTTTATGTGAGAAACATCAGTCCATGGACCCATTTTGCTCCTAGGTTTCCCAAAAAATGTCGTTTAGAGCCTCAAAACAACTCCGGAAGTTCAGGACCCGAAAAACTGCTAAAAATAGTAAGTTTTGCCGAAACTGAAAAATTGAAATAACTGATGGTGGGGGTTAAAATGAAATAGGTGGGTGGCCACCAATATCCACTTGGATGATTAGGGCCTCCAAACGGCTCCAGAAGTTCAAGACCCAAAAACTTGCTAAAAATAGTAAGTTGTGCTGAAACTGAAAAACTGAAAGAACTGATGGTGCAGGTCTAAATGAAATAGGTGGGTGGCCACCAATATCCACCTAGATCCGAATGGGTTGAATATTATATAGATTCTCTTATTATTTCTCCTCCAGGGTTCAAAGAATTGTTCAAAGGATGGATTCACTTAAATTTTATAGAAATTGAGGATGCTCAAAGAATAGAATAAAAGATATGGCACATTGATTCCTCTCGTGTGATGTTCAAATTTTGGACGCCCCTATTTGATGCTTGTAGGGAAAGGTCGAACTTGGTGAGATTATGATTTCACCTCCCACCTTCTCCTCTAGATTTATAGATGAATAAAATATTTCAAGATATCGAGAATTCCATTGGTTCCTATCTTGATCATGATACTTCGTATATATCCATGGGGAAAATGACTTTGGCTAGAATTCCGATAAAAGTGGATCTCATAAGTGGTCTTCCTACTGAAATTGATCTTAGTGGAGAGGAGGAATTTATTCATTCCCTAAACCATGAAGGTGTTCCTTTCAAATGTCATTGATGTCATCAATATGGTCACCTCATCAAGCATTGTGTAGTTGTGCCTCCCTCAGTGGATGAGGATGAAAATTTTCGATGGGAGGACCCTAATCTCTAGAATAAGATGTCATCATCTTGCAAGGATATTGGTGGTCTTAAAAGGGGGTCTAAATAGATGGTTTCGACAACAACAATGCCTCCTTTGTACTCCATCATCATGGACGGTGGGCCTCAGGATCTCCTAGAGCACCTTGTTCTAGGTAATCTTCCCTCTTCTTTCTCTCTTGTATATTCAGTTTATAATCATTGTATGGATTGTTCTTCTTTTAACTCTCTTGGGACTTTAAATCTTTGTTCGACTTCTATGTATTTCCCCTCATCATTGGGCTCCTCTCATAACTTTTCCCAGATCCATTGCACCTTTACCCTGGCTCGAGTGACTTCTCTTGCTCATCTATTTCCCTTTATAAATATAGCTTCCTCATATGAGGTGTGTCTTCCTACAATCTTCACCCTTGATCAAATAGGATTTTGTTGATTCTTTGATTTGGGCCTAGGAGAAATTCAGATCTCTTGTTCTCAGAGTAAGGGAAGGGGGAGAAAATCTAATATGACAAAATCTAAGGAGTGTGGCAGGGATAAGATGGTTGTGGGTAGAAAATCATAAATACAAGAGGCCATTGGAGCAGTTGTTGCCTCGGTGAGAGTGCTTAAATGAATATTCTATCTTTCAATTGTCGGGGTCTTGCAAGTCCCCCTAAAATACTCATTTGCAAAAGCCTTAATTGAGTCTTTTTCTCCTAAGATTACTTTCCTCCAAGGAAATTTGGGTGATTATTCATTTTCTTGAAGGGCTTCTGGGTGGATGGATATTTCTGGGCTCAGATGATTATGGGCACTTGGGGGGTCTAGCATTTATGTGGAATTTCCATAGTATTAAACTATTAAATTCTTGCAGAATTATAAAGAATATTTCCCCCACTCTTTGGAATACTAGGTACACAAATATGGTAAGACAATGCAGAATATATCGATAGTTCGGCAGACAATTTCAAATACTTTTGAAGTTATTATGAAAATTTCTGAGCATAGGAATCCTATTGCTAAATATTGATTTACTTCTCTTACTTGTTTTTATTATACACAATTTATTTAACTGAAAATATTACAGGCAGTTGAGGCACATTAGAGAATCTGAATTTTTTTAAAAATCTCTAAGGTCCAGAGGAAAATCAAATTGCACGCATTTTCCTTTGATATGCACGCTATTGCGTTGCTTTTCCTCAAAAAGCTGCGCGGTCCTGGGAGTGGCAGAAGTCACTTTCTGGGACCACTTGGAACACTCCAAGAAATTGATCCCACACTTGAGGTCGCCCAAGGACAACCGCCTAAGCCTCCTTGGTACCTAAAGGGAGCACAGAATAGAATCATGTGGCACGCAATGGAATCAACCCCCTCTCTAGGATCACCATCCATCAATTTATTTAACTGAAAATATTACAGGCAGTTGAGGCACATTAGAGAATCTGAATTTTTTTAAAAATCTCTAAGGTCCAGAGGAAAATCAAATTGCACGCATTTTCCTTCGATATGTGCGCTATTGCATTGCTTTTCCTCAAAAAGCTGCGCGGTCTTGGGAGTGGCAGAAGTCACTTTCTGGGACCACTTGGAACACTCCAAGAAATTGATCCCACACTTGAGGCCGCCCAAGGACAACCGCCTAACCCTCCTTGGTACCTAAAGGGAGCACAGAATGGAATCATGTGGCATGCAATGGAATCAACCCCCTCTCTAGGATCACCATCCATCAATGTACCAAGAGAGGGACTTTTCATTATGTCAAATGAAGATTACATAGACCAAAAAAAATTTACTACTAGTTTTCTCGAAGGGAAACCAAACTTGTAATATAAGTTCGTAGTCTTGAGGTTGTTAATACTTTGTCTAACTAGAACATCTTGTAAATAGAAACTTATAAAACTAAGTTGGTTGTGTCGGACCTTGATATACATCGACGTGAGAAGACAAAAAATAATACTAGTGTTACAAGCAAAATATAGTGAGTCATAAAAACTATTTGGCAGAATCTCCAAGCATCTAGGTTGGCTGATCACTACTCTCTGAAAAGAAGGAGATATTGGCTGATATCTTGGCTAGAATGGTTTGCTTGCAGTCAATACTATCAATTTTTTCCTCCAACCCTTCCAATATGATAAAATTCTCGTGTTGATTCCTCTTGTACCTCCCTATGCCACCTACAATATTCAAATGGTTTTTAACCTGTGTTAATTTTTTGCGATGATCTATGAAATGATGAGAGTGCATGAAATGTACTAAATATAGTGGGAGTTACGACCCCCTTTCATGTGATTTGGTATCATATAAAGGGGGACGGGGGGAGGGGATAGCGCCCACTCTTTCGCACCCTCCTTGGGGGACAAGGTCCTTTGTAGCCATATCCTAAAAGTGAGTTCATATGGATTCTGGAATGTCCTTACCATAATCCAAGTCAAGGGGATGAGTTGTTATGTTGAGTTCAAAATCAACTAGTAATTTGTCAGTGAGTTTGTTGCGTTCTTTGCAAACATGAGAGAGGAGGGTAGTTATGATTTTTCCAAGAGTTTTGTGGTATTACCTATTCGAACTACCAACCCCCAACTATTAGAGACATTAGAAGGTTCAGATTCACATTGAATTTTGTGTAAGACATTGATAATGGTCTTGGAATCTCCTTCAATAACAAGCTTTTGAATTTTTTTGCGGAAAAAAAATTTAGAGACCTTCCTCTAGTGCCCAAATTTCAGCAACGTTATTCGTTTTGAGGCCTATGGCATTGGCACCTACATAAACATGTAGAATATGCTCATTAGCCTTACGAAAGTTTCCACCATAACTGGCTTGGCCTAGATTTCCTTTCAAGGTGTTGTCAAAGTTAAGTTTGATGAAGTATTTTGTAAGGGGGTGGAGGGTGTGGGGCAGAAGGAAGTGTTGGAAGGGAAGAAATTGAGGATAGAGGGAATCTACTATAAGGAGACCCATTTTGGTTAAAATGACTTTTTCAAGTTGATTTCATTCCTAATATTTTCATGACCAAAGAAGAGAAGAAATTGTTTTCCTTATTTTATTTAGGATAGCTTGTCAAATAGAGTCTCCAGAGGCCCTGATATGCTTAAATGTGTGTCTGTTATGATCCTTGCAAATCTCCCATAGGATTAATCTTGGAATGAGTTGCATGCACCAGAATTAGTAAAAGGGGAGTAACACCAAAATTGTAGAGTGGAGAGGATGTAATCTGGTATTTTGTTGATTTGTCGAAAGGGTATAGTGAGGTGGTCCCAAATAGAAGTAGAGAAGCTACAATTGTTGAGAAGATGATTGACATTTTCTGAATTGGAGAAACAGAGAAGATAGATTGAGGGGGCCTGAAAATCATGACTTTGAAGCTTGCACCATGTCATAGTTGTGTTCCATAATATAAGCCACACACAAAAAAAGTTATTTTGGGTAAGTGCTTGAGATTTTATATTTTATGGCATTTGCATTGATCATCCTCATTGTTGTTTCTTGTGAGAACACTGCAAGCTTCATCAAGGTTAAAATTGTTTGAAAAACGATAACCTCAACAAAAAATATTATTACCCTCTTGAACCATAATTCTTTTGTTTGATAATTATGTTTTCATTTTAGAAAGAAGTCTCAATCCATTCCTCTCATAACTTCCAATTGTACAATTGGAAAGTGCAGGGGATGAGTTCAAGTAATGTACCACTAAAATTTGGCACCCTTTTTTTTTTCTAAGTAAAAGTAGTCTATTAACATTAAAAGTATAGTACAGCGGGCTGAAGCCTTAACAGTGCCCAATGTGGAGGCATTTTAGACAAACAAAACTTAGTTTTAGACTGCCCTGCAGGAGGGAAACCAGCCTGTAGCAGTCATCATTTAAAAAAATCCCACGCAGGGTATCGAAATACTGTAAGTTCTGAAGACTGTCGTTGACAAAAAAACTATACCATGACAGGAGATAACAGAAAAACAAAAAACTAGCCCTATGGAGAGGGCAATGACATAACGTAACATGAAAGTCATTAAAAAGAGCAGAATTACTCATCAGGAGCCTCCTGCTCGATCCTACACCCATAATCTTCCGATTCATCACGCTCGTTGGAGATGTCTGCATCTGTTTTGGATGGTGGAATGTCCACCAAATCCGCCTGACAGTGTCCAGAGTCTTCCTGCAGAACATCCTTACTCCCGCTGGGCTGACCCTTTGAACCCTGAGGTGCCTCGTCCATATTTATGCAGTCACCAGGACCTTGCCCATCCGTAGGATTCGCAGTCTACTCATCTTGGGGCTCCTCAAGAAAATCTACTGAAATGGCGACAGAGACTCTTGGACGGTAGAGGGAGCCATCAAATGAGAAGAGAGCGGTGTGGGATTGGGCTGGCAACACAGAGGACGAGGGAGAGTCCTATCTGCGTCCAGAACGAAGTAAACGTCCATGGAGAAGACGGGGGAGGCTATCCGAGGGGGAAGAGATCTCTGAAGGCGAGCTGGAGGGGGAAGGCGGACGCCTCCCAGCGCTTCTGGAGGAGCCGCGCCTGCAGCGCATCCTCTGCCTTAGTCTAGGCATGCTTCCAACGGAATTGGGACTAGGATTCCAGAGAGTCAAAGGATTGACAGGGACCTGCGTCGGAAGAATATTTAGAATCACTGTGGCTGACATGCAAGAACCAGAGAGAGAGATATGAATGCTGTCATCGAGCTCCAGCCAACAATTACTGCGACTCCTCTTGCCAGTGGTGGTGCGCTCGATCGCCTTACTCGCATCAGGATGGCACTACCAGTTTACCGGCGCTGGTGAAGACGGAGCCATGGCATTTAACAATTCACCTCTGCAACGGGAAATCTGCAACAATGAATAACCATTCAATTTCACCTGATATGAATCAATATCACTGCAGTCGAGAAAGCCTCGAAGATCTGCGTCCGGGTTGTAATGTGCGCCCATGTTAAATGGCATTAAGTCCAACGTTAACTTAGCAGGTGGGAATGACGGTCTCATGCGGGAAGGCAGGTGGCCTCCCGTCCGGTGCAGCCCCAGTCCCATCGTCTCCATTAACACCTCCATCACCCGCATCCGAGATAAAATTTGGCACCCTTGAAAATGAAATAAAGGAGCCTTTGTTAGGGGGAGTTGTTTATTTTGAATTAATTTTAGCCACTAATACAATTTTGAATTTAAAACTGTCACATATGTTTTAGAAGCTCTTGATAAATTAAAATTTAATAACAGCATTTTGATAATAGTATTGCTTGGGCGTGAAATTTGGTCCGAGCCTCCAAAATCTAATTGGACATTTGGATTTGGATTGGGTTGGTTATATAGTTTAAATTTGCAATTCTAATCATTTTTTGTTAAATTAAATTAAAATATATCTAAAATATAGAATAATAAAATTATTTAAATATTTTCTCCATTAATATATATATATATATATTATTTTTTATTACTTTATAAAATATATTAATTTTATATTATAAATTAATTAATTTTATAGGAAGTTATTTATTTATTTATTTCTTTTTCAGTATTGGAATATTTTATTATTGTTAAAATTAAAGTAATGGTTGACTTTCTATGAAATTGATATTGAAATATATTAATTGATATAGATATTTGATAGTTCAATATAATATGAATATAGAAATATTTTATTTATGACTAAGAAAGAGTGAAATATTTTTATTACATCTTTTTCATATTGAGTGATTAGTAGAATTAGTGATGTTTTATAATGCTTTTAATTAAAATTAGCCAATAATATTTATTCATTTTTATTTTTATAATATACATTATTTTTCTATTTGACACATATTAATTATATTTTGAACATAAAAAATATTACGTATCTCTTTCATTGAGTTATAAAACAAAAATTAACACTTACTATTTAAATTTATAAAACAAAAAATCTATTTCTATAATCTTTTTGCTCAATTCACTTTATTTTTTATTTTATTTTTATGTCAAATTTTTAATTTTTTATTAAATATAATTACAATTATTAAAATATTATTAAGATGTATATATTCTTTTCTTTTGAAATCAAATCGAAGTTTGTGTTGAGTATAAAATTAAATTTGCAATAAAAATTATAATTTTTTTTTCACCAAAATGGATAAAAATGATTTATAACTTTTTAGTAATAAACATTAAATAATATCTTCAAAATAAATGTCCATGAGGTGTTGATTGGTTTGTTTATGTGGGGTTTTGTTTTAGTTGGGTATTAGTTTCAAATTTCATAGGAAGGTGTTGAGGATAGAGACTACTTTTAGAGAAATTAAATTGTAACGCAAAAAATAATAAAATAATATTTACATTAATCAATTAAAAAATATTAATAATAAAAAATAGTCAACCATTAGTAAAATACAATGTTCACCTTAATTTTACATAGAGATAATGTAATCGAAAGTAAAAGAAATTATAATTCCATTTATAAGAGATTTTGACCTTTTAATCAAAGGAGATGATTTTTTTGTGTGAGGGAGATCTCTAATCCCTTCACAAGTCAATATGGGGTTGACATATGACATGTAAAATAATATTGATATTACACCGGATTATGAAGGAGATGTGTAATTCATTCTCATTTCAACAAATTGTTCACACACACATATTTGAGTGTTAGCTATAAATAAAATTTGTCATTGTCCATATTTAGTAACAAAATCTCATGATTTTTTTATGGGGAAAAATGTAACAAATCTCATATTAACTTTATAGAGAGAGATGAAATAATTGAAAGTAAAAAAATATTTCAATATCAACTTTCAATAAAATATTTGAAATATTTATATATAGATATAGATATAGAATTTGCATTAAAACAACTCGATACATAGCTAGAACCATTTATATTTTTAAGAGATATCCAAGGCTTGAAAATTTGATATTGAGCATTGAGGTTCAATCCTCATCTACCTATTCTTCCCAAGGAGATGCCTTTTCAACATAATTTATTCCTTGTGGTTTCTAGAGGATATATGTTTTCTATGAGGGATCGTTTCTTTTCCACTAATGTTGTGTCATATTCAACATTATTCCTTGTGGTTTCTAGAGGATATATTTTTTCTATGAGGGATTGTTGCTTTTCCACTAATGTTGTGTCCAAGGAATCCTCACTGGTGACCAAAGGATCAACATTTGCATGAAATTTTTCGTGCTTTGATTATGTTGATGCAGATGCAATTTCTTTGGTCATGTTTACTTCCTTCTTGTCTTTTAGTTCTTTCTTGTCATGGAGCTCTTCCTCTTTGTATATCGTATAGTGATTACATTGCACTCCTTCCCACCAGTTGGGCCTTCGGGATTCTTCTTTGCTACTCTAAGAATATTTGGAGAAATTTTTAATTACATGCCTCGTTTCATAACATGCTCTACACCAAAATGAAATATTCTCATTGTTGAGATTTTGGACCCAAACATAGTTTGGAGTCGTCAAATTAATCTCTACAGGAAAACCCTTGTTAAAGTCCATCTCTACACAAATGTGGGCATAAGTAGTCTTGAAGTTTTTTCTATTTTATACAATGACGATAAAACTTTCGCAACGCATACCCAATGGTGGAAAGTGATGTAAGATTCCAAAAATGCAAGGGAATGTTTAGAAGTGTTACCCAAATTGGGGTTGTGGATATTGATGTCATTACTAGATCAAAAGTGGGAGTCCAGGGTTGCATGAAGAGACTAGCACTACACCAAATCCACAACCCAACTTCACAAATGGTATTCGTGTCCTCTATGTTGTCAAAAACCATAGCAAAAATTCCTCGAGCCATAGGGTAAATGTATAGTTTTTCCATCAAAAGGGGCTTTCATGACTCGGAGATCCATTTGTGCAGATCGGTCATTCCAACGAATACATATTAAACATGCAAACCAAGCCATTATCTGAAAATATTTTTCACAACAGAAAGCTTCCTAGCTTGACCGACAATCATACTTGCAAAAGAAACAATATTTTTCATCGAATCACAAAGATTCACCATTGAACGATTTGCATAAGAGATCTATAGAAAATCCAAGCAAACATCAATTTTATGTATATTTATATAAATGAAGAAAGTTAATAATAATAATAATAATAATAATAATAAAATATAATGTTGAAACATGAAAACTCTGTAAATAGAAGTATTTCAATGTTTGTTTTAAATAAAATATTTGAATATCCACACACACACACAGATATATATATATATATATATATATATATATATATATATAGAGAGAGAGAGAGAGAGAGAGAGAGAGAGAGAGAGAGAGAGAGTTTAAAATATACTTTAATATTGAACTTTATATGGAGTGAGCTCACAAGAATAAATATATGAATGTGCACATTAAGTAAAATATTTCAAAGTTCATTGTGTATATATATTATATAAAGAAATTGAAAATAAATGATTTCTTATGGTTAAAACATTTTGTTGATACATTGTTAAAAAATAAGGAAATGTATAATTCCTTACATGCTCCTCATGTAATAGACATGTTGCATATATATATATATATATATAACATAGATCCATCTTAAGCTCATATCTATCAAGGGATGAGAGGGATCTCAAGGTGCAAACTTTTTTCCCAAGTTTTACAATCTAAATAAGAATTGCACCCTAATAGATTTGATCCCTATTAGAGCTTGAAAGAATGGATCTATGGTGATTTAAATGTTATTTTATGTAGCATTGGATGGTGTTATAGTCTCAAAATTTTGCAGAGAGGCTAAAACACAGGAGTTCTCCATAATCCAGAAATTGTTTCTGGAAATTCCATCTAGAAGTGTCTCAATTATATTATTAGCCTAGATTTTTAAATATTTCAGAAGTCTAAAATTAGGAAAAGGGGTTAATTAATAAAAATGATTTGAGAAAGGTGTGAATCATCTAGAAACTCACACTGGTTTAACCATAAATAATCTCAGTCATTGATTATGTTTTAATATTGATAATCGGAGTCCCAACTGGAGATTATAAGAGGAAGTCGATGGTATATAGAGAACACACACTTGAGATTGATTTCCTTAGGAAATTTGATTTCTCTAGAGAGTAGAAGCAGTTTCCGGAAGAGTTCAAGCTAGATAAGGGAAGCAAAGACAAAGAGGGGCAGAGACAGTGAGTCCGGAGAAATTTTTCCAGTTCTGGAAAGTTAGAAAGAGGAGGCTAATATTTTCTCTAGGAAGTTGCACAGAGGCAGTGCAAAGCCTCCTCAGAGAAATTTGATCCAGCTAAAGAGGATATTTTTTTCAGTTCTAGAGGTTGGGAAATTTTTCCAAAGGGTCGAAGAGACAGTTTCATAGTCAGCAACAAGCAAGATGGTTAGAATGGCAGCTGATTTAGGAAAACTGTTTGAGGGATTGCGCTAGGATGATAAAGGGCTTGTGCAATGCTGGTTGGAAAACTAAATTTTCAAAGGCAATCAAGTGTCGAGAATTTTCCAATATTCCTGTTGGATAGATTCATTTGTTTGGCGATATTTATTTGATCCGAATTTATGCAGGAATGCAATAGAATATAGAAATAATCATAAACATAGAAATACAGCGGAAATAAGGATTCATTTCATTAATATAAAATCACATAAATATGCTTACAAACATGATGGAAATAAAATAGCTAGGGTGTTGGTAGCGAATCTCTGAGAAGAGATGTGGCGACTACAGACCTCTGAACTATTATTATTACAATGAGGCTCGAGGGCCTACTTATTATGGAGAAAAAATGGATAATTCTAAACGTCCAAAAACCTAACCCTAGGAGATGAAGCGCCAAAACTATGGGCCCTGTTTGGGTAAATTGGTGTTTCAACTTCCCAAGGACGTAAATTCGGCATACTATCTCCATTTGGGGCTTCAAAACAGCTCCGAAAGTTCAGGACTCGAAAAACTACTAAAATAGTAAGTTGTGAAAAAAACTGAAAGAGACAATGGTGGGGCCCCAAGTGGAATAGGCGAGTGGCCACCAATATCCACCTGGATCATTCCTCCCCCCTTAGGAAGCAATGGTCCCCATTGCATTTAGTTCCTCCATGAGATGAGGAAACTTCTGTTGAACTTGGTCCCTGGTGAACCACTTGCCTTGGTGCAGGAGTTGGCCAGCTTTGACAACCCGATACAGTTGGATCTTCTGTCAATGAGTGTTCTTGATTTGCATGTCCATGATACAGTTTGTGGTGGCCTTTTCCATGCAGTCTGGGTTTAACTTTTTTTTTGTGAGTTCTTCTGCAATGTCAGAGGTGTCCAATAGAGGTGGGAAGTAGGGACGAAGGCAGTCTATATTGAATACTGGGTGCAGACCAAGGAATGGTGAAATACTGATCTCGAAGGCATTATTCCCTACAGCCTTGCTGATGGTGTACGGCCCATATCTGAGCGGGTGAATCTTGTGGTGGGGTCCAGCGAGGCGCTCCTTATGCAAATGTAGCCACACTTTTTCACCCACCTGGAAGTTGTGTGGCACTCAATGTTGATCATGTCGTTGCTTGTACTTAACATTGGCTCTCTCCAATATGTCATGAACCTGTTGGCAGATGTGCTAAATGCGCTCGATGAAGTTGTTTTATTTGTCAGCTTCGGACTGGACATGAGTCGAATCGGCCTGAGTAGCTGCAAATGGCATGGCTACGTCAATGGGACATATTGGTTGGAATCCCAAGCCCACCTGAAAGGGGTTGTGGCCAATTGAGTTGTGGAGAGCCCGATTATAACTATGTTGTACATAGGGAAGGTTCTCATCCCATGTGCATGGATGCTTTGAATTGTACATGCGTAGAATGTGTACAATCATCTTGTTAATGACCTCTGTCTGGCCATCAGTTTGGGGATGAAAGCTGTGGACTTGGTGAGCTTGGTGTCCAACATTGACCAAAGGCTGGACAAAAATGTGCTGAGGAACCTGTTTTCGCATTCTGATATGATAAACTGTGGGATCCCAAAGTGCACCCACACTCGTTCAAAGAAGAGTTTAGCAGTGGCTTCTGCTGTGATATTCTTCTTGCAAGCCACCATAATGGCCATCTTTGAGAATCTATCGACGACCACGAAAAAAAAGTCATTTCCATGCTTAGTGGAAGGAAGGCCTGACATGTAATCCATGGAGATGGATTCCCAAGGTCGACTAGGGGTAGGTAGCGGAGTAGAGAGACCTTGCTTCTTGATGGTTGGTTTGGAAATGGCGCATGCAATGCAGGATCTAATGTACTTCCCGACATCCTGTCGAAGGTTCGGCCAATAGAAACACTTCTGCAGTACTGCCACTATTTTCTCGACCCCAAAATGCCCAGCGACTCGAGTATAGTGCGCTTCCCATATCATATTAGCACACTCGCTTGAAGGAACACAAAGGTGTCCCAGGTGACATAATAGTGCATCTTGGAGGTGAAAATTTGGAACTTGCATACCCCCCAAGAGTGCCTTGTATGTGGAGCTGAATTTTGGATCGCTCTTGTAGAGAAGCGGCCAATCAGAAGTCTCATGCCCACAAGAGTGGAGAACGGTGGTTATGGCCACGATCGGTGGTCGGCTGAGGCAATCTGCAACATTATTGGTGCTACCCTTCTTATACTTGATGTTCAAATGAAATTGTTGCAGATATGTGGACCACTTCTGATGGAAATTGTTCTGCAACTTCCCTTGAATCTGTATGAACTGCAGGGGTTGGTGGTCTGTGTGGATGATTGTCGCCTTCCCCAAAATGTAATGCTTCCATTCTCGAAAAGCCTACACAATGGAATACATTTCTTTTTCATAAGTGGGATACTTTCGAACTATGTTGGACAATGTCTCACTGTGATATGCCATTGGATGCCCCTGTTGAGTAAGGACTACCCCAATAGCATAGTTAGAGGCATCTGTCTCGATCTCAAATGGTTGTTGCAAGTCTAGTGATGTGAGCACTGGGGCAGAACAGAGGCAATGTTTCAATTCTACGAACGCCTTTTGTTGAGATTCCGACCAACAGAATTTTGCTTTTGCTCCTCCCTTGGTGACTTGACTCAAGGGCCAAGTGATATGACAGAATCCCAACACGAACCTGTGGTAGAAATTAGCAAGACCCAGAAAGCTGCGAAGCTCTGTTAGGGCAGTTGGGGCTGGCCAATGCCGAATGAATTGGATCTTGGCTGGATCCACATGCACCCCCCTTTAATCAATAATGTATCCCAAATATTGAACCTGGGTCATACAAAAAGTGCACTTCTCCAAATTGGCACACAAATTTTGTTGCCGCAGTGTTTGGAGGACTTCTCGAATGTGGTGGAGGTGCTCTTCCCAAGTCTAGCTGAAGATAAGAATGTCATCCAAGTATACCACTACAAATGAGTTGGTGAATGGACGCAAGATGTCATCCATCAACCTCATGAAGGTTGCGGGAGCATTTGTCGATCCGAAAGGCATGACGAGCCATTCGAAAAGGCCCTCCTTGGCTTTAAAGGCAGTCTTTCACACATCAGAGGGTTCGATTGGTACCTGGTGATACCCCGACTTCAAGTCGATCTTGCTGAAATATTTTTCCCCTTTGAGTTGGTCCAGAAGGTCATCAATCTGTGGGATCGGGTACCTATTTTTCATAGTGATCTTGTTCAGTGCCCTAGGGACGGATCATCAGGAAAACAAATTTCCTGGTTTGGGAAATGAGCTTACTGCATTGTTTTGCAGTAACCAAAGAGATATTGGGAGGCAGTGGTACCTATGGTATCCTGTACAATTTATTTCCCAAAGTAGCAATAACAGCATGGGGCCGAGACTCATACACAGCATGTCGCTTCCACAAGTATGGCTGGCTTAATAATACATTAGAAACATCAATAGGAGCAATGTCACACAATACCTCATCCGTGAAGGGGTTGATGCTATAGGGAAGGTGGCACTGCTGGCTGATGCGGAGATCCCGTCCTTGGTGAAGCCACCCGATGGTATATGGTTGTGGGTGTGTTTTGGTCGGCAAGCCTAACCACTTCACGACATCTGCTGAAATGAGGTTCTTTTGGCTCCCATTGTCGACAATGAAACATAGCGGGGAACCCTTTACCCACATCTGGGAGTGGAAGAGACGCTCTGCCTCCTCTGTATCTTCTAGTTCCTCCTTTTGGATCTTCGTAGTGGCAATGGTGGCATTGGGCTCTGCATCAATAATCTGCTTCCCTTTGTCATTCACCTTGTCAGGTTCTGATTCAGAGTCGGAGCATGCATCTGATTTAGAAGCCCTCATCTCAGCCACCAGCAATTGCTTGGCTCGACACTCACTTGTGTTGTGAGTGGAGCTCTTATGGAACTCACACCACTTTCCCGTGTCCTTCTTTGGCCTCGCGATGTTGTTCTTTGCTTGTGTCTTTGGCAGTTTGTCTTGGGCTGCCATGCCTTGGCTTTGTCCTTTGTTCTACGGTTTGGGGGCACCTTTCCCTTGCTTTTGATTCACAGATCCAAAGTCTCGCTTATTCTGTTTGAATTTCTGCTCAATATTGGCAACATACTGGTATGCTATACCAAGCGAGGAGATGTCAAGGAACTCCATTTCCTCCTGAATGTATCTGTGTAGACAACCGCAATACTTTAGCACCAAATTTTTCTTTGAATCTTTGATACCCAACTTTGTGCGTAGGGTATGGAACAAATTCGTTAGCTCATGCACATCTTGATCCCTTTGTTGCCGTAACGTGGTCCATTGTATGTACTTGTCCTCGTAGCTCCCCACGAGATAGTAATGTTCCTTGATGGCATCTCGGAAAGAATTCCAAGTGGTTACGGCTGAGCACAGAGAGGGTTCTGTCTCGTCTGTTTTCTCACAGTAGGTTTACCACCAATCCTTGACATGGGGGGTAGCTTTGAGGAGTGCAAAAATAATCTTCTCCCGGTCTGAAAAATCATGAACCAAGAAATATCCTTCTAATAGATTCAACCATCTATCTAAGGCATCTGCATCTATTTGACCCTCAAATATGGGAATGTCAAAGTTTACTTGTACCTTAAAGGGAGTCGCGCTTCCAGAGTGGCTACTGGATGCAGATGCGCTACCGGTGGGCAGTCGTTGAAGGATCTGGGCAAATTTATCCATCGTCGCGTTCCTTTGTTTTTCGAGGGCCTCCTCGAGCAATGTTTTGATAGGATCTCCTGCTCCCTCATCTTTCTTTTCGTCCCCCATGGGCATCCGTCGGGGTTTGCGAGGTTGATCTTGCAAAGGTTCCACCAGATCGAGCTCTAACTCCTTATACCCTGACCTCATTGGGGACATGCAAAGAAGGATCAGGAAAAAGAAAACCGCTCTAATACCACGTAACCGGGATTTATGTGAACGCAATGTACGTAAATAATCATAAACATAGAAATATAGCTAAAATAAGGATTCATGATCTTAATATCAAATCGCTTAAAGTATGCTTACAAACATGATGGAAATAAAATAGCTAGGGTGGCCGCAATAATCTCCGAGAAGATAAGTGTGGCTACTCACAAACTCGAATCAGATACAATGAGTAAACGGCCTATTTATTATGGAGAAACAATGGAGAATTCTAAACATCCAAAAACCTAACCCTAGGAGATGAAGCGCCAAAACTATGGGCCCAATTTGGGTAAATTGGTGTTTCAACTTCCCAGGGACGTAACTTCGGCATACTACCTCTGTTTGGGGCTTCAAAATGGCTCCGGAAGTTCAGAACTCGAAAAACTGCTAAAATAGTAAGTTTTGAAAAGAACTGAAAGAGACAATGGTGGGGCCCCAAGTGGAATCGGCGGAAGGCCACCAATATCCACCTGGATCATTATTTCACTCAGAATTTCTCATTGCTACTTAGTAATAAAAATCCTCAGTTGTTGCACTAGTTTCTCTAGGTTGCAATTTTCCGAAGAGTTTTTTATAAAAATAATTGTGTCAAATTTATTGTTGATGTGCTAGTATTTTCTTAGATTCTAGTTTATCTTTTACAATATTTTTATTTGTGAAGATTGTAGTGTGATTAATTCATTGTTGTCATAGCAATAAATTTTTAATTAATTTACATTTAAAATAATTAATTGCAGTTGCTACAATAGAATTTCAATAATTTTCACTGAGCAGATTCCTTTTTTGGGTGCAGAGGGTTTTTGCAGTAGTTTTGTAGTGGAAAAAACAATGTAGGGTGGAAGAAAAAGTGCATACACAAAGGGTGTTTCTCTCATAGGGTTTCTAGTTTCAGTCTTGAAGGAAATATGAAATTTCTTGTTGCAAAGGCATAACTAGCAGGAGAGGAGGATATTCCTATTTATTTTCCAGTTCTTTATTTTCGAGGATTTTACATCTTTGGAGAGGTGACCATATGATACTGCCAAAGAAATATGTGCGAGTTAGCTGTATTTCAGATCTAGATAGTAGATCAACTTCCAGTTGTCGAAGATAGTTGTTAAAGGAAGTACGAATTGTCTAGAGTGAGTTGCAAAGTGAAGAAAGGTCTTAGTAAGGGATAAGGATCTAAAAGAGGTAGTGGGGCACCAGATCTAGGAGGAGGAGCAGTATGAAACTCTAGTGTTCCATATGGTCAGGATTCAGTGCAGAAGCAGCAAGGAGATTGGTTAGATCAGTTCTAGATTTTGCAGCAGGATCACCATCTTTGCTACAGGAGCCCATCGTATCATAGTATTAGGTTCAATGTCAGCGGGTGTTGTCAGTTATCCAGATAACTACTACATATCTAGTTGTATTAAATACTTGAGAGACATTTGTAGAACTAGTTGCAGTGACACGGTTAGTGTGAATTACCCAGTTGCAGGATATAGGTGTAGTTCCAGCCAGTAGATATTCCCAGCACAAAGCTACGTAGTCCAGTTTCCAATACAGGAGGAGAGTGAAAGTTTCCAGAAGGGAGCAGAGATATTTCCCATAGGGAGATCGATAGTCAAAGGGATTCTACTTTCAGAGGGAAAAACCATATGGAAGCTAGTACTTCTGGATCTAGGGAGATTAGACTCATTATTGTATTAGTTGTGATAACAATGTTGAAGCATCAATAAAGAAGTGGCAACAAAAATATGAGTAGATCATATTTTTCCATGTATGCAATTGTACCTCTAGGAGTGAGGTGGGGAAATATGGAGTTATATTCTTAGATTTGCAGATGTTTGGGACAGGTTCATTGAGATGTCCTCCTCATGGATCATTACCTAGCGACAGGGGACCACAATATTTAGTAGTAAGATGGATCAGTGTCAGTTGATGTAATAAAATTCTTGAGTGACAGTTGCAGACTAGTAGCAGTTAGGTGTAGAGGAGCACAAAGAAGTGTTGACATCATAGCAGGAGGCTCAGTAGCATAGTTAGCAACAACATAGTTTCCCAGTACATAGTGCAGGTGCTAGTAGCAGTTAAATTATTTGGATACAAATGCAACATAGAGGCACAAAGGATTTGGTATTTTAGATACTTCTCAGTTGTAGCAACAGCAAATGACAGGAATTCATAGTGCAGATGCAGAGTTGGAAACAATATAGCGGTATTAGCACTAGCATAGATGCAGCATCAGAGTTTCACTATAGTTGGTGAGTAGTGGTAGGCAATCACAGTGTCCATACATTAGCAGTGTACAGAGGGTGATACAAAGACAGGATGTGGTAGCAGTAGTGCAGCACTAGAATATCTTCCTTGCTAAGAGGAGTGTTAGTTTTTGTAGCATCAGATGGTTTTCTAGTCTCCAAACTTTGTGGAGAGGCTAAAACATAGGAGTTCTCCATAACCCAGAAATTGTTTCTGGAAATTCCACCTAGAAATGTCTCAATTGGATTATTATCCTATTTTTAAATATTTCCTAAGTCTAAACTTAGGAAAAGGGGTTAATTAATTGAGAAAGGTGTGAATCATCTAGAAACTCAAACAGATCAATCCAAAAATAATCTTAGTTGTCGATTATGTTTTAATATTGGGCATTGGAATCATAACTGGAAATTATAAGAGTAGTTCAATGGGCAGATAAAGAACACACGCTAGTTGAGATCGAATTTCTTAGGCATGTTGATTTCTCTAGAGAGCAACAGTAGTTTCCATAAGAGTTTGAGTCAGAGAAGGGAAGCAGAGACAAAGAGGGGCAAAGACATTGAGTTCGTAGGGAGTTTTCCAATTCCATAGATTCAGAAAGAGGAGGTCGATATTCTCTCCAAGAGGTTGCGCAAAGGTAGAATAGAGCCTCAGAAGAGAAATTTAATCCATCTGAAGAGGAGCTTGTTTTCAGTTTCAGAGGTCGGTAAAGTTTTCCAAAGTGTCAGAGAGACAGTTTCTCAGTCAGCAGCAAGAAGGACAACTAAATTTCCAGTTGATTCAGGCAATTCATTTGAGGGACTGCACTAGGGTGATGCAAGGCTTGTGTAGAGCTAGTTGTGCGGCTAGCTTTTTAGAAGAGTCAGTCAAGTGTTGGCATTGCTTAGAGAGAGGTAATTCCCTTAGAGAATTTTTTTCAGTATTACTTTTGGATAGATTCTCCTATTTGTGGATATTTGTTGTACTTATAATTTCTCACTATCGCTTAATAATAAAAACCCTTAGTTGTTGCACCGGTTTTCCCTTGGGTTTTTCCAGCGAATTCTGTCCACAAATAACCATGTCAAATTTATTGTGTCTGTTCTAGTATTTTCTCATGTTCTAGTTTATCTTCCACGATTTTTTTATTTGTGAATATTGCAGCATGATTAATTTGTTCTTGTCGTAACAATAAACCAGTAATTAATTTATAGTTAGAAGAATCAATTCCAATTATTGCAATAAAATTGAAGTAATTAAATTTTTACATTAAAAACAATGATCCATATCCAAATATGAAACTAAATGATCATTTTCTAACTATTCATTTTGACATTGAGGGAAATTAACATTTTTATTAGAAAAAAAAAATGGATATGTGGGAATCACAAATATCATATTTTAATATTATACATTCTTTTTAAATAATGTCTGGGAAATATATTAATAATAGAAAACTACATTTGGGAACACAGTGGTTACATCGTGAAAAGTTTGGAATCACTATATAGTTGTTGTCTCCTAAGGGGGCACCTAGCCTTGGGTACATAATGAAAAATTCTGGAATCACCATATAGTTGTTGTCTCTTGTTGGGGCCCTTGTTTTGAAATTTAATAGATTTTGAGTCGGCTAGTACGTGGCAGAGCGCAACCACAATAGGCAGGAAGGTATCAAGGTTGTGGAGGAGTAAAGGACATGTGTCACGATTGGTACGAGAGTAAGCATAGATGGCGGAAGAGCGCGGAAGGAAACGAGCAGTGAGCTCCCGATGAACAGAAAGAAACAGAAGACAACCGAGCGAGAAGAAAGGAGGAACTGTCAGTCACGCTGGCAGCAGAAAAAATAGGCAGCCAGCCAGTGGGTAAGGAGGTTGGCGCAGATGGGAATAGGCAACAGGGAGCCACAGGAGAGCTCTCTCGGTGTTTTATTGTTCTTCATTCCTCTGTGTTATTTGTATTCTCTCTCTCTGTTCAAGAGGACATATTGTATTCTGTTATGTTCATGCTCATGCAGCTGAGCCTTGTAATAGTTTTCCACTGATGGCCTATGATTAATATATTTAGGAGTGTTTTTCCAAGCATCTGTTATGGGTTTGAATGAGTGGTTTTGCAAGCACCTTTTAAAATTTTATTTACTGTAAGTCTGAATGTTTTCCTAAGATGTATATGTTATGGAATATTGTGTTATGGTTGTTTAAGACTTTAGTTTAGCTTTGATTCCACTGTATTGATCTTGTCAGGATGATATCGATCTACTCCCTATCATAGTAAGGTCACGGCACGCCTTGGGTGAGACTCTTTGTCCTTCGGAGCAGAGTGCAAATGTCGGCGTGAAACTAGACTACGACGGAAAAAATTGTCGGCCCTTAAAACCTAAACCCAGGTCTTCTCTGCGAGACCTGTTCTCTCGCCAACAAATGGTTCCGTTGCCAGGACCTGAAAAATCATTTGAGGGTTAGATCATGGTATCTCGGATCTTCGAAAGAGAAATATGAAGCTGGTGGGATAACCACCTAGATCAGTTCATAGCTCAGCAAGCTGAGCTGAGACGACAGAAGGAGAAAACGATTAAGAACCTGGTCCTATTCTCCAACTCTGCTAGTGATACCTATGAAATCTTGTGGGGAAAGTTCATAGGAGAACTTATAATTGGTTGCAGAGGCTTCAGACCAAGACCGTCAAAGGGAAGTCGCGGAAGATAAATCGCAAGTGGACGCACGAGGATTTGGTGGCCCTTCATCGGTTAAACACTGATTTGACCTGAGCTGTATGTTTTTGGGTGGAATCTACCTTGGATGGATATATAGTGGAGTTTTCAGCCGAGTGCTTCCAGTCTTTCTCAAGAGCAGAAGATACCTTCAGATCCGGGTTAAGGGGGAAG
This sequence comes from Pinus albicaulis, assembly GCA_034641835.2. Classification (NCBI taxonomy): domain Eukaryota; kingdom Viridiplantae; phylum Streptophyta; class Pinopsida; order Pinales; family Pinaceae; genus Pinus; species Pinus albicaulis. Next base: position 1,387,794,162 of record CM076579.1, read on the forward strand.
CTGCTGAGGGAGATTCCTTTGTGGATCAAGGCTTTGATGGTAGATGAAGGATTGATGGGATTTAAAAAAGCAGAGATGGAAGCGTAAACCCTCCAGTACCGGGGGAAGAGACTAAGGGAGAGATGTTACAAGAACCGTGAGAAGGGGTAGTAGGAGTACGGATGTCGATACCGCCAATAGACTCCAGGAGAGACGAGCACATCGGAGGGTGCAGATTGCAGAAAGGTGGTGAGAGAGGGTGATGAAGGAGTTGAGAAGATAGGAAAGTGGTCGAAAGAACAAAGAGGAGGTGCCTCAGATGAAAAAGAGAATGGAAGGTCACATGGGTCCCCACGATATAGGAGGGGCCGTGAAAGAAGTGCGGCAAGTGTACAGAAGTCCAGCCCAGATGGAGAAAGGAAAGAAGTCTGATGGAGAAGGTACAAATGCGCGTCCAGAGGAGGTGTCCGATGTGGAGATGCATGTTGCAATGGAGCAACTATTTCAAGAAAGGTCGGCGTCCATATGTCAAGGTGTTCCTAGTCCCCACAGTTCAAGTAGCTCTAGTCCCAACCTTCCCCTGGTGCTCTACAAGCCCATAACTGAAATTTTTGTTAAGTTACGTGAATTGAGTAGATTGCACAATATTCAATCTCCAACTATAACACATACTAGTAGTAGGATTGCTAGTGGCACCATCTCACAACCAGGATCAAACGGCTTCATTTTAGTAACACCTATTCAAGTCAACATGGCGGGATCTCTCACCTGGTACCCAGAATTCTCTGAGAAGGGGAATGACAACGTCGAGCATCACTGGTACCTTTGCGAGGTCATCTGGAGGGCGTGACAGACACCAGATATTGGGAAGTTGATAGAATTTCAGAACACCCTTAGGGAGAGAGCCCTATGCTGGTTTATGAAATGGTCGGAAGCTCACCCGAACCCAGTGATGGCAGATGTAAAGAGGGATTTCATTAATGAATTCAAATTTCCCCAAATAGACCAACAAGGCCTATCAGAGATGTGGGAAATCAAGCAGCGAGAAGGAGAAACTGCTTGGGATTTGATGCGGAGATTCAAGGATGCAATCGAGAAACTCAACTATCCAATTGACCCAAACCATCAGAAGGATTGGTTCATTAAAGCTTTACTACCTCTGACCTGAACTCCATTAACTCAACAAAGGATCGACACATTGCAGGATGCCTTAGAGTAGGCAATGAAGATAGAAGCCATGGCGGGTTACCCGCAAGAGTTCAGGGGAGGCGCAGCGGTACAGGATCCCTCAATAATGAGCCTGCATCACCAAATAGCCAGTCTAACAGAAAAGCTCAAGGAAATGCAACCCATGCAATCGGCGAGACCGAATGTATGGTGCACGCATTGTATCGTGGAGGGACATGTGACAATGGAATGTCCCCTGTTGTGAGGCCAAAATGTGGGGCCATCGGCCGCATGGGCACTAGGGGCTCCACCACTAGGAGGGGTTGCCCAAATAAACACCCAAGGGATATATCCACTGCAACAGCAATACACAGGGTTACCCGCACAAAAAATTCTAGCCACCAATGAGTATTGTGAAATATGCAAAAGCATGGGCCATCAACCTTGCATGTGTCTGATCCTACAAAAATATTCTAATGTTCCAAATAATATATATTATGAATTCTATGCCTCAACCACCCACAGTACAGAGAAATGCCGAGCACTGGACACACTGGCGGAGCGGCTGGACCGGCCCTCATACAGAGTAAATGAAGCTCCCCAAGGAAGAAGAGGAGGCATGAGAGGAGGCCGGGCAGGAGGTAGAGGTCCAGTAAGATGCTATAACTGCGACTAGGAAGGACATGTAGCTAGAGAATTCCCCCTCCCTAGAAGACCTTGGTGTTCACTATGCCGGGTTAACACACACGCAACAGAAGATTGCCTGGAGCTCATCAAAATATGGGAGGAGAGAGTTAGAAAGAGGGGGGGAAATCTAGTAAATGCAGAACCCAGGCTAATGGGAACTCAAACACAACAACACGTGGCCATAGTGATGTGAGGTGGCAAAAGTATGGGGGAGGATGCGCGTGCTATGGACCCGATAAAATTGATTAGGCCAGCATCCCCAAAGCTCCTGATCAAGCCAGACCGACAGAAATTTTTTTTCCAGGAAGCAGCGGAAACGTTTGCCCAATTGGGGGGAAACAAAGGAATTGAGTTACAGAAAACTCAGAAAGACAACGAAACTCAAAGTACTTCTGAAGCTTTGATCCAGGAGTGGTTCCACCTATTCCTAAAGATTGTTAACAACGCACCAATGTTAGAACGGCTAAAGCAGAACCTGGAAGGGGTGCTAAAGAAGAACACCAGAGCAAAGGAATCAGTAGAAGCAGACCAGAAATATGTACAAAGAATAAAGATAAACAAACGAAGGATGAGAAATGAATTTTGAGTGAACACATAGGTTGCGGGGTTCCAGATTAAAGATACCATGCTTGATTTGGGATCTGATGTCAACATCCTACCAAGGAAAACTTGGGAGGCATTGGGAAAGCCAAGATTAACATATTCTCCGATCCAACTTTGGATGGCGAACCAATATTTCATTGCTCCCATCGGTCGACTAGAGGAGGTTGAAGTTGACATTATAGGAGTAAATACATATACGGACTTTGAAGTCATCGATATCATGGGGGATAAGGATCTGTACCCTGCACTGTTGGGAATCGACTGGGCCTTTGAAAATTATGAAGTGATTGATCTGAAAAAAGAACTGATGATCTTCAAAGATGGGGAAATCAGAGTCACTCAACCACTTGACCCCTACCAAGGACCAAGATATACAGAGACTGTGGATAATAGAGAATATGTTCAACTCCTAGACCATCTCTACCAAATGACCACAGGAAGAAGGGAAGATTACATCAACCCGATGGCAGAAGGCAGAACAATTCCAATGGAT